>OZ004714.1:42673335-43007198 GCA_963924515.1 Vespertilio murinus | reverse complement strand
ATGCTCTAGTTAAACTGGTCTAGTTGTGGGCTATATTAAGGATGAGGAACTAAAATAAACAAAAATGATTTGTATATTTTTCTTGTATCCTGCAACCTGCTGAATTCACTTATCACTTCTAGTAGTTTTCTGTGATCCCACTGCATTTCCCATATAGATGATCATTTAATCTGAGAATAAAAACAGTTTTTCTTCTTCCTTTCCAATCCTGATGCCCTTTCTCTCTTTTTTTCCCTCGCCTTAGTCCATTGGCTAAAACCTTCAGTATAATGCTGAGTAGAAGTAGCAAGCATATAGTCATACATTAGTACATTATTTTTAACAACAAAAATGACTTATTTTTCAAGTAGTGAGAGAAGTAAAGCCCATGGAAGTTAAATGTAAGGATCAGTCCCCACCCTAAGGAGCTGAGGAGCTCTCTCTACTGTTAAGAAAAAGATAAGGCTGGGAAGATAAGGCCAGGCCAGATCCTTGAATAATAAAGGTAATAGCAGTGGCTGTGGGAGCCCAAATACTTAAAGAGGATTAATATGGCCAGGCACTGCTGAAAGTTCCTGATACGTATTAACTCACTAGATTCTTCCACCTTATACCCTGTTAAAGCGAGGGAGTAAATAAGAGACACCTGAAGATAAGTAACCTGTGTCTCCATAGCCTGTGTTCTTAAGTGCTAGGCGAAATTGCCTTTGGTTACCATGACTTCATTAACAGGTATTGAGTGTCCACTCTTTGCTAATTACTATGTCACTTTCAATTAATTTAATTATCACAACAATCTTGTTTTATAAATGAAGAAACTAAGGTTCAGGGAGTATAAGTGACTTGTTCAAGTTCACCCAACTAGCAACAAGGTTCAAACCCGAGTGCTCTGGCTTGAGATTCAGTACTTTCTGCTATCCTGGTTCCTCTTTGAATAGCTAATATTTATGTAGCACTTTGCAGCTTTCAAAAATCATGACCATATTTAGGCCTTACATGCCACTTAAAGGAATTGCGATTTCATTCAGTTGGCAAAGGAGAACCGCTGCCAGTGTTTGAAACAGGAAAGAGCTGTGTGGGAAGGCTAGGGCAGCATTGTGCGAGATGGATTTAAGGGGCAAGTCAGGGCGCACATGGGGAGGAGGCTCGCAGGAGGCTTGAACTTCACCTCTGCACTGGTGAGACCGTCCCTTCAGACCCATGTGCCAGTCAGGAGAAGCCCTGCTTTAAGTAATGTTCCTGGAGGGAACTCCCCGAAGAGCAGAGATAATAAAAGTATTTCTTATGCCACTTCTTTCTCTGCATTTAACTTTTGGGAATATTTTTGTTAACCCAGAAGAGCACACCAAGGAACCATTATCACTGATACAAGGAGAAAATGGACGGTAGATTTCCTCAGCCACGTCCTGTCAGTGTCAACAATTTAACTAAACATATAATAGTCATAACCTCATCAGTGTTAAATTCTCTAGGTTTCTGGCACATATCTCTTCATCCCCCTCATTAAGTTTATAGAGTGTTCTTTGGTACATTTGCTCAGGATGAGGATTTCAGTTTCGGCTGGCGCAAATTGGAGTCCACTAGGGGAATGATTTTTCTGCCTTAAGTAGTTAGCAGAATAAGAGAGCATATGAAATGGACCCATGCCCAAAGCCAGGTACCTGGCAAGTTATAACGGATGGGTTTGGCCTCCCCATCATAGTTCTGCCCCATTCACCAGGGGTGGGTCCAACAGAGATAGGCCATCCAAGCCCAAAATGTGAATAGTATTATGTTTTCATTAACTTCCTTACTCCATGACTGACACCACCACTCCACTTTTCAGGAACCCCCTTCACTTAGAACTGGAGTCCTGAGGTTCTCATTCCTACATCCCCACCAGAAGGGTGGCTCCAAATAAACTCCCCAAACCCAAATCTCTCCCACCCCCCCCCCTTCACTTTATCCTAATGTTAACATCTTAGTATTATGTGCTCAACTATGCCAGAGAAAATGATTGTTAAAAACTCATTCAGATAATTATTTCAGTAATAGTATGCCTGATATGACTTCTCTCCCATGGGTAACTGCATTTTAATAAGGAGTACCAAGAATGAGGAATGCCTAACCTATAGAATAAATTCAATTGTAGATAGAAGGTACTGTGGAACTTCAGGGTGATTGCTCTTTCAGCATCCATTGAAAATGTCCTGTTAGAAACCGCTAACTCCATCAATACACTCATGCCTCAGTTTCCTCTTGTCATTCAGAGTTATCATAATGACTTCACAGGATTACTCTAATATAAGGATATAATACTGATCTTGCAGGATTATTGTGGAGATTTAACAAGTTGGTTAATAGTTGTTATAAACCTCTCAGAAAGGTGTAAAGTAAGAAGTTTCTAGTGACTTCTGTGCTTTGTCCTTTCTATAGGTAACCCACTGGATCTACCTCTATGGGGTCTGAAGAGATGGGAAACCATGTGGGTGGTAAATCTGTCAGCACACAGGATTATAACTTCTACCTACACTATTTGCTGGGTCCAACTATAGATAAATTATCCCATATCCAATTTCATAGCTACCTGTAAAAATTCAGACCCTGTTTCTTGGATGGACTGGAGAGAAATCACCTTTGGTCATCTGGCACCTACTTGCACGTTTGCCAGCCCCACATTGTGTGAACCAAGGCAGTGTGTGGATGATTTTAAGGACAACATTTTAAGGATGCTCTTGGTTCTGAGATAAATAACTGAGCCAAGAATACAATCCATGAGGGAAGATAAAATTTTCTACTGTTTCACTTTGAATGAACGCTCCATTCCCAACCATGACAAATCTTTATATTTTATCCAAAATGGATTTTCACAGACCTTCAAATGCTGCTATCCAATATATTAGGCCACAGTCTATACTAAGGGTGGGCAAACTTTTTGACTCGAGGGCCACAATGGGTTCTTAAACTGGACCAGAGGGCCAGAACAAAAGCAGCCTGACCATGCTGGCACTCTCATCTTGGGCTGCTGGTGAAGGAGTGGAGAGGAGAGCAAGAGAACCCTCTTCTCTTTCGGCTCTGCGGGCCAAATAGAACAGCTGAACGGGCCGGATCTGGCCCGCAGGCCATAGTTTGCCCACCCCTAGTCTATACCTTCTACAACTACTTTTCATTCCTAGGGTCCGTAAAGTATTAGACATCTACTTGATTACCTGTGAAAGTAGTAAGTTCTAGGTATTTGTGGGACATTAAATTATGGGGAAATGGGGGTTTCATAATTCCTGATCAAAATGTAAAAAAATAGTACTGAAGGATATCCTGGGATATTCACCTGAACCAGAGCCCATCAGTTGACAGAGGCAAGAAGAGACCTCACCACAGGAAAGGGAGGAATGCTGCCCCTTGCCAATCATCTCCGAGGTGGTGAGGCTGATGACAGTGTGCAGAGCACACAAATCTGGCTGAATGCCAAACATCTGGGCTCAAACCCAAGCAACCAAGTTATTCAAATCAAAGAAAATCTAATCAGCAAATATTTTCAATGCCTACTATGTGCATCCAGTCAGTTGTGGTTAGAATGGATGACATTTAAATCCTACTCAACCCCCCCACAAACACCACTGCTCTTTGTTCCAGATGCCAGCTATTATGTTAATTGAATATTCATGGTTTGAACTGAGCATCTGCTGGCGTATGTTGATGTGCAGACAAAAGCAAAAGTTATAAATTATTTCTTCAGTGCGTTAATGGCACTCTTGTAGAACTCCCTAGATGGAGCTGAAGACAGGTTACCCTAAGCCTCCAACCATTCCTAAGACTGCATCCCTTCTTGCTGTTCCCTGCTCTATCAAAATGCAGGGAAGCTAGGAAGGCCATGCTTGCTCCCATAGCTCCAGGGGTTAGTCAGGTGAGAATACTACCAGAGGCAACATCTTTCTGAAATGAGAGTTTGGCTGCCTCCAGGCTCACAAGCACTCAATGCCAAGAGGGAACCCTATGCATAATTTGGCATCTGTGGTGCTCTAAGAACAAAGGATATAACATCCCTTTATTGCTGGACATCCTAGGGTTAAAATGAAAAGTATGATTCTGCATTCTTTTATAAATCATGTGTTTTTCCTGAAATAACGTAAAGCAGGTGAATAAACGCTCAGTTGCCTCATTCCTGGCACTTCTCCTATGAGAACTTCCAGGGTCTTTATTAATACTACCACCAAGTATTGCAGTCATAAAATGAACAAAGTCAAGGGATTTGCTCTTAGCTTGCTTTAGGCTGTTTACTTTTTCATTCTTCAGTAAAAAGAAACAGCCACTAAGGTGAGTGTTGGAAGAACTCTCCACATGTGATGCCAGCCTCTGGTTTTTCAAGGTCCCCTATCTGTTGTCAGACAGGCTTTGTACACACTCCAGTTAGCACACTTACGTTTGTCTTTCTTGTTCTCACAGAGGCCTTTGAGTTCCTCAACATCAACAGAGGCCTTCCACCCCCATGGCACTGAGCACAGGATCTGCACAATAACTGTGATAGTCAAGAGAAGAAGGAACCACTAAGGCCAGACTTGCTTGCAGCCTTCCTAAAGGGAAACTACAGGTGAGAAAATCTGGAAAAGTGGGTCTCCACATCCTAGGCTTTGTAGCTCCCTCTTCAAGAATGTAAAATGAAGGATTCTTGGGTCATTTTCCTTTTGTACTTACCCTGCCCACTGGAGAGGCAGGTTTCTGTAGCTAGTCTCCTCAATGAACCACTGAGTTTCCTCATTGTCCATGCTCATCTACTCAGGAGAAAGCACATTAAATGTGCTTATAGCAGGCATTTCTGCTCTGGATCTCTGCTTTCTTTCCTAGGGACATGAAAGCTTAGAATTCACATATCTGGGGGTGCTGTTCTCCATAGTGCCCTGGACGAACTAGGAAAAGTAAAAATCATTGCTTGGTGAGTGGAGCCTAGGCCAGATTTTCATCCTTCTGACTTGTCCCCTTGGTTTATGGCTATCCTATGGTACTTTCTTACCCTTAAATCCAGAACCTGGATCATGTTCTGAATGGTCTGTCTTCTCTTTTCTGAGCCCCGCTCTGATATCTCTAGCTCTACAAATTCCCCTTGGCTCTATTCAAGAAGAAAGCTTTTAAGACAATTTCATCAAGACCAAATTTCAACTCAAAAGCCCAAGTCCCTTTCATCCTCTCAATCCCACCCCCAGCCAAGTAATTACCTCACCGAGGAAAAAGAGGTAGGAAGAGGGATGGAGGTATCTATACCTTCTCTTGTCTTTTCTATGTCCTGCCAATTTTTTTTTATTATTATTAGCTTTCTTCTGCCTTTCTTGCTCGACCTTTGTTTCATGACTACTCCAGGAACTGAATTTCTTTGTTGCCAACTTTGTCCTGCCCAGAATGGAAGGACAACAAGCCACTGCCTCTACCCTTCTCGTGCTAACTCCTCCATGGAATTTTGTGACCCAGAGATGACCCTGACCTACATGCTGGAATTTCTTTACTATAGAAGAACTATTTCTGCAAAAAATTTTGAAGTTGTCATTTTCATTTTTAAAAAATAAGATGATAAAACACACACACACAAGCCATTATTTGTAAAATGCCTACAGATGAAGAAGAAGAATGCATATCAATAAATACACATGCCTACAGATGAGTGACGGAGCATATGGGTATGTGTCTACCCACAGAGGCCAAGGCAAACCTGTTAGATGAAGAGAGAGGTTGAATACTAAGGAAAATGACAGGAATCAAGAGTGATTTCAAAGTTGTTCTAGCTTTTCCTCCTACCAGTCCTTCCAGATTAAAAAAAAAAAAAAGTTTTCTCAGAAATCCTAAATTAGCTTCAGAAAGCAGTCACGTGGGTGGCAGAAATGCCGGGGTTACTAAGCAGGAGTCTCACTGTGGTATGAGAATGATTGTTAGTGAGAAAGGGAGATTTTCAAGTGTTCCTCTGGAATTGTTTAACTAAATAAACTCTGACACCTCTGTGCCTCAGTACTTGATATCTTAGATTCTTTCCAGGGTCTGCTAGTCTTCTGTGGTTATATTATTCAAAAATTATGCAGATATTCAAAATAATGACTACCACATCCATGACAACCATCACTGCCACCACCATTATCAATCATACTGACTTATTTTCTTTCTAGACCAATTTGCAACTACCCAGTTACACCTGTACCTTAAGAAGTGAACAAATAGTGGGTTTCCTCATTTTTCAAAGAGGAATATAGATAGAATTTTAGTCCCTTAGTCTATATATCCAGGGGGTGCCAATTTCAAACTTCACAGGTACCAAAGAGCCCAGGGCAAGACTGTCTCAAACTCTAGTGATAGAAGACCCTTTTCACTGGGTTTCCAAAGCAGCTGTTAAGGGAATAATGAACATTTTAAAGGGAAAAAATCATCTTTAGAATAGTTGGTCTTAAGTTTGGACCAGGTTCAAACTTTTCAAATGCTATTCCAAATATTTCCTAACCAGTAATTTGGGGCTACATTCAATACTAACTCAGTGTCCCTACCTTCCAGAAATAGCACGCATGCAACTCTTTATACTGTATATAACTTATGCAGTTGGGCATGTCATTCATTCACTATACAAAAATTAGTCTCAGCTCCTCAATCCAAAAATATCTTGGATAAACAAGTTTTCTTTCTTTTCTTTTTTTTTTAAAGTATAGATTCTTCATGAATTTGCATGTCATCCTTGCACAGGAGCCATGCTAATCCCTTCTGGGTCATTCCAATTTTAGTCTATGTGGTGAAGTGAGCATGAGAAGGCCTTTTTCAGAGATGGAATGGTCAGTGGCAATCTTGCCATTTAGATTTGGAATCCCACAGACCAGTAATAATTCTAAGTGTCTATGTTAGGAGAAGGTAGCATGGAGAACTACCTGCATGTGTTCTTTGTATGAATTATTCATCCTTTACCTCATCAGATACAGTTGTTGGCACGTAGCATGTACTCAATAAATATTTATTGAACTGAATCTCTTCTCATATTGAACAAATTTACTTTCACTCAAAGGGGGGCTCCATAGTCTCTTGGTAACCTGATATTGTGCTCCTAGCAATTTCTTTAAGGGAGAGTTCTGGGTTTGGGATATTGCTGTCTTTGTCCCCACCTCATCCATAAAGCTTTCCCTGACATTTCCAGTCGATTCTCCTCTCATTTTTATGACTCCTTGTTGTACTTATTCCAGGTTCCACTCGCTTTGGCACATACATGATATCTTATCTTGCCATGTAAAATGTGTTTCATAAACACATCATCCTTCCTATGTGTCTGTACGTTCCTCAAGGGCAAAGGCCATGCTTGCTATTTATTTTGTACGTCTCGTGGCACACAGCACAGGATGGGGCTCACAGCAAGCTCTAGACAAGTGCCTGTTAAATCGAGTTGAATTTTAAAGACAGCGCTCCATTGAAGGTGATGATTCTGTTTCAGAGAATTATCAAAAGGCAGGATTGGCTGAATTCACCACTTATTTCACCCAAATTAAGCCCATGGGCTTCTGCACTGAAGCGCTAGTTAGGAAACAGAGGATTGGAAAACAGCTGCTTACTTTCAACAAAGAAGAGACTGTACATCAGCAACGACCTGCAGGATTTTATATTTTAGTCACCAGTGATTCTTGGCCAAACCCTCTATGCTATCAGAAATAAAGAGTAACCCAGAGATATGTCAACTATCAGTTTCCAATTACTTTCCTGTGACACATTTCTGCCACTTGGGAAAACTCCCAAAGGATCTGTTGTCCCTTATCAGCTCAGATGGGGCTTAACTTTCAGCCAAACAGGTAACACTCACAACACTCTGTTCAGCCTCAATGTTACAGTGTCCTCCACTGACACTCGGATTCTCCTGTGAAGTCTTCCATATTGACTTACATGTCACCAGAGCCCTGGCCCGAGTGTGGAAGGCCTCCTGATAGTATACACTAGACCAGTGCTCGGCAAACTCATTAGTCAACAGAGCCAAATATAAACAGTACAACGATTGAAATTTCTTTTGAGAGCCAAATTTTTTAAACTTAAACTTCTTCTAAGGCCACTTCTTCAAAATAGACTCACCCAGGCCGTGGTATTTTGTGGAAGAGACACACTCAAGGGGCCAAAGAGCCGCATGTGGTTAGTGAGCCGCAGTTTGCCGACCACAGCACTAGACCATGTGTTGGTTGAAATGGGGAGAACTCCAGCACCTGTGGTGAGCTGTTGTCACTAAGGTTCTCAGCCCTTCATTTGCACTGAGGTGTTGAATGCAATAAAGCCTCCTGCAGGTCTTTTGAATTTTCCACAAGGGAAAAAGAAGAGTCTTTACAGTCTTACTTTTGATACTCAAAACACAGAAGGGCATTTCTCCCCCTCCAGATCACAGAGTAAGTGGCAAAAATCTGTGGTAATAGGAATGTTAAAACTAAGAACCAGAAATCACATGTCCCCTTTATTACAAAGTAATGGAATAGAATTTGGAAAAACCAGAAAACAACTCCGGGTTCGTAAATCAGCCCAGTTGGAGGGAAACGCAAATGGCCAGCACCTGGACCCAGCCTTCTGCTGGAGCAGGAGAGCAGCCTAAAGAATCAAACTCGGGGGCCAGGGCTCCAGACTGCGTGCTGTGATTAATGACTTGAGTGAAAGGTCTCAGTTGAGGCCAAGCAATTAACGTGTTCTCTCTACATCTCAGAACTCTCCGCAGCAAAACTGTGCCTTCCCTGATTGTTCTGTTAGCAAAATGCAAGCCAGTCTGGGAAGCTTCGGCCCTGTCCTCATCAGCCTGTTTCTGACAACTGGGGGAGCCCTGGTGTTTGTCAGGCCTCCTTCTGTCAAGTCATCTGTGTTGACTCTGCGTGCATGTCTCAACCTTTCAGTTCCTTTTCAAGTTTGAGAACCATCTTAAATGAGGCAATGGCATTGGCCTCGTTCTGTCAAAAAAAATTAAAATTAAAGAAACAAACAAACAAACAAATAAATAAAAGTACGTAGCTCAGAGGATTGCAAATGGGCCTGACTTGTTTCTGGTCATTCCCAAAATGTTCTTAGGGAATTGAATGTCCCTGAGATTAATGGTTCCCTCCTGTCCTGCCTTTATGCTCTGGAAAAGTTTTTCTAATCTCTTTCCGATCCTAAAGCATTTAGATCGAGCCAATCACTCATCCTGAATCTGAAACTGAGACTCTAAGACCTACTAGAATAAAAGGAAATCTCAAAACTGCTTTCCTTCTCACCCGGATGTGAATTCATAGATGGGAAAGAAAAGCGGGTACCCCAGAACCTGATTGTGAATGTGGAAATATCCAAAAGGAGGCACCCAGGAAATCCAGTGTCCTTCCTCATTTGGCCTTCCAAAACTGCTTCATTTGTGATGAATGGTTACCCAAAGTGGCCATGGCCCCACAAAAGTAGGACTGGAAGGTGAGTGCCTTGCCTGGGAACATCCATCCCCCGACCTGCTACATGGCTGATCCTTCACCATCCCTTTAGCCTATCCCATTCACAACTACTGTCAGAGAAGCCATCTTGTCTCCAGGAGAGATACCATAGCAACAGTAATAACAATAACAGTGATAATAATCATGATAGAAGCAGGAGAGCAATAATAAAAATTATAGCACTTACTATGGGCTTGAAATTCTTTGAAATGCTTAACTTATACCAGCTCATACAAGTCTCACAACAACCTACTTAGGGAGGTATTACTGTCATGCTCATTTTACAGAGAGGAGGGAACAGAGTAGTCAAGTAACTTGCCAAAGGTCACAAAGCCAGTAACTGGCAAAGCTAGGATTCAAACACAGGTCTCCATCCTAATCCTATTCTCTACTGCCACTGTATTCTCTAGAGGCATGGGTCCCCTCCCACCACTGCTGATGAGGTCAGAGAACCAGCCTTTCTAACACAGGGCCTGTTTAGGAGTCAGGCCTGAAAAGTCCTATTTCTGCTACTCAATGTGTCAACTCAAAGAAGCTGCGCGTCTCTGAGCCTTAGCTGTCTTCATCTATATACCAGCCTGTCATTCAGCCCTACTTCACTGGGTGTCTGCGAGGAGGATGCAGGATGCATTTGCAGGTGCAAGCACAGCACCTATAACATGGGTGCATCATCATCACAGCTGTGGTTACTACTAATCAATATCGACTAATGAGACCTTAGAGTGTTGGAGAAGATGAGGCAGGAACAATTACAGTTTGGAATGTGGATATAAAGAAAGCAGAGCAGTTGGGGTGACTCCAAAAAGATGGATACTTAAAAAGTACCGATGACCAATTTTGTGCAACCTATAGGTTTATTTCCACAAAGGAAAAAAAATAATATAATTTAAAAAACTGTACTGAAGATGTCCAGACTAGACTAATAAGAATATGGTCCCTGAAATTCCTGGTCTAGCAGCAAGACGGCGAGGCACCCTTCACAGAGCTGCTCCTGAGTGAGGCTCCGAGCTGCATCCTTCCTCCGGCTTTTCCTTCATGCTCCTGCCCAGCCCTGACACATCACATTCTTTGCATCAATAAGAACCGGTGCCAGAACACACTAAATTGCCTTTGAGAACATTTAACTGATGTAGTATTTTTTTATGATTCTTTCTTGTACCATTTTTCACTTCTGACTTTATAATTCTCGGCTGACTTTATAGAAAGCTTCGCCAGACGACCCAAGGTGGTTTTTAATGGAGATTTAGGGGCTAGGTTGTGCTGTGGTTTGGATTCAGATTCTACTCAGGCAACGAGGGGAAATTAACTAGGTGGTTTCATCTCAAGTGCCCATTTATACTCGGAATGGACAGAGAATTTATCTTCTTCCAAGCCTTGTAATCATGACACTACAAAGTGATATTCAAGAAATAAAAAATTAGGTAGCAATGGCTTCCACACCACGAAACCACTACACAGTCTCCCTGTAAACCCAGATGACCGGGAGGATATAAAGACAGCAGTGGGATCACTTGCTGAGCGACAGGGAGAAATGTGACCACATTCTGTCCTTAGCCAAAGACAAAGCTTGCTCTCCTTAAGATGGGGAACTCAAATGACCCTGCACAGCCACTCCTCCCGCTCTGGGCTCCTCCCCGTCCCCAGGGCCTTGTGCCCAGAGGAAACACTGGAAGCAGCTGGCCTGGTGACTGGGAAAGGTGAGTGACTGGCAAAGAAAACAAGTCCGATAAGAAGTCACTCCCCCAAACTGACACCTTTTTACAAGAACAGTCTTCAGCGAATTATTTCTCAGAAGTATAAAATTGGTAATGAAACTCAGTAAGATTCTGGTTTGTCTTGTTTTTCATTATCATGCAATGCTTGCTCCACTGCAAAGGAACAAATATCACATGTAAAGTATTGGAAAAAATAACTTAAAAAAACCTGTGTACATATCACCAAGCTTAGAAATAAATAATTCCCCTAAGTTTTCCCTATCAGATTAGGTTTCTTTGCCTCCACTGACCACTGATGGTAAATGCATCATTGAATTTTAAGTTTTTCATTCCCATGTGGGTTTTTTCCGCCCCAGTTTTGCCACATATGTAAAGACCCTTTTAAAATAGTGTTTTGTTTTATTTTTTATATATAAAATAATGTCATAGAGTATCACTCAGGGAGTTTGTTTTATAGATTCCTCCATGCTGAATGTTACACCACTTCATTTCAAGAACCATTTGGGTTGTTTCCAATTTTTGACTATTTTGTTGTTGATGTTCTCTTTTATTTTGCTAGTATAGACAATGCTACGAGGGCAGTTCTTATTAATCTCAGCATGTACAAGCATTTGTCCTGGGTTAGAGTCCTGGAAGTTGACTTGCTGGATCTTAGGGTTTGCATATAATACTACTGCCCACCCAGTTTGGCTCAGTGGATACAGCATCAATCTGTGGATTGATGTGTCCCAGGTTCATTTCCGGTCAAGGGCACATGCCCAGGCTGCGGGCTCAATCTCCAGTAGGGGGTGTGCAGGAGGTAGCTGATCAATTATTCGCTTTCATTATTGATGTTTCTACATCTCTCTCCCTCTCCCTTCCTTTCTGAAATCAATAAAAAATATATTTTTAAATTACTGGATAATAACAAGTTGTTTTCCAAAATAGATACATTAATTCACACTCCCACCAAAATAGGTGTAGTTTTTTTGTTTGTTTGTTTTTATTTCAGAGAGGAAGGGAGAGAAAAAGAGGGAGAGAGAAAGAAAAAGAGAGAGAGGAGGAGAGAAACATCAATGAGGAAGAATCATTGATTTGCTGACTTCTGCATATCCCACACTGGGAATCAAGCTACAACTCAGGCATGTGCCATGACTGGGAATCGAACCTTGACGTTCTGGTTCATAGGGTAATGCTCCACCACTGAGTCACATCGGCCAGGCCAAAATAGCTTTTGATATCAGGGAAGGAGGTGGGTGGAGGCAGCACACATAGATGGGATAAAAAGTGATGGAAAACATAAATCAAGTTAAAATAAAGGAGAAAAAGAAAAACAAACAAACAGCTTTTGAGTTTCTCTTCCTCTACAACTTTGCCAGTACATAGTGCTGCCAGATTTTTAAAATGTTGCTGAATCAGTGAATACAAAATGTATGTTGTAGTTTAATTTACATTTCCACACTTAACTTTTAATAAATGGGAAATCGTTGAGTGGTTTTTGGAAGGTTGAAAATTCTTTGTTAGACTAACCTTGAAATGCATGTTTGTATAGAATAAGTGTGATGATTCTGTGACTATAGAGAAAGATTCTATGTACACAATCATGTAGGAGTCAATATGTATATCTGTCTGCCATTCCATTCTTACATTTACAGCAGGAGATTAAAGGTAGGGCAGATGGGCAAAATCTGGCCTACCACTTGCTTTGTAAATAAAGTTTTATTGGAACACAGCCATGCTCATTTGCTCACCTATCACATGTTACAATGACAGAGTTGAGTAATCACAGCAAAACAATCTGGCCCCTTTACTGTGAAAGTTTGTTGACTCATAACTCAGAGCAACTCCATTTGCAGGCACAGAATGCTCATGTTCAACATGTCTGATTGAATGTGTTCCCCCCAAACCATTCCTCAGAAAATGGATGTTTCTGCCACAAAGGCACTCAGGCCAAAAACTTGGGGGTCATCTGATGCTCTTCCCTCCTCCTCACCATTTACAACCAATTAGTGGTTACCACCCAAGGATTCAAACTTCTCTACAACACTCTATGAAGTCCCATTCTCTGCACCTTGGCCAACCCTTTGCCCAAGCCTTATGTGGATTTAGGAAACCCTCCCCCAATGGTTGATCAAGCCCTTTGTGCCCCTAGACATTATAGCACTTATAGTACTTTGATGCATTATTTGAGTTCTGCATGCCATCTTGAACTAAACTGTAAATGCCTGAGGGCAGGGGTTCTCACCATCTCTGCACATAGCAGTGTCTTGCATAGCAAATTCTTCATGATAACTCAGCCTCCTGTAGCCTGCTTAGTCCTTCTCAGAAACCCCTGAGGCCTGACATGGCAAGACATTTGTGGCTACTAGTCAGCAGGGTTTGGAAATGAGTCACTACTCTTCTATTAAACTTCATGGCTAAGGGGGCTTGAGAAAAGAGACTCCTTAACATGGTGGTCTTGTGTATAGCACAGGGGTCCATCAGCAAACTCATTAGTCAACAGAGCCAAATATCAACAGTACAACGATTGAAATTTATTTTGAGAGCCAAACTTTTTAAACTTAAACTATATAGGTAGGTACATTGTTATTAACTCAATTAGGGTACTCCTATGTGGGCCTTTGCTAAAAACTCAAGGAGCCAAAGAGCCACATGTGGCTCGTGAGCCATGGTTTGCTGACCACTGGTATAGTTCTTATTAAAAATAGCACATACAGGGTGCCCGCCAGACCCACTGAGTCAGAATCCCTGGAGGTTAGGGACAAAGCATATGTACCTTGTAGATGTTCCCTAAGAGATTCTTGTGAAGGCCTGAGAGGCACATATCTAATAATAATAGCTTCCTGCAAACATTTCCCTAGTTCTAACCCACCCTACCACATTGATTGGCAGCTAACTCTGCCTAGAACTCCCCCCGCCCCCATGCTTTTGCTTGGGTATCTGAGTTTCCCTAAGCTTCTCCACCCTCCCCCACTGGCCCAGAAGAAGCCTGGCTTGATGGGATAAATGTATCTTTTGCTTAAGGGCTGAATTCAAACCTTCAGTCTCTGTTTTTCATTGACTTGATTCCCATCCCAGGTTCTGAATGTGGTCCATCTCTACACGGAGCATCTTTACCGCTAAGCGTGTCTAAAACCAAGCACCTCGCCTCCCACTCCGTGCTAGCATCACCCCCTCATAGGTGCCATATCGCCCGGTTCCTGCCCGAGGGAAGTCATGCAAGCAGTCATATAATGCATATGTTATAAGAATGCGTCTTTTAATTTGCACTACCATCTTCAGTTTCAACGTATTGCAGATCATTTAATATGTAAAAAGAAATGTTAATGGAAGGATGAGACCAACAACAATACAAATGAGACGCTGTTAGTATTTATTAGATATTTTTCTTATTAGACTTAATTTTTCCTTAAATTGCATGTGACCCATTATCATTATGCTCAGCGGATAATGTAACAAAACAAAATTACCAGTCCATTGTACTCCAAAAGGGAGTCTGAGGTTGCTTGGGTTTTATGGCACCACGCATAGCACAGATCGGAGGCATTTCTCTGGTGCTGCACTCGGTGATGTTCAGGGTCTGTTTTCCCCAGAGGCATGTAAGTACTGAAATTGCATTGCACTGCGTTCTGCTCTCAGCGGGAGAGAAAGTGCATAGTCAATGGGTTATTTGCCATTCTTTATTTCCGTTTTATGCAGTCTCACGGAGGGCTCGCTCAGGTGGTTGTTGAAGTTTACTAGACACTCAGGAGCCATCTTGTGGTTTCTCTAAACGGCATGTGTAATCTATAACCAAAGGGGTAGTCCAGGAAGCCCCCGGGCCAGCACGCCTAACCTCTGCCCGTGTTAGTTCAGGTTAAGAGGTCTGATTCTTTGCTAGGAGATTCCAGGAGGGGGAAACGGCCTCATGTATCTAAATGATATTTATAGGATGACAAAGAGGGATGCAAGGTCTGATATTGGTGCTAAAAGCGACAGAAAATTTGAAATCTGTGTATGGGAGATAAAAAGGCCTTCTGAGCATGCAGATTAATATATAACAAAGAGGCTGTGCCAAAATCACACCTGTGATTTTGCTGCACTTTGATCTGTTTATAAAAGCACTCACTCCTACAAATGCAGTAGGACTCGTGCTCTGTGCTTTCTGTCAACCAGATACTTCCAATTAGCCACCATTTATTCCATGCTTCACTATGCCCTGGTAATGGAAGCTCGTAGCAGGACTCCTGAAATGCTGAAATTAAGAAGCAGATTAAAATATACTTATATAGTTGCATGTTAAGTGTGTTTTATTGGGAGGGAGGCGGGGCAGCATGGAATGAGGGAAGAATATGGGCTTCAGTGTTAGCCCTGGTTTTGAGTCTCACAAGGACACATCAGCACTGGGACTATGGGTAAGCGACATGATATCTCGCTAAGCTTCAATTTCCTCACGTGTAAAAATGGGGATAATATCCAGCTCTAGGAGATATCTCGAAGATTAAATGAGACCACAAACATATATAAAATACCAGCACAGTGCCTAGCTCTAAAGAAATCAGTCAATAACCAGTGGCCTATAATTAATGCTGATGTCTTCTCTCCTATTCTCAGTAAATCAGAAGCCATGGGGTCACTACATGAATCTACCTCTTGACTTTTTTCTCTCTCTGTATCCCCCCATCTACCAGAATATTTAATTCATCTGAGTATCATATCCCTCAACAGTGACATAATACAGAAAGTTTACCGTGGATTCTCACCACTACTAGATTATTCAAAATTGGAGAAGAAAAGGAATGTTTTCACATAAATTATTTTTAAATATATTTTTATTTAATTCAGAGAGGAATGGGGAGAGAGAGAGAGAAACAGAAACATTGAGTCCCCAACCCGGGCATGTGCCCCGACTGGGAATCAAACCCTGACCTCTTGGTTCATAGATCAACACTCAACCACTGGCCACCTTGGGTGGGGAAACTATTTCTTCATCCCTAGCCTTGGGGAAACAAAGTTTCAAAGTCTCCAAAATGGTTACAAATTACGCCAAGCTCCTACCCTCTTTAGATCTTTTATTATTTTTACTATAACTATTACATGAGTAAAATATTAGTATATTTTTATGAAAATTCAGATACTGAAAAAGCTAGACTTCTTGACCCTCTTCCATTCTTTCCAAATTTGATTTAGGTCTTCTCCCAGAAGTAACTACTGTTAAGATTTTATATCCATCCTTCCAAAACTATTTCCATGCATTTATACACATGTATGTGATTGTATATATATATATATATATATATATATATATATATATATATATGTGTGTGTGTGTGTGTGTGTTTGTGCATGCACACAATTTTGTGCTTTTACATAAATTGTATATAATACAAATACCTTGTACTCAAGTTGTTTTTGCTCAAAAATATGTCTTGAAGATCATTTTGTGTTAGTACTTCATTTATCTTCAACTTCTTTTAAACTGCTGCAAAGTGTTCAAAATCACTTTAACCATTCCTTTCTTGATAGGCATATAATTTCTCTTGGTACTTTTTTTTTACTACTAGAAAAATGCTGCAATAAACATCATTCTGCATACTTCCCTTTGGATGTGTGTAATTGCTAGGTTATAGGCTATATGAATTTTATTTGTCTTTTAAATTCAATTTGTTTATTTTTGAATATGATTCAAAATGTAGAGGAAATAAAGTGTAGAGTGAATAGTATTTATCCCACCCCCGTCTTCCCTTGTGCTTAGTTCTCTCCATCCATAGGCACTCACTATTATCCATCTTTCAGAGTCTTTTAGAAACATAGATTCTTATCATTATACCTTTTATGCATAAAGGATAGTATTCTATGCATATTGTTCTGTATCTTAACTTTATTCTTTTATTGATATATGCTGCACAGACTCACATAGTTGCATAGATTTACATATACTAGTAACAATGTAGGGAACGTCCTAATTCTTTTGACAGAGATACACAATATTCCAGAGATTGGATGCCCATATATATGTAACCATTTCTAAATTGACAGATATTTGGCTATCTCTGATGTTTAGATATTACATCTACTCTACAATAAATACTATTGTATATAGGTCATTTTACACACATGTCAATATTTTTTAGGAATGCAATTGCTGATCTATTTTTATAGTTGTTGGTCACTTTTTTATGCATATAGAATTCTTCATGTATTAGGAAAATATACATAATCTACCACTTTAAGTGACATATTTCCAAATATTTTTAAATTCACTGTATGTCTTCCTCACTATAAAATCTTTTTCTTCTATGTAAAAGTTCTTCCTCTCTCTCTCTCTTTTGCTTTGAGAAGTATACATATGTTATTATGCAATTAAGTATAAATATGTATCATAAAAATTTAAAGCATGTACATTGGGTTTCCAATGTAAAATTCCAGCATTTCTATGGGGTCTTTGTGTGGTCTGGTCTGGATTTTATCATCTCCCAATTTTTTTTTAATTTGAAAGAATCTCATATTTATAATAGAAATGTAAGAAAAGTACAAAGCACTTTATTTAACATTTGAGAGTAAGTTGCTCATGTGATACTCTTCACGTTCAAATACTACAGTGTATTTTTAATAAATAAGTACATTCTCCTATGTAATTGTAATATAGTCATAAAAATCAGGAAATTACTATTGATATAATACTACAATTCAATTCTAAGACCCCATTCAAATTTTGCCAATTTTTCTAAGGAATCTTTTTTTAAATTATTTTTTCAATTACAGTTTACAGTCAGTATTTTTTTTTTTGTATTAGTTTCAGGTGGACAGCATAGTGGGTAGACAATTCTATACTTTACAAAGTGTTTCTTCCAGTATTTCCACAGCACAAAACATAACTATTACAATATTGACTATAATCCCTATGCTATATTTTACATTTCTGTAACTATCTTGCAACTACCAATTTGTACTTCTTTTTTTTTCCTTTTTAAAAATATATTTTATTGATATTTTACAGAGAGGAAGATAGGGATAGAGAGAGTCAGAAACATCAATGAGAGAGAAACATCTATCAGCTGCCTCCTGCCACACCCCCTATGGGGATGTGCCACAACCAAGGTACATATCCTTGACAGAATAGAACCTGGGACCTTTCAGTCCGCAGGTTGACGCCCTATCCACTGAGCCAAACCAGTTTAGGCAAATTTGTAGTTTTTAATCCCTTCACCTTTTTCACTCAGCCCCCATGGCTCCTCCCCTCTGGCAACCCAAAGTCTGTTCTCTGTATCTATGAGTCTGTTTCAATTTTGTTCACTCTTCTTTAGATTCCACATATAAGTGAAATCACATGCTATTCATCTTTCTCTGTCTGGATTATTTTATTGAGCATATGCCTCTACATCATCCAGGCTGTCACAACTGGTAAGATTTCATTTATGTGTGTTTTTATGGCTGAATAACATGCCATTGAATATATGTACCACAGCTTTTTTTTTATCCACTTATCCATTGATGGGCACTGGGTTGGCTCCATATCTTGGCTATTGTAAATAATGCTGCAATGAACATAGGAGTATATATATTCTTTCAAATTAGTGTTTAGGGTTTCTTTGGATATATACACAGAAGTGGAATCACTCGGTCATAAAGCAGTTCCATTTTTAATTTTTTTTTTGAGTGAGGAAACTCCATACTGTTTTGCACAGTGGTTGCACTAATCTGCATTCCCTTCAACTGTGCATGGGGCTTCCCCTTTCTCCACATCCCCGCCAGCACTTGCTGTGTGTTTGCATGGAGTGAACAAAGTTAAAGTTAGTTCTCATGATTCTTTAAATTTTCTCCTATTTCTGTGGCTTTTTTTTTGCATTTTCTTCAAATTTCCTTGGTTAGCATATTAATTTAGGTTTTCAGAAAATTAGTTTTCAGATTATTTATTATACATCTTTGTTTTCTATCTTACTAATATATGGTTTTAGCTATGATAATTTATTTCTTTTGGTATACTTAGTTGAGTGTATTTTGAGTCAGATGTTTAACTTATCTTATACATATTTTCTTTATTAAATTTATAGATATATACATATATGTTGTATATATCTATATCTATATATCGATATAGATATAGATAGATATAGATATAGATATAGATATAGATATAGATATAGATATAGATATAGATATAGATATAGATATAGTTAAAGCTGTTTTCCTCTGAAAATAGACTTACATCTATTTATAGGTTGTAATAGGTAATCATTTCATTATCATACTTCTCTGGCTATTCCACAGTTTGGGCTTGTATGTTTTGTTTGACTTGAGATTTAAGAATATTCCAAAATTTCTGGGTAGCTAAGCTTTCTACAATCTGATTTTTTAATTAATTTTTAGTTTTATTACACTGTGACCTGAGAGTTTTTGTACTACTTCTAGTCCCTGAAATTTATTGAATTCTGTTTGTGACCCAGTATGTCATTATTGTACAGGGTTGTAGTTGCCAAAAGGGTCAGAGCAATATTTCTGGTTTCACATTTTCTTTTAGAACTTTGCCACTTCCAATCAAAAGGTGGGGTCTAGTCTCCCTTCCCTTAAACCTAGGCAGGACTTTTGTGACAATATTGAATAAAATGGAGCTAAAGTAGGTCATGATAGGACTCTTGCCTAGCTCTTACACTCTCTATAGGATCTCTTGCCCCTAGAGTTCAACCACTATGCTATGAGGAAGGCGTTACCAGCCTACAGCAGAAGACCACACGGAAAGGAACTGAGGCCCCAGCTGGTAGTCAGCATCCATCACTGAGTATATTTTTCAAATGATTCTAACTTCCATATTTTAAGTCTTCTACTGAGGCCTCAGATATTATAGAGCAGCAATAAGTCCTTCCCGCTGTCCTGTTCTGGAATTCCTGACCCACAGAATCCATGGACTGATAAATGTCTTGTGCTTAGAGACCTCCTGAATGAAGCTCATCTGACATGTTGAAACTACCACATTTATTTTGGGCTGGGATCAAGCTCTTCAATCCTACCCTTCTATCCATCTTGCAGTCTACATACTTCCTGATTGATAGCACTACCCCTGCCGAAACCAGTTTGGCTCAGTGGATGGAGCGTCAGTCTGCGGACTGAAAGGTCCCAGGTTTGATTCTGGTCAGGGGCACGTACATTGGTTGTGGGCACATCCCCTGTAGGAGATGTGCAGGAAGCAGCTGATCTATGTTTCTCTCTCATTGATGTTTCTAGTTCTCTATCCTTCTCTTTTCCTCTTTATAAAAAAAATCAATAAAATATATATATTTTTAAAAATAGCTCTACCCCTTCTTGTTTTCAAATTAGTTATGGTATGAGTGTGTTCCCCCCCCCCCAATAGGAAGTAGTGTAATATTGTTTCTATCATTTCTATCAAGTTCTGGCCTCTGGAAGCATTTTGACTTCCATCTATACTTCTCCTCCAACACCGCCCCCCCCCCCCTTTCCGGACACACACACCAGATGACTTAGTCTAGCCACATTGGCCTCCTAGCTCTACTTCATGTATGCCAGTCATGCTCCTAGCTCAAGACCGACCTTCTGCTCTTCCCTCTGCCTGAATAACTCTTCTCTCAGATATTCTCTGGTTTCCATCTCTCACCTCCTTCAACTTATCACTCCAATGCTCCTTTCTCAGCGGTGCCTTCTATAGCGAGACTCAAATGATCAATGCTGCCTTGTTTTCATCTTAGTACTTATATCTAACATACTATATGAATTTCTTTTTTTATTTTAGTTATTGATCCTTTCAATCATAAAATGTAAACTCTTTGAAGTCAGAATTTTTTGGTCTGATTTATTCATCTCCTATCCCTAATGTTTGGAAGAGTGCTTAGCACATAATATGAGATCAGTAGGTATTCTTTCTAATTAAATAATACATTTTCTGGAAATCCAGAAGAAGAAAAGGAGGCTGTGGAAAGTGCTCATTATGCTATCGTAGTTTTCCTTGTACTTTACAGTTTCCCAGCTACTCCAGCATTCACTGCCTGCCCCATTCTCCAGGGGACCTGGGCTATTTGATTTACAGACTGTATGAAGTAAGTCCTAGCAAGATTCCAATGAAGCAGATGAAGAAAAAATAAATTAGACATAAAAAGGAAAGCTCTCTCTTGAGAGAAGAAATTTGTGGGAGAGGATGGTTATATGGGTTTCTTTAATCAAAACCAAAGTGAGGGACTGCATCTCATCCTCTTTGACTCGCCTTGATTTGGGAGAAACTGATGAGGTATAGCAAGATAAATAAAGGAATAAAGAGCTAATCCATAAGAGAGGAGACTGTTTTATTGTTCTTACACAGATGTCTGTCCTTACAACACAAGATTTTTTTTTTTTCCTTTGGGGTGAGAGTGGGAAGAGGGGTAAAAGGGCAATTTAAATTGGAATCTCCAGGCAGTCTGTGTTTTGGAATTAGTGTTGCATTATTTTCCTGGCTCCCCACCCCCTCCTCTCTCTTACTGAGAAACATTTGCCCTGGAACAGCACACAGAGTTTTCATTAGCATCCCTGAGGATAGAACTCTGACCCCACAGACTAAGGGAAGCTACAAATGGAAAATTCCAACTTGCTGTACTCTTATTTTCATGCTAATGTTTCTGCAGAGCATATTTAAAGAAACAGATGCACAGGAACAATAAAGCTTTGAGGACTAAGAACTCTGACAACACTGGAGTGTTTTTCTAGGATGGTCTTATATCTATCTGCACTTGTAGAAGTTCTGAGAGGTCAAGATGAAACAGGGTTACATTTTATGAAGAAGTTGACCTAGCATTGACACAGAGAGCCCTGGATCTGGGTTTCATATCCTGCCTGGATTTGAAAGCTGTGTAACTTTCATTTCACTTCCTTCAGTCTACACTCCTCAACTGCCAATGACAGATGAGCATATCCTTCAGTAAAAGCCTTGGGGAGTGGTGATTTCCCAGTCTCCCTTGACAATCCACACCCCAGTTCAACAATAGTCATCCTTTCCTTACATCCAACCAAAACACGCGGCACCACTGTATTTTAAGCCCCTGGTCACTCCCCTTGTATCCTGTGTATTAAGGAAAACTTCTCATCTTTTTCTTAGAATAACTTCATCCTGGATATAACTCCTCAAGTGGAAAATATATAAGAGCATACATTCCACAAAGCCAAATAGTCTCAACCTCCTCCTCTTAATATGCAAACAAAAGTTATATTTTATTTCACCATAAACATACCTCACAGAGGAAAAACTAACTGGAGACAGAATAATCATATATAACCCCTGTTTTAAGGTTATTTCTCACCCCTCCCCCACCCCCACAGTCCATCTAAATGATGGCTAGAAATTCAACAAGAACTTCACTTGGTCTGTCCACAAGTCCTCTTCCACACTAAGAGGGAGAGTCCCTGAAGCTTTGTTAGCTACGCAACTGGCTCCATTCCAGTGGTGGCTTTAGGCTACATATAGTCAAGTGCATTGGAGCAACAACTAGGTGGAAATGTATGAGCAGAGAAATAGGGATTGGGAGATGTGTTTTGGAACTGAATTTCTCTATCTAGCACATATTTTTTCTTCTCAGCTTGCAGGTTTACATGAGGTGGCCAAGAGAAGGAGCTCTTAAACATTTAGAAATAGAAGGTGAAGAAGTATTGTAAGGTCCCAAGACCCCCGGTGAGTCCGACAGAGGGGGCGACAACCCCATGTCAAACACCGAGACCAAAACTTGATGCAAAAAGCATGAGGTTTTAATAGTACAAGCGCAGGGGCTTCTCAGGCAGACAGCAACAGCGCTGTCTGGCTGGAGCCCCGAGTAACTGCAGAACATGAGTTTATAAAGGCAAAGACCATACGCAGGTGGGGTTACACATGGAGGGGGAAGAAGGAAACAAGGAAATAAACACCACACGCAGGTGGGCTCGTTAATTACATGTTTTAATCTTGCAAGCTCCTTAATCTCTCCCCTATTCCTCTGGGCAAGTTCTCAGGGTAGGGAGTTTCTGGGGACTGACTTCATTCTTGCCTAATCTTCAACCATAAAGAACTGACCTCATCCCTGTCTAATCTTTAACCGTAAAGGTCACATCCTGGAACAGGCAGTGGGGAAGGTCACTTCCTCCATCTTGGGGCCCTACAGTATAAACCCAGATTTCTCCTTCCACCTATTTGTTCAATTCCGCTCTCACTTTCATCCAAGGCTGCCTCTCAATCATTTGACCTTTACTCATCTCGCCCTTCTCTGCACTCCTACATCTGGCTTGGCCTCTGCTTTCTATGTGCAGGCCCTTATTTCTCCACTTAGACTATAGGATCCCTGAAGGCAGAGCCTGCAACTTCTTTTGCGTCTCCCACAACCACAGAGCAGGGTTCCTCTCAAGGAAACACGGCCGAGTGACTGATGGAAGAAACAGAAACAGGCCCCAGGGGTGATTGGAAGCATATGGAGTTCTGAGCAAGAGAACTAAAAAGTCAGAAAGCCCCAAACCACACCCTTTATAAAGTACACACATCCCAACAAATCCAAGGTTATTGGAAAAGTAACAGCCCTCTCCCCCAAATAGCCCAACCAAAACTTTCATTCAAATGGATAAAGAGGCAAAGCAGTAAATATTAATGGCTGGGAGGGGAAGCTGAGGAGAGCGGGCTCAATGAGCAGGTGTCCCCCTCACTCAATCTCAATCCACTTGCAGCCAACAACGTCATCGCTTGGCCTTCCTGAGCTCACCGACAGGCCATTTTTCATGATTTTACCATTTCTGGCCCAATGCAAACTTTTTGATTAGATGTACCACATGATTCCAGATGTTTGTTTATTTGTTCCAAAAAGGTTGTAAAATCTCTACATTAGGAAAAACCTGTGGCAGGGCTAAAGCTTTCTACAAGGCACGGGGAAATGAGGAAGT
This sequence comes from Vespertilio murinus, assembly GCA_963924515.1. NCBI lineage: Eukaryota > Metazoa > Chordata > Mammalia > Chiroptera > Vespertilionidae > Vespertilio > Vespertilio murinus. The sequence continues at coordinate 42,983,260 of OZ004714.1, read as the reverse complement.
TGGAAACCCTGGGGCTGGGAAGTTAATGCTGGGCAGAGCTCTCAGCAGAACAATCTAGACAAAAAGCACTGGCTTCACATACCTCTTCCTTCAGAAACCCAAGATGCAGGAAGAAAGCACATTGGGCACTTATTAGTTTGTAAAAGAATGTGGCTCATCGGGAGCCAAAGACTGGAAGGGAAAACATTTTTTTTTTGCGGCTGCTTTGCTTGCTTATTGTATGTTTGTTGCTGTTGCCATGAGCTCCACTACATAAATCCCAGAAGTCTTCCATTTAGCAGACAAGATTATAGCTTATGCATGAGTAGTAGGGGAGAATCTTGCAGGGGAGCGGGTGCAAGAGAGGGGATACAGGCAGGGACCACAGCTTCTCCCCATACACCATGCCAGCTTCCTTGCAGCCTTCTGCTCTCGGGTGCTCTCTATCCCTACATAGAATCAGTCATTAGGTCGGTCTGTTGCATTTGCTACAGAAAGTTGCTCTGCAGTGCCAGTAACTCCAGGTCTTCATCACCAAATGCTAGGTTATTTAAACAGTAACAAAACTGATGCTGGACTCTACAGTTCATCTTCCAAAGCCAACCCCAGAAATACTTTGAAAAACATGGTGGCAAAAAAAAGCATTGACTGGCCAATTTCTCTGATGCCCAAGCCAAGGGGAGCCTGCAATCAGACCATCAGCAACCTGGAGCAGCCCCTCCAGAGTGGCCATGATGTTTCCTTCACATCACCCCACCCTGCTCCCCTGGCAGTGTCCTGTCCCCAGCTGCCTTCCCCATCTGTTGCTCAGTTGTTTCCTACATTATCTTTGCTAAGAACATGCTCTTTGAAAGCAATAAAGTCTCCAGTCACATAGCCTGGTGTCAAAGAATCAAAAGCTTCTAAAACTAGAACAAACTCTTTTTGATACCATCCCACCATGGCCTCCTAGAGTCCAGGATCTTCTCTCCAATTCCATGTATACTGCTTACAGGTGAATAATCCCCTAGTACAGCTTTAAATGAAATCTAAGTGCTCCTGGTTGTTCAGTGACGGTTATAATGTAAACCTTGCTCTACACGAGTGACCTTATTTCTGGCTTTTTAAAATTGGGCCCCTGCTTCCGGTCAGTTCTATCTGTTCTTACCCTGTGCTTTTTCTTTACCCATGTTCTTTGTATGGAGTGTTCTTTTGCCCCCCCCCCCCAAACTACCCATGCCCTACCTGATCTCAAAACCCAAAGCCAACATCTTTCACTAGGCCTGACTATTCTAGCCTTTGCTGGTTCCTCTTTCTTAAACATCCATAGCACTTACACCAGCCTTTACAAGTAAGGCAACTCTTAATTATACATAATACCAGGTCTGGTTAGCACTGCTTCATTTTTGGTATCTCCTCAATCAAACCACAAATTCCAGGAAGATAAATACTGTGTCCTCTGTTTCTAATTTCTTCACAAATCTTAACAAATACTTTGTACACAGTGGATACTAAATGAAGACCTGCTGGAGGAATCCTGGGTTGAAAGTGCTGAGAGCAATATTTCTTCTTTCAGGAGTTATATGCTTGAGCAATGGAAGGGATGAAAAACAGCCCATGACTAAAACTTCAAGACATTTAGAATCTTCAAATCTGTCAATCTCATACCCTCCATTTTTTTTAAGAGACAGGGACATGTTGTTTTGTTAATCCTCACACAAGGATATTCTTTTTTTCCCATTGATTTTTTAGAGAGAGTAGAAGGGAGGGTAGAGAGAGGGAGAAACATTAATTGGTTGTCTCCTGCATGCTCCCAGACTGGGGCTGGAAATCAAACTTGCAGCCTAGGCACATACCTTTGACCAGGAATCAAACCTGAGATCTTCTAATGAGCAGGCCAATGTTCTAACCACTGAACACACCAGCCAGGACAGAAGGATATGTTGTTGTTTTTACTAATAGTACCATTTTTTATTTGCACTGTCATAGGAAGGGTTATTCTTTTGACTGCTCATCCAACAGAAGTGAGGTGTGTTATGCAGGTGGGGTGGGGAGGTGATTCTAATTTTCCCTCTTTATTTAGCCTTTGAAAAGGAAGAACCAAATTCCTAGCTCCTCTGTGTGCATGAGTGCACCACAGTTCTGCCCAAAGAGTAGAAATAAAGCAATTCCAGAGACTGCAAATGAAAGATCATCCTTGGAGAAAAAGGATAGGAAATGGACCCCTATGGATTTCAAATGCTTAAAGGCAGTTGCTTAAAGTTCCTGGCTAGAGTCCACGCCAGTCTTGGTAATAGTCTAACAGATTCATCCATCTTCAGATTCCACTTGGCTGGCTCTTCCATCACTGCCACCTTCCCAGACAGCGCGCGCACATGCACATCTATCTATATATGTGCGGAAGTTTTAATCTACACCACTCTCCATTCCAATCCACCCAGCCTGCTTGGTGCACAGTGAAGCTGTTGACCCTGCAAAGCAGTAGGGAGATGAATTTGATGACCCAGACTAGAGTTTTTAAACCATTTCAGCAAGGTCTGGAATCAAAGGAAAGTACAATTTATTCAGCACTTAGTAAAGTCCTTTCACTGAGGAACAGAACGCACACACTGAAAATAGACTCCTGCTGCCACCCAGATAAAATAAACCTGTCAACCACTACTGTCAAATCACTAGTCACCTCGATTAAATAAAAGCAACTTCAGCATTTCTCAGCATCTGAGAATTCCGCCAAGATTATAAGCCCATAAAAGCATTATGAAGAAAACGAAAGTAATAGGTTCTGTTGATAATGTCATCAGAGGAAGGTATTTTACATAATTAGAAAATGCTAATAATAGCTCTGCTCAAGAAACCAACACACTCACCACCACCACCACCCCTCCGCCCCTGCCAACACACACACATACACTTAGTTCGCAAAGCCATATCATGAAGTCTGAGAGGTGTCACCAGAAAGGGACCGGCAGGTCTGCCCCAGTGTGGCCTAGAATGTGCGGGTTCTTGACTTCATGTAGAAAAGATTTCACAACACAAGTCCAGGCAATTTTCAGAGTAACATTTATTAAAGCTGGGGACAGTGAGACAAAGGAAGGGCTTAGAATAGAAGAAGCAACAGGGGAGAGCCTAGGTGTCGCTGCTTTGGCTCTCTAGAAACGCTATAAGAAAGAAATGAGTCACATGGGGCTGTGTGGACTCACTCAGAAGTCAAAGTCACAGTGGCAGAAGTGAGCCAAGATGGGGCTGCTGTTAGCTCACTGAAAAGTCAGAGAAAAGGGGGCCTTAGAGACATGTTCAGGGATTAGCCTGGAATGAACTGTGGCTGCCTGCTGCTCCTCTAGTTGTAAGTCTCACGGGGACCCTTAGAGTTAGGAGAAAGAGCAAAAGTACACGCCTGAGAAAATGAGGGACAGAGGCTTGCTCCAAGGAGACCATACTGGCTAACTTTATCTTGAGGGTTTTCATGTTTTCTAAAGGCAGGAATTTTAGAGGTCTCAGAGGAGGTCTCAATGAAGTATTCATCAGCTTTCCAGGTGTGTCCTTCAATATACTGATTCACCAAAATGAGCACATAGGGGGGTTCAGGTCATTCTCTGATCAGTTTCACCTTCAAAGAATGTCACCCAAGAGGGACTAGGACCAAGGCGGGTCTGCCCCAGCATGAGCTGGAATGCGTACTCCATTTGCTCCTAAATGTCCTTGGTTAGGGAAGGTAAGACATTGCAATATATTATCTGGCAGTTTGTTCATCTCTCATTTCCCCCATTCCATTTGCCAACGAATTTTCCTAGCTTCTTATTACCCTGCCTCAAAGGAAGCCACTGTTTGGCAGGACCCACAGATGAAATGTTTCTCCCATCAACAGGGAGGCCTCCCTTACCAATTGCCAGTATAATTTTCTTCTCCCCCTCCTCTCTCTCTCTCTCTCTCTCTCTCTCTCTCTCTCTCTATCTCTCTCTCTCTCCTCTACCTCCACCTCCACCTCTACTCTACCTCCAACTCCACCTCTACCTTCACCTCCACCTCCACCTACATCTCCATCTCTCTCTCACTTTCTCTCACCCTCTCCACCCCACAGCTTTCAAGACACTTTGCATAGAAAAAGTTGAATCTGTCATGTTCCTATGAATCTTCAGTGAATCAATTATTTTTTTTTTGGAGAAATCATCCGAAGATTGGCTCCCTTGAAAAACTACAGTGAACACTTGAACAACCGAAGTTTGGACTGCACAGGTCCACTCATACAAGGATTTTTTTAAAAAATAAATGCATATAGTACTGTAAATGTATTTTCTCCTCCAAAAACATTTTCTCTGGCTTAATTTATTGTAAGAATACAGTATACAACACATATAATATATAAAGTAGGTATTAATTGACTGTTTATGTTACTTATAACATAAACAATAGGCAATTAGTAGTTAAGTTTGGGGAAGTCAAAAGCCATAAGCAGATTGTTGACTGTGCAGGGGGTCAGCACCACTGATCCCTGTGTTGTTCAAGAGTCAACAGTAATCAAACTATTCCAGAAGATGGAGGCAACAAATAAGCGATGCTACGTCAGTCACAGGGTCTGATCTCAGGTGAGGCCTACCTGGCAAAGGCACCCAATGCCATTTATTGCTCATTCCACCTTTTTAATTGGTCATTGAGAACCAACAAGCAAAAGGGAAAAATACTTCTTGATGCTGAACTATTAAGATAACCTAAATAAATGCATCTATTTTCCTTGAGTTCTTACTATTATTTGGTATAGATTTTGTTTATAATGATCAAACAAACTTAGATTTCACATTTCCTGTGGGCTGACATGGCAAGACGGTAGGAGTATAAAAAATAGAAAATGGTTTGAAAATTGGGTGAAGGAGACAGACTTCCTCCAAATCCTATCAGCCTAAAACAAATTGCGATGAACAGTTTGGTTATTAAGCAGCCCCATCTTGAGCCCTCCCGAAGGTCTTCTGTTGTTGGCATGTAGTTTTCTTGGCCAACATCTCCCCATGCCAACCATCGTTGTCTACATGGCCACATCGTCACATGCACCCATTTAATTTTCTGCTTATTCATTTCGCTTTGGCTTATTTAAATAGTTGGAGCAAAGCACTTTGTATTTATGGCTTCTGTGAAAACACATTTTATGGCAGCACAGGCTAAAACTGTTTAAAAGATAAACATTAAAAAATGCTCTCAGTTTTTCTTTCTGTCTTTTTCTTCTTTTTTGAATGGTTCACATTGAGCTGCTTCATGGAGATATACAGAAAAATCAATTGCTAGGCATAAAATGCAATTCATATTAAGGAAACTGCAAACAATAACTAATTATGATAAGTTGCTATGTAAATCATTCTGTGACAGTACCAGCAATCAATTTCAAACACAAATGGGCCAAGCCCCTCGTTCAAGAACAGGATAAGCACCTAGCAACTGTGTCAATAAATAGACTGGCAAGATTGCCAAGGATGGATAGAGGCAGGATGGATATCATTTCCAAGCAAGTTTTCATAGCACATTTCCTCTTGGTTTCTTACTTTCTTTCTTTTATACATTTAAGGTCTAGTTGTTGATATGACAAGTTAACTAACTATGGCCCATATTCAAGACTGTATAAACATTGGGAATAATTTAATACTTTAGGGATTTTTTTACTGGGCTTACAATTACTTGGCAACACATTTGTGCAAATAAATAGGAATGGGATCTTCAACGTGATAAGTGTTGGTGAAGTAGATTATGGTAGATGTGCCAGATTGCCCATTTTAACTAGGCATTACCACCCCCTCTTCCAAGGTCTCTTCTGCAACTCAGAAGAAAACCTGAAAACTACATTTCCCAGAATTCCCTTCGCACATGGTCCTAGGTTAGAGTGGACCAAAGGGATATACTAGAGTAAGATTTGGAAATCCAGAGAGAAGGAAGGGCAGGGCAATATATAGATTGTCATAATGTTTGAAGCGGTATCCATGAGAATCACCCCCATTTTTGTGTAGATTAGAAATTCAGTAGGAGATTTTTGGGGGTTCCTGAGATCCCCAGAAATTTCAGCAAGTTCTTAAGAAACATCTGAGTCTGAGATTCTAGGTGCCAGTTTTCCTGACTCAGTCCTCCCCTGATTGTGTAAGACTCCCATTCCTTATAGTAAAACCCTTCATAATTTGACTACAAAGTATGTCTTCTATTTTCCCTGTCTCCATTCAGACTGATACCATAGCATTTTCCTCTCTGGTTTCTCAAACTTTCTCTGTGACAGAACTGATAGATACATAATTTAAAAGAAGGGGAGGTGAGAGGCATAATAGGCAATTATTTTGACAGAAATAGACAATGCCCACTTCTTTACAGCTTTAGCATAGGATATAGAAATCAACCAGCAGTGGACATTCCCAGGCTGTGCCCCTCCCTTAACTTTCCCTCCTCTTCCCTCCAACACAATGCCACAGTCAGTCCTGTATTCACTTCTTTTGTCCTGTGTGAAGGACAAATGTCAGAAGTGGCCTGGGAATCAAGGACAGGGAGCTTCAATTTTTTCCCCTTGCCTCTGTTACTGAGTGACTCAGTCTCCTCTAGAAATTCTTGGGTCTTCCTCTGTTAAATGGGAATAATAATATTCCCACTTTATAGGGTTGTCTTAAGGATGATATGGTCTGTGCTCCAAATAGAAATGTCTTCCCCAAAAGATACAACAGTCTATATAAATGAAAATTCTACTTCTAAAAACCACCAGATAGAGAGTGGAGATATGTCCTCTGCATATGGCATATTTAGAGACATTTCTCCAACAAACATTTCAACATTTTTCATAACATGGATACCCACATATAGTACGTGGACTGACTGCTAGTTGGTAGCAGCTGAGATCACTGACTCAGCCCTGTGTCTCTGCACTCTGAAGACATGCTCAGGCCTTTAGCAGAATTTTCAGAGACTCAGATGGACTCTTCCAAAACATTATCTATAGCACAACCTGCAGCATACTGAGTGTTCATTACCTTCTTTGAGAGCTTTTGTTCTAGTAAAAACAGTTCCTTTAGTTGCTTCCACTTGTCTTACACCCTTTCTACTATCATAACCCCAGAGTTTAAAAACTATGATATTAAAATAATTATCTACTCGAAAGCTGTGCAATGCTGCTAAATGCTGTCGGGCATTGATTCAATAGACTTGGGCCTCTGTCCACAAAATCTGGGTTTCTGAGAGCAGCAGAGCTGAGGTCTGAGGTCCACAAGGCTGGCTATTCCCTTTCCTGTAGACGGGTCCTCCCCCAAGGAGAGATGGGTCCCTTTTCTCAGATATAGCCAAGCTACCTTACAGAGGCATCTGAGTTACTGACTTTCTCCCAGGTGTCCATCATTTATTATTTACTGAACAAATATTTCCTGAACTCTTATTCAGTAGGAGGCACTGCATATATTGTGGTGAGCAAACAGACACAATCTCCTCCACTCTTCCTAAGAGCTTAAAGCCTGTCTAGGAAGACAGTCCCTACAAAGGTAAACCCAACCTAATACACATGTGCCAGGTGGGATCAGAGAATCCTCCTTGGAGCTGTGATATTTAAGCTGATACGTTAAAAATGAAGAGGAGTCAGTAATGTGAGAGGGAAGACAGGTTCAAATCTGTCCGGCCCCTCAGGGAGCTTTCATTTATGAGAAGCTCAAGCTGTACATTTACCTGACCTCTGTCATAAAAGCAGAATAGGAACAACTGCACTAAGGAAGATACAGAAGTAAACATTATCAGTACCTCAAGAGGAGAAAAATAAAAACAGAAAAGATGAGAAAAAAGTTTCATCCAGGAAGCAGGAAGTACTGCACATCACTGATCTCCCCATGATGTGCCAATTCTCTGTAAGTTATAGATGGAAAAAGAGAGTCCCCTACCTCCTGACCATTATCCTGGGCCCTAACTTTTCTTGCATTTGACTTTAGAGTCCTTAGGATATGAATCTTGGGCCCATCATACTCGACATTGGAAGTTACATAAAAGGACAAGTAAAGGGGAAATGACATGTATCCAAAAAATAGCAATTTTCACATGAACTACTGCCCGATAGTTTGTGTACTTGTTGGTGCGGAATGAAAAGAGATTGAGAACTAGAGGAATCGAAAATTATTTGCAAATAGAACTTAAGGTTTTATGGGCCCTATTTCAGATCCATGGAGGATTTCACCTGGGAGAGAAGTGATATAACCTGCCTTCACAATGTGAAAGTAGTTATCTGGGCAAATGTTTTCATTTGGGTATTAATAAATGACACTCAAATAGCTTGCCAATTCATATGATCAGAAATTTAGAATAATTTCTTTAACTTAAATATTTTTTTTAAAAGATGACACTAAGTGGTTTCATTCTGGGTGCCAAAATATATGGCTTTTCTCATTTGTCATTGTATGATTCCTGCCAAGCTGAAATATATCAGTCTTATCTTTCCCCCACATAGATCAGCCCAATAATTCGACATTACTGAGCTTCTTTGCCTCTCTCTTACTGGTTTCCTCATGTCCAAAGGCCCTAAAGATCTGGTCATCATTTCATGATGCTTTCTTGCTTTTTCTACCATCTGAATCCTTAGCACTGACCACTACATGTACAATAGATGTACAATAAATGCATAGAAATGTTTTTCAGTAAAATCAAGACACCCATTGTTGGCTTCCTTTCAATAACATTTTCCCATTGATGTTGGGCTCTGATGTCATCCAAACACCTAATTTCACTCTAACCACCGTAGGCATTTTTCCATATTCCAAATATTACTCAAAATATTTTCAAAATTTGTTTTCTTATAGCCCATCTCTTCAAGGTTCAAATTTATTACTTGACTGTTACAATGACAGAGGTTCTTTGTCTTAATCATGATTAACACTTATCTGATTGAGTCTTCCTGTTGTAAAATCTCAATTTCATGGACATATTAACTTTTATAAGGAGTTTGAGATTTCAGTTCCTATGCAGTGTATTCAAAAGACTATATACAGTAAAATCACCTTCATCCAAAAAAGCAAATAAATAAACCCATGACAATATGATGCTAAGGTTAATTTGTTATTCTTTCTAGATTAGGCATTACTATATCCTAGGGGAATTTGAAAAATGTCTCTAAAGGGATTTGCTCAAAACCTTCATAAAGACATTTAGTGAAGGAGACCAATTCATGCCTCTCAAAATTTAACATGTTGGCAGCAATTTATTCTACCTGACTTTCAGCAAAATTGATTTTTCACAAAATTGACATGCAATGAACTGTATCACAATTGAACCCTAATGGAACCAATGTGTATTTAAATGTAGGAAAGTTCTAATGTGCTCAGACATCAAAGATGCACCACAAGCCCAAGTCACAGACTAAAGGAACCTGGCATGACCTCTGGGCCATTTGCCCAGAGCCCACATGTTCTTACAGGACCAGGTCACCAATTTCTGGGCATCTCAACAGCCTTTTCTCCTGCCCACTGACTCTGCATAGTAGCCGGGATGACAAAGCTGGACCATCCTCACTAAGTGACCACTGCATCGAGAAAGGGAATTTGCTGCTTGGGGAAACAATTTTAAAGTATGCAATGCCCTCAATCTAATTAATCTTGCACTTACTTACCCTTAGAAGGTAGGTTCACAATTAGGAAATGTGGTTGTAGTCATGACTGGGCTAAAATGAGGTAAACAGGTTACACCACAGGACCTCATCCTGTCCTAACCAGTTCCAACAAATGGGATCACATAGTCCTTGGCCTAAGCAGCCAGCTTAGGGATAAGATATTTTTAAATTATATTCCATACTGACTCTAGAGATGACAGTAGAAATTCAAGGCTTTGGAAAAACTGGTGAAGCCAAATTGTTTCGGGGATCAGAGAATTCAGAGAAAACTACAGACGGATTCTCTTCAATATTTCCAGGCAAATCGAAATTCCTTTTAGCTGTAATATGCCATTCATTTATTTTTAAGTTACAGATTTCAACTATTATATTCCTAAACATTGACAATTTTCCAAATATTAGTGAGCTTTCCAATTTCTCTTCATTCCTTTTGCTGAAGGTAATTATCTTAGTAATTTTAGGTGCTATAAACACTTTTTTTAAAAGATAAAAATTCACCAAATTACATTTTACCATGGATTTATTTGCCTTCCCAGTGGACTGCCTCTAAATTCTGTTTAATATGAGTTCAAGTTGCTAGAGCTGACAGGTACGGTTTTCTCATCAAGGACTGAGAAGCACTGTGTTCTTGCTAAAGTACCGAGACAGCAATCACAGGCCCAGAGCTGTACACAGCCAGGTGTCCTTCCCTGTGTCAGAGCAGAGCAAGAAAAGCTGTGTTCCTACCTCGGTGACTGGTGAGTTCCCTGGAAGCAGAAGGCAGGGGTGTGTAGTGGCACTCAGGAGGGGTAGCAGCGCTGTCACTGGAAACCTGCGTGATAAAAGCAAATATCAAGGTGAAACAAGACCAAACACTTAATACCTTTGCTTAGCAGACATGTCTCCTTAGGATCTGGGTTTGCAGAAAATGGTATTGACCGATGAGACTCTTCTTAGGAAGCAAGCGTTGTCTGTGTTGAGGTAAGATGCTGGTGAGTGTGGGGTAGACTGCAAAGCTTTGAGGAGCCTACAGGAGGAAGGGCTCTGAGAGAAAAGGGCTATTTGTCCATTGTGCTGAACTGAGTGAAAAGGGAGGAAGGAGAGATTGAAGGCAGGAAATGGTGCAGACTTAGTTTTCTGTCATGTGCCTTCTTTGAGTAATTCCCACAGATTAAATGCTCCCTGTGAGCAGATGTCTATGGAAACCAGTGAAGAAGGGAAGAATGTGGCTGGTTTGCATGGGCCCAGTGGCCTGGATTAAGATTTAAGACTCCACAGTATGAGTGATCATGAGAAAGGATAGACGCCATCACAGATGGTGCAATGGGGGTGCCGGCTGAATTTCACAAGAGAAACCCAAGGGAAATTGGAATATAATGGTTATCAACAAAACTTTGCTATCCCAAGGCCTATAAGAAGATGAGATGAAATATGTCTATGAAGATCCTTTTTATTGTACAAAAAATAGCTCTTTAACCATCAAACTCCATATATGGTGTGACCCACGCTGCTAACTCTATCATTGCTTTGCTCTACTTCCAAGGAGGGTAAGGCAGGAAGGAAAGACCACAGCTATGAAGTCAGTTGTCACTCAGAACCAATGACCAGTGTCGCACTCAGAGCTTGGCTTCTGACAGCAAAAGAAAGCATCACCCTTGCAACTCTCATTGAGACTTCCAAATCAAATGCTACATTTTTTTTTAATATCTAAAAAGAAGAACATCTGCTAGGATCAAAATTCTAAGCTTACAACCTTTCAAAGCTTCATGAAAAAGCAAATTTCATTAATGCTACATTTTTCCTTCTGGAAGAGGAAATACATTCTGTGGGCTATATTTGCCCTGCTAGGAGCAGGCCTTTTCTCCAAAGAGATTATCTACATTATAGGAATCAAAACTAAGTAGGAGATTAGGCCTACTTGCTAGAAAAACCCTTTAAACCCCCTTTCTGACCTTTGAGATGTTTGATTAAGCAGCTTTCAGTGGAGACCTGTATAAAGAGTTCTGAATGGTGCAGGATCAGAAGCTCTGTCCCTAAGGTGGAGACAGACTTCAGGTAGCATTACTTCTCTCCAGCTCCAAGGGAAACACATGGTGTTTAACCTTGATGCAAGGGTATGGGGTCCAGGAAGATAAAAAGTTCAGTCACCAAGAAAAATGTTTTAAAAAGTAGATAAGACTTGCTAGGCACTACATCATTAGACCCCGAGGATGCTGCAATGATATAAAAGGGGTCAGAAATATGATTACAATTCAAATGCTGGAGTCACCATGTGTTTCTCCATTTGCATTCAAGGTCTCCTGTAACCCCTCTGTGATAAATGAGACACAAGGACAGTGTTATGAAAATGACCTCTATTCCAATGCTTGAGGCAGGACATATGGGCTGGGGTATGGAGGCCGTCTTTCCACAGATCTACCACACTTCCTTTCTAAGAGGCCAGAGCATCTTTCACTGCCAATGTTTCTGCTCCACCTCATTGCTAAAAAAGCCTAAAATTCCAATCTGAATCTTAGGTTGCTGTATTGTGATGTTTCTTAGTACCTTTAATCTCAATTTGGGCTGTTGACAATTTAATGACAGCTTTTCCTAAAACTGCTGGAAGAAACTACCTTTCAGCAAGTACCTCTGACTGGGCAAAACATTAAGAGTCTTGTAACCAAGGATAAAATAACTATTTAGTTTTATTTCCAATTGTAGTCAAAGCAAAAATTGTGCGGCTGGAGTTCTGTCTTGCAGGCATCATTCTGTGCCTAGCATTTAATTACTTTTCTGCTCAGTGTCCATTTATAAACTTGAGCCATGGAAAAGAATCCAGGAACGAACACTTTTGCCAATTCTGATTTTTGGTGAGACTTCCATGGCTGGATGTTTAAGAAAACTACCACCAATCAAGATTCTAAGTACCAAGCCTTTGACTTGGCTTTTATTAGAATGGAGCCTAGGTAATCTCCTCATAGTGATATTCACACTTGGTCTCTGAATCATACTTCAGAAGAACACAATTATCACATAAAAGAAGTGGACAAAACTAGTTTTAGGCTACCCATCCAAGAATAAAGAACTCTCCTTAAAACTGAAGCAATATAACCATAGCATAACAATGAAGAGATAATAGAAACGGAGGTGCGGCAATTTAAATTATGTCATTTTCTTTTCACCTGGATTAAGAAGATATGCTTAAATTGAGAACAGAGAAATTGGGTAAACCTGAATCTTCGTAACTACAAATACTAGTATTCTCCAATCTTTGAATCCTTGCCAAATTTCCTACCTACCTATGGTAAGAATTATACTTTTACATTTTACTTTTTAAATTACTCCTGGTAAAATACATTTATAAAATCTACAAGAAGAGAAAACCTGAATGATCAATAAATAAAAGAGAAGATGGCTAAATTTACTAGGATTTAAGGGGATAAAAATTAAAACAAGACAATCTTTTTTTCACCCATATCAGTGCAAACTTTTAAGTCTCTCAAGTGCTTCAGAGAATGAAAGGAAACAGAAATTCCATCTTCTTGTTCCTTGCCAGCAGGAATGTTCATCAGTTCAAATACTTTGGAGAGTAATTTAGCAATATGCATAAAATTGAAAACTGGGACAGCAATTCCATCTAAAATATACACTATGAAAAATTTCACTCAGGTCTGTAAGGTGGAACATAAATAATGCAGCATTATTTATAACAGAACAAATTGGAAATAATTCAAGCGTCTGTCAGTGAGGAAAATGAATAAGTAAAATGTTGTATATCCATATGCTGGAATAATATTTAGTATTTAAGAGCAATAAACCTGATTTATCCATCTCAATTTGAGGAGGTCTGAAAATTTAATACAGAGTGAAAGGCAAGTTGCAAAATGATAAATGTAGTATAATATTATTTATGCAAATATATAGTTCTTTGATCTCATGAGTAACTGTAAACATTTAAAATTATAAAAGTTTTACATTAAATTCATGAAAATAATTGCCTCTGCCAGTGGTCAGAGTTATAGGATTAGAGCTAATGCAATGGGGAGAACTTCTCTTTTCTATATAAGGTTTATTTATTTTTATTTAGAGATGACTTGAAACAAATACGTTAATATTAGAAAATTATCAAATTTTTAAAACTTTTCTATATTTTTAAAATTTCTCAAAAGTAAACACAAACATTGAAAAGAACAAGGACTCCTCTCTGATCAGTTTTATATTGATGTGAACCCATAATTAGAGGAAATTTTCTCCAACAATTTTCCAGTACTTGCACAACATGGATTAGGGCCATGTCTGGTTAACTTTTTGTGATGAAATATCTGTTTCTTCTACAGCTACCGAGTGTGACAATAGAATGGGAAAGCTGATAAATAATCGTAAAGGTTTGGAATCCTCCTTCCAGGCTGGTCAGTCCTTCTGCTCCAGATTTGTCAGAGCACACTGAAGGTTTCTGTACTCCTCTCCTACTCACAGTTTGAGAGCTGCTAATGATTTTTTAAACTCACATCAATAATGCTAATAGTCACTAATATACTGCACTCTGCCATTTCCATAATGCAGGAAGGAAAGTAGAACTTTGGCAACCTCGTTGGAAAAAATTCAAGGAAAGTACAGTACCTTCTACAAGAGACTTGCAAAGTGAGAATTTCACTCAGTGGTTTCAGAAAACAAATGTCTTCGGATGTGCGTGTCAAATACAAGCCCCTGCCCATTGGGTGCATTCCATGGAAACCAGCATTCCAGTGGGTATTTCTGAACATCACGGATGCCCCGAAGGAACATGATACAGACCACAGGAGAAGAGATTTGGCAGGCTTCAAAACAAGAAGGGGAGGCTACAAAGTTGTTTAATAGTCATAAATCTCCTACTATTTTTCACAAAATACCATCTAAGACCACAGCTCCACAACTCATTCCCCATCACTCAGCTCAAGTGGAGCGCTTTGGCATGCTCACTCACCCTTAAATCATGCACCACATAAAGTGATCCCGGACCTGGGAAATTTGTCAGCCTCTTTCAAGTAAAAGCAATCTTCACTTTTCATCACAATTCATTCCCTGAAACTGTGGTATAAAGCTGACTCTTCTAAAAACATTTATTTTCTCTCATAAGAAAAAGCATCACTCATTTTGTTATCAAGTCTTTAATAACCACCTACTAATATGCCAAGCCTTGTGCTGGGAACACCACGAAAAGTAAAATAAGGACGTTGGTTGTATTCCCGACTCATAAAAAAAAATTTCTATCCATGATTAATACTGGTTAATAAGAATCACCAACTCATAACATTACCCCCATACTCTGCATTATCACAGAACTTTGTCCCTGACCTCCATGGTGGCACCTGGACTCACAAAACAGTAATTTTGTCCTTGCTTATTTCTAATTCAGGTTCACCGAGAGCTTTCCAGATTAATTGTATTAACTTCCAAGATTAACTATACTATTCACCCTTGTACCCAATCTGTTGCCAGAAATACAGAAAGAAGTCAATGCATGATGTTTGGATGAATAAAACATTTTAATGGCAAAGACAAAACCATATATCATGGTAATAATTCAACACAAAAGTGTGAGTCAAGTTGCCAGAATCAGAGGTGAAGACTTGCCAGCCTGAAGGCGGAGCCTTCCAACCTGTTCACAGGTCAAGGCTCTGTGCCTTTCAGTGTGAAGCAAGACAGAAAGACTCCCACAGATGTACCGGGTATGAGAGGCAGGTGTGGGAGCAGGATTAGCTGTGTCTTGTTCAGAGCAAGAAGCCAAAAATTTGGGGGAGGGAGGAGGGGAAGGTAAGGTAGGATGAAGATGAGTCACTGACCAGGGAACCAAGAGGGAGTCCGAAGGTACAAAAGACAATGTTTGGGCATCTGCTGAGCACCGTGCTGAGTTAGGGAGCTGAAGGGAAACCCAGACCAGAAGTCAGTAGTCAGAGGCAGGATGCAGAGAAGGGCTTCTCTGGACTGGCAGTTCTTTGTGGGCAATAGCCTGGAGTTCCCATTGTCTTTATCTGATCTAAAGGGGGTCTAGTTCTGCCAGGGCCTAGAGTGTCATCAGTTCCACTGCAGTACAGAAATATTTATGGACGGGAGGAAGGCGGGCAGGTAAGGAGGAAAAGAACCAGGAATGGAACGCAGGAAGAAAGGGCTATGGCGTGGGCATTTTGTGGATCTTTACAGAAATAATCAAATCATAAAATGGCGGGGTTTTCAAAAACTTTACACATCATCTAGGGCAGCAGCTTTCAAAAATAAATTTAGCAGACACTATATACCAAGAAAAAAATAAGAATATCTAAATAGTGGACATTATAGGAATAACTGTAATTTCTTATTGTAATCAAATGAAATTATAAAAAAATATGAAGAATAAAAATGGTAATAAATATATATCTATCAACAATTGAATCTAAAAATAAGTGAACAAGGAATCTAATGAACACAATAAACTGATGAATAAAATAGAACCAGAGGCATATAAACATAGAACAGAGTGAGGAATTTCTGAGGGAAGTGGGGAGGGAGTGGGAAGAGATAAACCAAAAAACTTGTATGTACACTAGAGGCCTGATGCACAAAATTTTGCAAGAATAGGCCTGCCCTCCCCAGCTGTTAGCATCAGCACCAGCTTCTCTCTGGCACCCAGGACCCTGGCTTTTCTTACATCCTTGGCTTCATTGAGAAGGTCATCCTGGAGGACATCTGGACTAATTAGCATATTGTGTTTTTATTATTATAGATTTGCATTTCCTATGGACACAAACAATAGGATGGTGAGACCTGGGATGGGGCTGGAACCAGGGAGGAAACAATGGAGGGTAGTGGAGGGAAAAGGGGGACATCTGTAATTCAACAATAAAGATTGTAAAAATATGCAAATATTTTATTATATAATATTAAGGGAACAGCTGAAATCGGTTTGGCTCAGTGGATAGAGCGTCAGTCTGCTGACTGGAAGGTACCAGGTTCAATTCCGGTCAGGGGCATGTACATTGGTTTCGGGCACATCCCCGATAGGGGGTGTGCAGGAGGCAGCTGGTGGATGTTTCTCTCTCATTGACATTTCTACCTCTCTATCCCTCTCCCTTCCTCTCTGTGGAAAATCAATAAAATATATTTTAAAAAATATTAAGGGAACACAGTAAATGTTAACAGTGTATATGTTTTAATTTTTAATGATAGAAAATTTGTAATAGGTAAAAAGTTAATAAGCAAAGATTGAAAGAGTTTTGTTCCAATGTGATTTATGGCTTTGGCCCTTTGAGGCCAACACAACCACTGGTGTCTGGAGTCACACTGTACCAGCTGTGTTAGTTATTAAACAGCCATTATTTTAAATTAAATTATATACACTTACAATTAGATAAATTATATTAAAAGTAAAGGTAATATAACTCATCATGTACTTTTATGCTCTTGAAATTATTTGTGTCTATTGTATCTACATAATGAAAATGTTGTGCAACGATGTGCTATCTTAAATATCTTCCCAAATCTTCGGTGATGTCACTTTGGTAGCCTGACATTGGCCATGGTGAGACTCTTTACCACAAAAATTGGCAAATGCTACAAATTAGGAATGGATTTTTTTACTTTATTGATTTCCTAAACTTAAGAAAGTGATGGGGAAAATGTTAACCTTACAGATTAATCTTTTTAAAAAAATATATTTTATTGATTTTCCACAGAGAGGAAGGGAGAGAGATAGAGAGCTAGAAATGTCGATTAGAGAGAAACTTCGATCAGCTGCCTCTTGCACACCCCTCACTGGGGATGTGCCCACAACCAATGTACATGCCCTTGACCGGAATCGAACCTGGGACCTTTCAGTTCACAGGTCGACGCTCTAACCAGTTTGGCACAGATCAATCTTAAAGGTATGTTGTACCTTCAACCACTACCATGAATAACACATAAAAGAAATAAGGACATGTTTTTCCAATATTAAAAAAGATAATTATCTGATTCAGTAAAGAAGTTGCTTATGCCATTGACAAGAAAGTAAAGTTCTGACTTACTTAATAAGGAAGAGAAATAGCTGATATTCATGCTAGAACTACAGCTGTTTATCCATTGTAACCTTAGGTTGGCTATGGATACATGAGCTTGACCAAAATAATTAAAAGTATTATATGAAAATTAATTGGCCCAATGAACTTTATAACAAAAAGTACTATATTTAAATTTTATTTGTAAATTGTGCATTACTCATTTTTTATGTACATAAAAATTTCAATAAGCTCATGCACACATAATTTTTATCCTGATTACTGGTTGTTGAACATTTACCAACACACCGCTATATATAACCCTTATTAAGTAACATCTACAGCATGCTTGGGGCTCTGGGAAAAAAAAGGCGATTTTATACTCTAAGAATGGAAAGAGTTGTAAGAAAAAAAGCTAATTAAGCTTCAAGGATTGTGTCCTTGACTTATTTACAGCTTGTATATCCTCTGCTTCTCTTTGTCCTATGCGCTGATACCTTACTGACCAAGATTTAGAGCCAGTCTCCATCTGGCTGTAGGACCTTGGGCAATTTGCTTGAACTTTTTTAAGCTATACTTTCTTCCATTGTAAAATAATAATAATAGTTATGATAATGATGATGGTGATAGTAAAAAATAGCTAAAATGTATTTGTGCTTACTTTGAGTATTAATTTATTCAATGTATTAATTTACTCAGTCTTCCTAACAGTTCCCTGAAGCAGTGATAATCCCTATGTCTGTTTTACAGATGAGGAAAACTGAGACCCAGAGAAATTAAATAACTTGACCAAGGTTTCATGTAGGTTCTTGGATTATGACTACATGGCAAGGTGGTACATGAATCCAGGCAATTTGCCTCCAGAGGCCACTGTCTTAACCAGCATGACACTCTACCACCTCAAAAAAGATGAAGATTAAATAAGGTAAGAGACAAAGATCATCACACTGCTCATTAAATATTAACTATGATTTACTCTTACTTCACTCTAATTTTGTACAAAGTAGTATTTCTTTGGCTAGGTTTAAGTTCTTGACTGTTTTAATGTCTCAGGGCTTCTCCTACCTTTGTAGTAGCTATAATAGGGACACACACACCATTTGTAATCAAATGTTTATTACCTGAGTGGATTCTACTCCTTACTTGTCAAGCAGAAAAGCACTACTGAGATCCCTTCTGAGGACAGAAGTAGTGAGATCTTTAGTCCACTTATAATCTGAATTTATCTGTAGATTCGTGGCACTGCTGTGATGGTCTAATTGTCTTTAGTCAATAGCTACATATGGCATTTCTCATCTGGGTCTGTAAGGCTGACTTAGAAATAATATCCTGTCATGGCAATCCTACAGGCTTGATTTATTTTGGCTTCAAAGAAGGAACTTGCCTCATATGTCCTCTTCCTCGCACAGAGTTTTTTATTCTCAAGGGCTACAGGTCAAGTTCTGTCCTTGGAACCAAAGTAGTTTCCCAAAATGAGGTGGAGCCAGCTCTGTCGAGCTGGGCCAGATCGGCTGTCAGAGCCTTTCCCAAATACATCAGACCCTCTGCTTGTAAAAATAAATTGATACCAATGCAAGAAATTTATTAGGAGATGACAGCTTGGTTCATAATGGAAATATGGAGAAAACATCATCCTTCACAGCTGACAGTTTATCCATCACGCCTCGGATTCCTGAGATAGAAGCAGACACTGTCACACACAATCCACTGAGGACACGTCTTCTTGGATTTCCTTATGACAGGAAACTATGAAATAATCCAGAAGAAGGAAAGGACTTGTGCTGCCCTTAATGTGCTCAGCCATAAATTTTTAGCATTAGCAGGAGAAACATGTGGCCAAGGAAATGAATGATGGGGGAAATCAGGAGGCCTGAAATTCTCAAATGGCCCCTTCTTTTCTCTCCGGTGATGAACTGGGACAGGGGTCAGAGCGGGTTGCTGCACCGCGGGGAGGGGTGTCAATAGCCTGTTATGTGTAAGCAAAGCCAACAGGTGGCAGAGCACCACTGCCCACACAACACAGTTGGCTCTGTGTGAGATTTGAGGACCCGGTCACCTTGCCCCACTAACTTCCCAACCGTGGCTATTTTGCTGAGCTTGTTATTTGTATTGATGAACTTGAGACCATTTAGGAGGGCCATTTTAATTAGAAATAAAGGCAAGGATATTTGTGGAGATCACAAGAGGTTTGATCTTTGCAGGCTTAATGAGGTGACCTACCCAACCCTGTATGAAATAATTGTGTGTTGTATGAAAAGCTGCTTTGGAAATAGAATCCTGGCACTAAATTGGAATGAACATGGTATTAAAGGGAGGAAAAAGTACTCACTGCCAATTTTATAGGGCCTTAAAATATTTATGTCCTAAACTTGCATTCTTGGGAGTTTTGCTGAGTGTTGATAGAACTGGGAAGCTCTTTTTAATGAGATACATGCTTTCTTTAAAATTTACAGATCTTTTTAGCAAAAATAGAAAGTCATAAATGTGAAATGGAAACCTAAAACAGAAAGTCTAGCCTTAATGACCATATATTCTAAATTTACTCTTTGCATTAGAAAAAATAAATAAAGGAATTGAAATTTTCAACTTAATGTGAATAATATTCAAGGGATTTTTGATGCCAGTCTCTGTCTGAGTGAGGTATGGGGACTAAAAGCATGGACATGATATTCCAACTACACTTGGGTTTTGCTGCATTACGTGGCTATGAATAGGGAATTTGCACTCTTGGGTCACGAAAGTACAAACACAGGGCTTTGATCCACTCCGCAAAGTGCATCCTTAACAACAGCAGTGAAATAAGTCACGTGCGGATGAAGTCCTTCACAAGTAACAGGGTTGGAAAAAACACACGTGTGTCTGATTCTCAGACACTGAATCCTCCTTCACGCGCTCTCATCCTCTGAAAGAAGCAAATTAACTTCTGGTTGTTCACATTTGTTTCAGCCAATCTTCCTAATTCAAGAAAGACCTGAAACTCTGTTGACGCTACATGTCCAAGTTAAATATATCTGTGTTTCCTTTTGCTTTCGCTGTAAGTGCATGCCAGCAAGGCTACATTCGTCCAGAGTTTATTTCAATATTAGTGGAAAACAAGCCATTTTTCACTCTAATGAATAGCATCAGTGTCTGCCTTTTAACCAAAAATGTGACCTTAAACTTGATGGATCTCACCAGAAGGCACATTTTCAAATTATTTTTCTATGGGAGGTTATGAATGCCGCTTCCCAAATTATTGTGACAGCTGTGAGATCCAGACGCTTAGAAACAAAACTCAACCTAACAAAATGGTAGGTTCATTTGTGAAACAAGAAAAGAGGAATGAAAAAAAAAAGCATGAGCCACATGGGAAGGGGAAATGCGCCTCCTCTGAGCTTTATACAACAGGAGACAAGAGCCAGGTAAAGTAGCTGAAATCCCCATCCTTTGTTATAACTACCAATTTTGTGTCCAATCACTGGAAATTGGGAAAATGAAGGCTGAGAATTACTGATTCCGAAAGACTCCAGGAGGACATCGGATATTTCTTCCTTATTAAGGATGATAGAGTGTAATTGATGCGCCTGGTTCTGGGCCAACTCCAACTTTTTGAGAATGCTGCTTAATGTGCAGACATTATTTTTGGACTACCGAATGCCAGAAAATAATGAGCTGGCATTCAGCTTTGGTGAATAAGACCCTGAATTTTCATCTAAAAGCGATTTTGAGTTATTGCTGTAGATAAGGTGTAACTGTGCAAGGGAATGTTATCCATGTTTCTCCCATGAATCATAAATGAGGAAAAAAATTACAGCCCAAATTGCACTTAAAAGGAATAAAGTCTTTTCATGTCATACATGATTTATCAAAATGATCTCATTTTAAGGGGACTGTGGTGTATCTTGATTAATCACATTAGGAAGCGTGATGAATGGCCTCTTTAATGGTAACGCACGATTTATGGGCAACATCCCGACTTGAACCAGAAGGGTAAGAAGTAAAATATACAATAGATAGCAAATGCAGATAGGGTGTCAGTAATGCTTTGACTTGTTTTAAAATTATAACTGGGAGCTTTAGCTTCGGGAGATTCTGGATCTGCCAGGTGGTAGGGAGCAAACAAGTCTCGCACAGGAACTTGGGGGCAACCAGGAACGCTGGGTAACCCTTCCCTAACCTGTTGCAATGCAAGTGAAATTACTCTGCTGAAGCTTAAAAAGAAGGCGTCTGGGAAATGTGGACAAATCACGGAAATTCCTAAGAGGAAGAGGGGGGACACTGCCTTTCTACCGCCCTGTTTTAATATCCTCTTCACATTTCGCTTTAATATCCTAAATGCCTTTTTTTAAGCCTCCTCGAGTCTGCCCCCACTAATTTCCTCCAAGGCTGACAGATCAGAGGCTTTCCTCGAGCTGTTCCTTTTAGAGCGGAGGAGCCCTCCTCGTAATCCTGCTGCTTGTCTGCAATTAATCCTTCCAGTTGCCACATTATTAACACCACCACCCACAGACAGAGGAAGCCCCGACCCACTGGACACTGGCTCCCAACCGAAGCTTCAAAGGTGCCAATCACACCCGCGTCCGAAAGGTGCCTGCTGTCAGCATCAGAGGTTTCCATCTTCTCCTCCCTGCTGATCAAACATTCTTCCCCAGAAGATTAATTCAGAGTCTCCGCCCATTTCCTCCCAGATCCTCTTTCCCTTTTTGGTTTACCCAACGATCCATCTTTGCTCCGAAAAAGGGAAGCCATAGATAATAGGAGCCCTTTCAAAACAAAAGCTGGGCAAAGGCAAATTTAAGTCCCAGCTGTTATCAACTTTTTATTTTTTTTAAACTCATTTAAACACCTTAAGGCAGTGAGGATTAGGGTCTGGCCTGAGATGCCATTCTTTGATCAAAGACCCCGAGACTTTACACAAACACGCTCACAAGGCAGCCGAGGCCTCGGTGACGGCTGAATTGACTTGTTTGACCGCAGTGCCTGGGGTGGGCAGAACGCCGCACACTTGTTTTCCCAACTCCCAGCATCCATTCTCCAGGCCAAGTGGCTGAGGAATTATATAGTTTTTCTTTTGTCTTAATTGGAGCGAAGTCATTTGCAGAGTCACACACAGTTGTGGGAGCGGGCGTGGAGCATGGGCAATGCGGGCGCTGGGAACCCTGTGCCATGGGGCAAGGGGCAGGGGGCAGAGCAGTCAAAGGCCCGAAGGAGATGAGGGGATGAGGGGGAAAAAAACAACAAAAAACCCCCACCACCCCATTGTCTCTAAAGTGAAGCAAAAGTGACTTCACAGAGAAAGACCTGTGTTTACACGGGCCGATTTTACTGGAATCTTCTCCGGTCTCTTGGTAACACAGTCACCAGTCCCTGTCTGTTAAAGAGGGAGGTCTCAGTAAGAGAACCAGCAGCCCTTTCCCGAGGGCCAGTGAACAGTCGCCAGGTGACTCATTTGCCATCTCCCTCATCATCCATCACCGTGTTTTAGGACCCGATGCCAGGACTGGCTCACAATAAAATCTTCAAAAGAGGCTTTGTGAGATGGCTGAATACCAAGTTTTCATATTAAATCATGGCTCAATAGTGTTTATACTTGTCATACATGTTAAGAAGTAAACAATTTTGAAGTTGCATAATAAAGACAATATTTAATCTGAAGGTTTAAGGGACAATTGAAAATCAATACCCAAGCATATGAAGTTGCGTTTATAAAGAGAAGGTTAATCAGGTTTTTGTCTCTGGATTCTGTTTTGTTTTGTTTTTCAGATTGGCTTGTTGTTATTTTTTGCCCTAGGGTGGGGGGGGGGAGGAAGACAGGGGCAGGGGGAGTATTTTGTTACCCATCCTATAGACATACTGTCCAAAAATGAAATTAAAGCCATACATAGCTAAGAATTCTTGAATGGTATGATTCTATTGGGGACAGACATTTCCAGGGAAGGTTGTAGAATCTCCCTTGTTGAACATTTCAAAAAGGAAAGATTACCTTTTTGGTGTAAGTGATGAAATCCAATGTAAAGTGATTTGGGAAAATAAAGGGTGAGCAGGGGCTGTGATGGTTCCAAGGACAGTGTCATGTGTGGTTGGACGGGGACTTGCTGTCTCCAGCCCTGTGCTCCTTTACACCAGCTTCAGGGTCCCCCTGGGTGACTCCCCAGGGGCTCCAGATCTAATCTTATCGTCTTCTAAGATGACAGGAAGAACTTCTGTTTCCTGAAAGTTTCCAGCAAAACCAAGGAATCCATGGCCTGTTTTGGATTATAGGCTCGACCTTGAATGAACCTCTATGGTCGGGACACTCTGCTCTGTTGGGCCTGATCACATGCCCATTCCTAGTGCTGATATAGCAGCTGGTCCCAGGAGAGCACTCTAGATTAAAGGTAGGAGGGTGGTAGCTCCCCAGAGGTAAATCTGTTCTAGAATACAATATGGTGAACACCGAAAAAGCCAAAAGAGCAAATTCCTCCCGCAAAGCACACGCTTCCTATGTGAGCCTGTGGAGCCCCTCATTGCATGCCAGAGACATGAAAACATCTCATCACCATCTTTGGGCAAAACCGAGCCTGCTATTCAATATCCCAATCCTGAGTCATCACCAGCAGCACCAGAAGGCCTCCACATCCAGAAAATCTTCCCACACGGCCTTCCAGATATCATATATTTTAAACTTTTCAGGCTCTCAAGTTGGTACCAACCAGCTTTAACATACAATTATTTTTTTTTAACAAGCGTGGGAGTCCAACAGAAGATGAAAAACAGCTACAGCAATCTGACCAGAGCAGCATGAGGAAAGGATCAAGGACAACTGCTGGAGTCACAGTGCAACATGAAAGAAGGAGACCAAAGGAATAGGTTGAGAAATGAACCACCAGACATCATAGCAGACCTCTGGTATGATGACACCCTCCTTTCCATCCTACCATGCATGTCACATGCATGTCAGTAGGATGAAGTTAAAATCAACTTGATATTTCCTGCATAAATCAGGAATTAAATGACATACTTAATTACTAATCAGCAAGTATCTAGCAGCTGCTGGTACTGGCCACTATGATGAGGCATCATTCCCATTTTGTCTTCATATGGGACAGATAACACCCCAAGCGAACATACGACCAGTATGAAGGAGTAGCACAGGTAAGAGAGATGAGAACATCATTCTAAAGTTTTGATCCTATTCTACATAAATGTCAATTGTCTAGGACAATAAATGCTAATATATGTCTCTCATTTTCCAAAGGCATTTCCCTGCCACTCTGTCACTCAGCCATCCTTTGCTTCTTTCTGAAAGAGAAGTCAAAGATGTTTGCCCTGAATCCAGGTTCATTGCTGTCTTAGTAGATGAGGACGTTCTGTTCTGGGAAGCTTAGGTGATTCCCTAAAAATGGTATCATCTGTGAAACTGGGACCGTGGCACAAATAGGACTGGCTACTCCATTTGAGATTTATATTCCCCTAGAGACCCAAAGAAAGCCAGCAGGATTCTCTAATTAGCAATTCAACAACACTAATTATGGTGACTATAGTTGGATATATTCCAATGCTAGGCTACTAAAATTCTTCTGGGCTCAAGCCCGTGTCCTCTGAGAGTCTACATCAGGATTGCTAAAATCTGAAGAACAACCATGGAGCTTGGGTGCTGACTTCTTGAAAAAGTTGCTGAATGAGTGCATGTGGAGCACATATGCATGCATCTTTGGTTGTAGAGGAGGAGGTAAGGATATAAAGGATTTCAAGTTTTAAAGAGTATTTGTGAAGTTACTATTAATTCCCAGTTTGTAAAACTTTCTAGGTAAGGACTATATTTTGTTCTATCTTTTTCCAAGTAGCAGAAAACAGATGTCTGCCTATTATGGACATTCGATAGTCTCATTACTCTCTAGATTCTAACATGTCACCTCTACATTATTATATTAGTGTTCACAATACCAAGGATTTAATATTATAAAATCCACTTGATAGAGTAAAATGGAGAAAAATGGTGGAAGATGGCTTAATGATCATATGACACACACACAAAAAAAACTTTATTCCTCTATATTTTTCAAAATTATTTGATAATCACTCATAGACTTATTCACAAAAAAGACCTTTTTCTTACTTTGCACTATCAATAATTGTTGACATTAAAAGTTTCATTCATCTAAATATATATGTTAAAGCTATTTCCTTGACAGATTACAGATCCAAACATGAGAGTACTACATGAAAAATGACTGGCCAAGTATTGTAATCAGTAAATTTCATGTCCTAGCAGACTTTCTAGCAGCCTTATTCTCCCTATGGCCAAAGGAAAATGCAAAATCGACTTGTACCTTTCTTTCATAAAGAAATACTACCTCAAGCCTTTAAAATCTTAGTCTTCAACTCTTCTAACACATTGTGTCGAACCGAATTTATTGACAAAGCATGAATAAACCTACCAGGGTATATGTAATATTTAGGATAGCCCAAATGCCCGAAAGAAAGAAAGAAAGAAAGAAAGAAAGAAAGAAAGAAAGAGAAAAGAAAAGAAGAATGAGAGGAAGAGAGAGGAGAATACGTGAAAGAAAGGGAAAAAAAGAAAATTTAAATAAAATAAAGGGAAACTATTTGGGGGCTATTTCTCAAATGAGAAATTCATTAAGCCATTTTCCATCATTTTTCTTGACTCCATTCTAATGTGTCAACTATATGTTATACAGTTATAAGACAGTCAAGACCCATATGTTCTATCAGACCTTCTTTCCCTTTTCCTCATTCATGAGTCCTAAGTTCTGAAAGACAAACATGGCGATAGAAACCCAAGTTCACCTTCCCCAGCTCCTGAGTTTGTCCTGCAACAGGACATTCATAACCACGTCGATGGCACTGTGGTAAGAAACACAAGACTTGTCACCTGGGTGGTTTCAAAGGGCCAAGAGCAAAAGGACTCTAAAAGGATTCACTGGGGGACAGGAGCCTCTGATTTGGTCAGTATGAAGCAAACCCAATCATATTTTCTGAAATCGGCCCCCTTTTCTCCCATCCTCACCAGAGAATTACTGTAGGTCCCATCCAAATGGGTGAACTTGTTTTAGAGAAAACCTGGCAACATCACATAAGGTCCTACCCAAAGTAACACTCTTGGACTATCTTTTAAAACACAATTTGATCATATCTCACTTCTGTTTAAAAACCTTGCTCTCGGGATAAGCAGAAAGCACCAAGTGTTGCCTAGGAGGCCCGGGCCTGGCCCTTGCCTTCTTCTCCAGCCCGTCTCATCTTTATCCCCTCACCCTGTGAGCCAGCCCCTGGCTTCCTCCTGTTCCTGCAGAGTGCCAGGCCCTAACTCTGCCAGCCTAGTCTTTCTTACTAACATCCTCCCCCAACATTTTTTTAGTTGATTTTTTTTTTCCAGAGAGGACAGGAGAGAGAAAGAGAGGAAAAGAGAAACATCAATATGAGAGAAAAACATGGATTGGTTGCCACCCTGATTGGCCCCGACTGGGGATCAGACTCACAACCTGGGCATGTGCCCTGACCAGTTATAGGACCCACAGTGGCCTTCCCACAACATTTTTGCCTCCTTAACCTCTTACTTTTTGTGTATCAGCTCATGCATTTCTACCCCAGAAAGACTTCCCTGACATGACATTGCTTTTTACATATACTTTCAAAGACTCTCGTATTTTTTTTTGGACATATCATAGATTGTAATTACATATTTTAGTGATATTCCTAAATAGTTCACTCCATGAAGGCAGTGTTCTAAAAGACTTCCTCATTGTAGCTTTTCAACGAGTATGTGTTAGCTGGTAAAATAAATGAATTTAAAATATTCAACAAACAAAATTCCTCAGCCTCTGAGAACTGAGGGTACCAATAAGCAGACTTTGTCACCTTCTAGTAGCCATGGGCCGGATCCGGCCCGTTCGGCTGTTCTATCCAGCCCGTGGAGCCGGAAGAGCAGAAGGTTCTCTTGCTCTCCCCTCCGCTCCTTCACCAGCAGCCCAAGATGAGAGTGCCAGCATGGTCAGGTTGCTTTTGTTCCAGCCCTCCGGTCCAGTTTAAGAACCCATTGTGGCCCTCCAGTCAAAAAGTTTGCCCACCCCTGTTAGAGCTTCCTCTGAGAGGACCTTCAGGGCTCCTCCATGCAGGAAAGTGACAAGAACATCCCTCCTATGTTGCCACTCCTCCCACATCCTCGTGGCAAGCATAGCCTGGTCTTGAAAAGACCTAAGTTAGACTTAGGCCTAAAGGAATCAGCCAAAGGCAGTTTAGAACCAACCAAGGGAAATCTCCTTCCTGGACATCAGGCTGGTCTACAAATGGAAAACACAAAACTCGAGCCCCTTGTCTTCAAAATGGGTTCAAGTGGCTTCAGTCTGGGACCTGGGGTCTGGCCAGTCAGAGGAGTCCTGAGGGATCTGAGGGAGCAGCAGCTCCCCTCAGCTTTGCTTTTGTTACGCCCCACTGTCTCTGTCCCCTGAAGAATGAGTGACAAAAAGTTTAACCCGAGGGAGACCATGGGCTTGACCCCCAGAATGCAGGTGAGCACCCCTCTCACTGTCCTGCGCCTCCTGAGCCCATGGTCAGGCCAGGGAGGCAGAGAAGCCCTTGCCCCAGAGCTGCCATGCGGAGGCGGCCAGAGCTGCGGCCCTCCTGCCGCAGGCTCCGCGGGCAGAAGGGGGTGCTGCAGGGTAACCTATTTAGGATGCAAATGCAGTGCCTCCTGAGCTGCAGAGGAAAGGCCGGCTGGCAGGTCCTTGGCAGCGCTAAACGATGGGTGCCCGCTTGTCTCTGCTCCCCTCCCGGCGGGTCATTAATGGAACTCAGAATGGCGTTACTAAATGGGAATGTTACAAACACTGATAACCAGAAAGAAGAAAGAAGAAGGTAATCCCACCATCCCATTCTGAGGGAATACAGCTCACACAGCTCTGTGGAGACTGACTTATTCAAGATCTCTGACAGCCCTCTACTCAGGAAGGGAAGGAAAGATCCACAGAGGAACTGAGAGAGGCAGAGACAGCGAAGACAGAGGGGAAGGTGAAGAAGAGAGAAAAGGAGGAGGGAGAGAAGGCAGGGAGGGAGGAAGGGGAGCGTTAAGGCCGCTGTGTGTCCGTGTGGAAGAGGCCACTGCGGACTCTCAGGCTTCGTGGACAGGCCCGGGGACACCTCCCGTTCTCTGGGGGGAACTTGCACCCAAGTGGGAGCAAAGATGCAGCTTCCCCGCACCAAGCCAGCGTCCAGAGCTTTCTTTTCTGACGGGCCAGTTTCCCTTGTCCCCTTTGCTTCAGCCAATTCCTGTTTTCTTCGGCTGGAGTTCCCTAAGACTCATCAAAACCACGATTTAATTACTTCTCAAAAAAAAAAAAAAAAAAAAGGCGGGAGGGGGGAGTGTAAACATGACTCCTTTTTATCTCCTGATACATCTGGACAAGTAGACAATGTGCTAAAACAAAATAAATCTGCCCTGACAGTGACATCAAAGAGATCCGAGAGGGGCTTGCGGCTCCTTCCAGCCCAGGAATGCTGTTGCTAAGCATCGCCTCCACCTCACCGGCCCGGGGAAGAAATGCTTTTCTCTTTCCTTCGGGGGGAGACGGGGAAAGTCAGAGTGGGAACCAGACTGCCAAAGGAGATTGGGGATTTTCAGGGATTTGGGAGCTTACAATGAATTGTGTGAAGAACAGGATTTTTTGTTGTTGTGCTGCGTTTTTCTTTTGACATACTCGTCTATATTTCTATGAAGGGAATAGGTGGAAACCTTCTTAGAAAGGGTTATTTAGGACTCGCAGAAATAGGTGATCGCACCAAATACTTCTCTGCAAATCTGAGCCATATGTCACCGCGGTGAGTTTCTCCGCCAGGAGAAGAGCCCCGCGCTAGCTCAGGGGTGTGAGGAAATATCTCGCATTCACCAAAGTCAAGAGTGAAAAATCCTTAAGTCGCCATGGTCATAAATCATCCCCCATCACACACCACATTTTCCCCCCCTAAAAGGCAGGAAATGGAGCGTCGACGCCAGCAAACACAACTCGAAAGAAAACAGAAACTCTCCTGCCCCCGCCACGACCAAGTATGAGCCGCCGGGTGTGGGTGCGATGGCATTAATCCAGCCGCTGACCCCAAACACACGCAGAGCCTCACAACGAGAGTTTCTGCAGCAGAATATGAAATGGACTGACCCTGACACCTGGCTGACACCTCCAGCCTTTTCTCCCTGCCACCACCCCAGGGAAGATGCTGAAACAGATGCTGTGAAATTCTGTCTGATCTCTGTCTCCTAATGCTGGCTCACGCGGGACAAGCTCCTCTTCCCAGGAATACATCCTCAGGTGGGGAACTGCCCCATTTCTCCCCTCCAGCGAGGCTCCTAAATTTAGTCATGCTGGACATATGAGTGGAACATGAAATGGCATGGCTGAGCAGCACGTTCCGGGAGGACCTGAGGGTGCTCTGGGTTAGGGAGGGCGGGGGGGGGGGGTTGGTTTTAAATAACCCACCCGTTCTCCCTATGCGCCAGCCACTGGCTGCCAGGGAGGTTGTGCCCTTGCCATGGAGGCTAAAAATATGCAGATGCAGTCCTCCGACCCAGGGAAGCCAGGGAGGGCCCTTTTAAGTAAACAACTTGCTAGTTTCTCTTCTTGGACCGAAGGAAACAGATTCTGAAACGATGATGACCGATCTCCACACGGGATAACTATCAACGCCATGAACAATTACCAAGCCTGTGATATTGCACAAATAAATATCACTTACCATTATCTCTGGCGCGATTGTATTTATTAAACAGTGACGGAGGGCGGCAGTAACCATTTTTATTGTCCCATCTAGCTCCTATTTTCTAATTAAACAAAAGGTTATTTCTACTGTTAACATAGCCATTTGTCCAGGTTAGGTCTTACATAGTACTTTTTTTGCCAAGCGTGGCGGGGATAGAAGAAATGATGTTCCGTGGTGGTTTTGTTTTGGGCTTTTCTTTTTTCTTTTTTTGCTTTTAATTTTGCATGCCGAGTTGCTACTTAGGAAGCGCTGTCGGTTCATAATCAAAGCAAGAGGCCATTGTGTGGAGAATTCATAAATAAACTTTGGCCATTTTTCCCAAAACATGATGAAGCAAGCACTTGGTGCTACCCTTTAGATTCAATCCAAGGGCAATGGTCTGTATTATTAAAGATATAGGTCAAGCCAGCGCGCACTCCTCTGTCCTGTGGGATGCTTTAGAAGCGGCTGTCACATTACTGAGATCTGTTCTGTGGCTCCTAAGTATTCATTCCTCTTGGCAGCTTCGGATCTCAGGCGACTCCTGTCACGTGTATGTAAAAGTGTATAAGCTGTTTCTTATCACAGCGTGAGCTATTCCCTTATTTGTACTCACAGAGGATGCCAATTGGAAAATACACTAATTTCACTGACAAGGATAATGGTGGCTTCATAAAATTTGCATTGTGTCTTCTGCAAACCTTGATAATGTTTCATACCATCATTTAACATTGTAGTTCTATTTCAATGCAACTCTTGAGTGCAGGGTCATCTTTGTCCTGAGCATGTTAACAAGAAAAAGCCACAGCATGGATTTCCTCCTCCTCATCTCTAAAAATGAATGTGGGCCAGAACTATGAATTAAGTCGCCGCTATGT
Source organism: Vespertilio murinus (assembly GCA_963924515.1). NCBI lineage: Eukaryota > Metazoa > Chordata > Mammalia > Chiroptera > Vespertilionidae > Vespertilio > Vespertilio murinus. The sequence goes on along the minus strand of OZ004714.1, from coordinate 42,952,181 downwards.
GCAAAGGACCGAAGAAAAAGAGGCTATGTTTAATGAGCATCTACTATCTACTTGGTATCTTCATGCGGGCCATTTTATTTAATTCCCAAAGCAATTGTGGTGAACTCTGTGGCGTAAATCAATATGTCCACAATAAAATGGCACCAGGATCCCACCAAGCAATTCCATTCTGACCCAACATTGCCCAGTCGACCTGACTGGAGCACCAGGTGGTTGCACCATACCGAAAGGAGCAAGCAGGGCTGTGACAGCCTAGCGAACAAGGTAAGTCAGCACCTGCGATAACAGGAGGAATTGAAGCTAATGCTCCAAGAAGGAGTCTAAACAAACAGCCCAGCAGTTGAAGGACGGGGGAGGTTTTGTCTGTTCCAGGAGAAAGGCAGGGAACCTGGAACAGCACTTGGTTTTCACAACCTTGTGATATATGGTGGGAAGGTATTAACATCCCTATTAGACAGATGAGAAAAATGGAGACTTAAAGAAGCAAAGTGTCTTTCCCAAGAATTGATGACTGGCCCAGGGTAGAACATAGCGTCCCTGTCTGCCTTGTTGCCAAGATCAATGATAATAATATCCTGGCTTTTTAAAATGACTTCCCACGGAGGAGCTCTCTCTCTGTTCCTCTGTAATGATGGCCTGAGCTTACACACTGTGCCATCAGCCCTGAGTGCCCCCACAAGTAGCTCTATGACTTTTCCAGATTTTTAAAACACAAAAGGCTCTACCTTTATAAGTGGTATATGCAATAATATGCCATGATCAGGGATCTCACTATGTTTTTTTTGTTTTGTTTTGTTTTGTTTTTTTGTTAATCCTCACCTGAGAATATTTTTTCCCACTGATTTTTAGAGAGAGTGGGAGGGGGAGACAGAGAGAGAGAAACATGAATGTAAGAGAGACACATGAATTGATTGCATCTGCCTAGACCAGGGCTGGAAATCAGGCCTGCAACCGAGGTATGTGTCCTTGACCAGAATTGAACCTAGTACCCTTCTGTCTAGAGGCAGACAATCTAACCACCAAGCCAAGCCATAGGGCAATTTTTAATCAGAAACATTTACCTTTTAAATACTACCAATCAAAAATGATCATAATCACGTGGTTAATAATGTCAATAATTTCCTATGAAAACACTCATTTGTTTTACTTATTCTCAATTCCTGCCTCTAAATGAGGAGATTATAACAGTCCTTCAGACCTAAAATGCTATGACTCCTCTCCTGGTTTTTGAACGGATTAGTTTCTCTCATTTCTTTGGAAGTTGGGCTGAAGGTGAAGGGAGATGAAGAGTATAATTCCCTTTGTGTAGCTGTGAAGTGGGAAGCTGAGTAAATTGATCCTTTATATCTGACGCCTAATCCTACAAAGCCTGAGCCCCAGGTCTCTGTTTCTTTGTGCTGTGGGAATAGATGTCTTTCTAAAGGATAAGGTCGTTCATCCCCACAACCAGCCAAAGGGTAGCTCTTACCAGTGTTGCAGAATGAGGACAGAAAGTTACAGAGCGATTAGAGGAATTCTTCCAGCTTTCTAGTTAGTAAATTTTGACTCCCAGACAATGTCCTGAGAGGAATCACAAAATTATCCTGCAGGAGTGGCTCCCACCAAAGGAAGGGATGGTTCAAAGGCATTGTAACTGACCATGCACAAGCAGACCGAGTAAGAAGATGGATCCCACATGTGTCCTCTTCCCAATGTTTAGCTGCAGAGAAGGGGCTTCTGGGTCTGGATAAAATCCTTTGAGAGACAGTCAGAAGGTACTTAAAAACTACAATTACTTGATTACTTGGAAGATAATAGATGGGAGAGTACCTGGAAGGACTAAAATAGCATAGCTTCACATTTTTAGGAATGAATACATCATTAAATCTACTCACCAGAGTCTCTTGAGAGCCAAGTCATTTTTAAAGTTTCAATCAGCCACACAAACTGGGAGACCTGAATATCTTAGAACATATGAACATGCACAGCGTATTTAACACATGGCACATACACTTATAGAATACTCTTCCCTCTCCTTCCCTTCAACAACAGATGTTCTTGGTGTGTATGTAGGAGGAGCATTTATCTAAAACACTAGAGGCCCTGTGCATGAAATTTGCGCACGGGTAAGGTCCCTAGGCCTGGCCAGCCATCAGGGCTGATCAGATCCTTCCAGCTGCTGGCCGGGACCTCCCTTCCCCAGCTGCCAACTGGAGTCTTCCTTAATTTCGCACTTCCCCCTGGTGGTCAGCGCACATCATATCAAGTGATCAAACTCCTGGTCTCTTGGTTGAACTTCTGAGAGGACAATTTGCGTGTGCCCCCTGGATGCAGCATCCAGGCCTCAAGGAGGGGCTGACAGGCCCAGACACTCCAATGGTGGCGGATCCAGCAGCACCATCTTTGTTGGGTTCATTTGCATACTTGTTCCTGATTGGCTGGCCAGCATAGCTAAGTGACATTCAATTTGCATGTTTCTCTTTTGTTAGTGTAAATTAAAAGTCCCACTGCCCATGCCTGGCTTATGTGGCTCAATGGTTGAGTGTCCACTCATGAACCAAGAGATCACCGGTTTGATTCCTGGTCAGGGGACATGCCTGTGTTTAGGGCTTGATGTCCAGAAGGGGTGTGCCGGAGGCAGCTGATCAAGGTTTTTCTCTCATCAATGTTTCTATCTCTCTATCCCTCTCCCGTCCTCTCTCTCTAAAATCAAGAAAACATATATTATTTTAATGTCCCACTGCACACTCAATGGCACTTTGGCTTTAGTTTTTTACTAATCAATTAGAAAATGAAAGCAGGGTTGTTAACCAACACTGTACTTCAATTTTTCTGGAGCTATAAACAAAATCAAGAACACTGTGGAGTAGGGTCCCGTCCTAGAGGGTTTAGGTTATGGTTGATAAGCTGATGCCAGAAGCAACTAGACAGCAATGAGTAAAGACTTGTTGGACCCTTCATCAGAGAGTATTTTAAGGCACACAATAAATTGAGTAAAAAAGTATATTTCATGGAAGAAGGAATTCTAGAAAGGAAATCTGTAAGACAGAGCCCAAGTTGTTCCTCCTACCAAATGTCTCTTGATGAAATTCCATTTGTCCTTCAAGGTCCAACTTAAGCATCACCTCCCCTTTGACCTTCCCATACTTCTGAGGTTGCAAGGCACTTCATAGGTGCCTATGTTCATGCACCTGATGGTGAACTGAGATTTAGCATACTATGAGTCTCTAAGCCACAGTCCATTTCTTCTCACATTTCTTTTAGTTTAGGCACCAGTGCTGGGCCTGGTATGCAGAAGGCACGGAGCACAGGTTGAATGAATGAGTAAATAAAAGATAAGGGAAGAGGATGGCAGCCATTTCAGAGTATTTCTGTCTTCCACTCCCATGCTGCTTGGAAGCAGTGGACGACAATCTCTCACCACATTAGGCTAAAGCGACATGGGACTTCTCCAACACACAGCTGGTACCAGCTCCTTCGCCATGCTGCTAACTGGTGGGGGTGGGGAGAGGAGATGTTAGCATGATGTTTTACTCAGCAGGCACCGCGCTGAGGCACATTTTTAATGATTTACCAGTTCTACTTGACTGAGCCTGCACCCTGTAAGTGGATCATATGATCAGCGATCACAAGTTAAACTGCTTTTGTTGCTCACAAGGCATGCATGGTGGGCTGGCTGCAGGCACCAGCGGCTCGCACGCAGCTGTGTGTAAGACAAGGAGAGGTTACGTACAACAGGCAGTTAATGGCTCATACCAGCAAGCCCTCGACTTCAGTCGGCACATGCGGCTGAATTTTAAAAAGGTAAATGACCTTGCAGCTGGGAGCTTTAACTATGTGCTTTTACCTATTTGTACCTGGGTAAGTAAACATTTGCAGCACGCCAAAAGGCCCCGAAAGCACTATTGTAGCCACAGGCTAATCCCTTTCTCTCTGGATGAAAGACTCCAAAACAAACTGGGGTGGGGGGTGAGGGTGGGTGGAAATCATTTTCTGCTTCAAGTAGCACAAAGGTAAAGGGGGCAATGGTGATAATGACTTCCATTTGTTATAACTTTCAGGAGTTACCAAGGCTCCAGTCCTAACCAGATGCCATATTTAGGATTCCACTGTCCAGGAAGAATGACAGAAACAACAGGCCTCCAGAGGGAGAGACCAGCTCCAGTCAGAGCCAAACAGAACTGCCTCCTCCATGCCAGTGCATCCGACGCAAGGAAGCTGGAATGAGCGTCTCCACGGTTGTTCTACTACCCAACAGGGTTGCTTCTCCCAACTGTTGTCACTCGGGGCCAAAGAAGCAGGCCCATCTCAGCTCTCTTCTGCTTTAGCTTCCAATCTACAGACGAGAAATCATGGTGTGAAGCTGAGGTCTTCTACCATGAATTGCCTTCATCCTGCTCTGAGTTATCCAGTAACCAACAATTAACTCCTTCAGATAACTTCAGCTGTAACTGGTCCACCAGAGCGGCATCTGAAATACTGGCTAACCATCTACGTGCTTTCCAAAAGCAGGCTATTTATGATTTACAATCTGAGCGGGAACCTTGGTAATGTTGTTACTGTAAGAACTTGTCAATCAGTTGAGATTAAGATAACATTTATTGCAACAAAAACTGAGATTGCCATGAGAACTGGCAGAAGGTATCTGTGGAACATTTGAGACATTTCACAGGCCATGAATCAATAGCGGGCAGTTCACTGGAGTGATAAGAACAGTGAGTGGGCTGATGCTGAGAGTAGAGAGCTCTGGGCTCTTCCCTGGCTCTGCCCCTCACCCTCTGCATGACTCTCAGCTCAGCACTCCACCTTTGGCATCCAAGACTGCAATTCCTCGTTTGACAACTCTACTGAGTTCCTACTATGTGCCAGGAACCATGGCAGTCACTGAAAACAAGCATGTTGGGTCAGATAATCTCTAGGTATCATTTATGTATGTATATGCAAATGAATTAATAAATAAGAAAACCTGCACTCCAATGCTAGCCAACATCTGTTGAGCCAGAATAATCCTTAAATGACCAGAAATATTTTCTTCCCTTAGATTCAGTTAATATGGGCCAGCCTAATGAGGTTGGTTTATATCCATGAGAGAAAACAGCACTCCTTGGTCCAATATACAATTTTAATAAACTTTATTAAATTTCCATTGATCCATATGCAAAAATAATTTGTTTACAATTTGAACTCAGCCTACTAAATAGTGCCTAACTCAATAAAGGAGGAGGCTGAGAAACAACAGCTGTATGGCTATTAACACATTATGCCATTAAAAACATTAAGCAGTTGGGTTTTGTGAAGGAGTCAAAGTTAACCCCTTGAATATCTCTAAACTGAAGATCAATTTTAGAAGACACTTAGCAGCACAAGGAAACCACAGACTCAGAAAGGGTGAGAGGAAAGGACATGGGAGGTTGGCCTGCAGGCCAGCCGGCCCTGCCCCCTGGTCGAACTCCCAGTTGAGGGGACAATTATATTACATTTTATTGTATAAGAATGGTAGAGATAGGGAGATAGAATTAAGAGACATAAAATTTTGAATACAAATAAGACTATAATTCTGTGTAATTCTAAAGATGTACAGGGGCCTGAAGAAGAGAGATGAATGAAGATGAACAAAAGAGGACTTTAGGAAGGAAATGGGATTGTGCTATGCTTTGGAAGGAGGATGGGTTTAGATAATTGCAAGGAGAAATTAAGGGTCAAGAGAGAAACTGAAGGGGAGATTAAAGAGGATGAGGGGTGAGGCACAGATAGCTTAAGCAAAGGGAGAAGGCTGAGAGACAATATCTTTTACCTAAAGTCTTTCTTTAAGGTTTTTGGTTGTAAGTTCTACACAGAGTACAGGGGAAGGGAGCTGGAGGGGCCAATGCATACTCGCCCCACTACTGTGAACAGCAAGGGGAGGGCAGGCCCACAGTGTCAAAGAAGGAGATGAAAGGTAGCTCAACTTAAAAAAAAAAAAAAATATATATATATATATATATATATGTATATATATATATGTATATATGTGTGTGTATGTGTGTGTGTGTGTGTGTGTGTGTGTGTGTGTGTGTGTGTGTATTGATTTTTTTACAGAGAGGAAGAGAGAGGGATAGAGAGTTAGAAACATCAATGAGAGAGATACATTGATCAGCTGCCTCCTGCACATCCCCCACTGGGAATGTGCCTGCAACCAAGGTACATGCTCTTGATGGGAATCAAACCTGGGACCTTTCAGTCCACAGGCTGACTCTCTCTCCACTGAGCCAAACCGGTTTCAGCAGGTAGCTCAACTTTTAAAAAGTCAACCCTTGCTTGGTATCCAGGTTAGTGATTATGTGATTTCTCAACTGAGGATTCTGTGTGACAACCTGAATATAAACATGAAAATATGTGGGCAAACCTTCAAATTCTCAGCACAACAGTGAATTTGAGTCAGAAAGGATCCTTGCAACCTATGAAATTGACCTGTCCAGTCTCCCAAAAATGTTGTAGATGCCTCTTCAACACCTAAAATGGTCCTCCAGCTCTGGTCTCAGCCAGCATCCCCTTCTGTGGAAGGCAGAACATTATTCTATTTAATAAGATCTCTTAATAAAATTTTCATTTAAATTCATGCCTAAGTTTCCTCCCTGTACCATGAAAGCAATGTCCTCAGAGCAATGGTATATATCCTCATCCATATGATACTACATCAACTATTTGAAAGAAGAGTCTGTGCCACCTTAATCTCTTCTATTCTAGGCCAAGTATTTATATAACACTCAGCAGCCTAATCCCTCTCCATTAGTTTTTCTGTTTTTCTTAAAAGATGAAACGCTGGACTGAATGTGGTCCAACAGATGATGTGTGAGCTGTGCATAGCTCAGGAAGACACACCCTTTGAAAAATCAGGGTGCAAAGCCTCCATTGCACCCACATTGGCAATACGTTTCCAAGCTATATCCGATGGTGGTGCATCTCAAATCTCAAATGCAACATCTCAATGCTTTGGCTGAGAAACACTGTCAAGCCACACCTTTCAAGCACATACTTCCTTCTATAATTGATTAAAAAAAAACAGACACACACATAAAGCCAGGACTTTAAACTAACACTTGTATTAAATTTTGTCTGGTAGGTGTCAGGCAATGTTTTAGTTTGTTGAGACCACTTAGGACTATGATAGAAAGCCTCTGCTAAGGCTGGCCTCCCTAACTTTGTATTTGGAAAGTTAGTAAGCAAGGCCCCTCTCCAGCTCCTTACAAGTTGTTGATAAAAATGTTTGTCAGGTCAGGGACAAGGACAACTTCAAGCCTGAAGTGAAGATATGTGTGAATAAAGCCTAAAGCTTAGAAAAGGAGATGAAACATTTTACAAGTTCTTCGGGAAGGGTGAGAATGGATACTAAGAGGTGACTTTACTAGTATACAGTTAAATACTTAGGTGAGCAATGTGACTTCCTCCCACCCCTAAGAAACTAGGTCTGAGATTTCCCTAAAATACCTAAAAATTAAGTATATTAGATTTGGAGTAATTAGCAAACCAAAGAAATTCCAGTGTGAATTCTCTCAACTTAGTCAAGAAAGATGAACCCAAAAGCATCCTGAACTCTAAAAAAATAACAGAGTTTACCTTGGTCACTGGCTCAAAAGCTGGATACCAAATTTAGAATGAGTTTTCCTCCAAGAGACTGGCATGTGAATTTTTGAGCAATTATCTACACAGCCAACAACAGACACTTAGGCTTGTCAACTCCTCTTCTACTAAGGTATACTTGCTATAGAAGTTCACAAAAGTATTATTAAGAACAAAAATGAAACAATATCCTCAAGGTAGCATTATAGCTGAAAAATGGCTGCAATGCCAATTAATAGAGAATATAAATGTGAACTGCCTAATTATGAGTGAGAAACATGAAGTCAAATACCATGGTGTTAACAACAAAGCAGACATGAAAAGTTTTGAGAGGCTGCTGAGACATTTTTCACGCTCCATCTAGAATCATACAACTTATAGATAAGGTAACATAAGAACCTAACAATGTTGCAGAAATCGTAGATGACCCTGCCATATGTGGCTATTGCCTCATTAATTTTACTAATTACAAAGACCCCCTACTCCTAATTAGTTATCTCCCTTGGGCTTGAACTTGAAGAACTAAACCACATGCTCTTGAACCTCAAAGAATTTTGTGAAAGCTAAATTATGATGCTACCAACTTAGGCCAAATCACCTATAAACCACCTATATGATTCCACTTAGAAGTAAAAGTCTGAAATGACATTAACAGAAGCCTGAGACACATTTGAATAACTCTTCACCTTTTTCTAAACGTTTCAACAAAATGTTTGAGTTCTCTTACCAATCCCATGAACAACGTCAGACAAGCATTATGCTCACATTTTGCAGACATGGAGCTCAGAGACAAATAAAAATATTTACTTAAAGACACACAGTGATGAAAACACAGCCTGCTTCTCCCTTTTTGAAAATTTGCAGGCACTGCAGACCAAATTCCTCAGTTTCCAACAGATTAAAGTGACATTTCACTGGAAAAGGTGGAGCAACCATGTCTAGTAATATCTGTGCCATCTCAATGCCCTGTCATGACAGAAAGCATGGGGCTTCTCCATTATTAACTGTCCAAGAATGAACCTATGAGTCAATTGTCATACATGGCTTTCTGATGTCAGTCAAAGCAAGACTGTGTCTGAAACATCAGCCAAATTTACCTAGAAAGCAGGAGCAACCAAAGTGTGTGCATTAGGAGTCCTGAAGCAATATCATGGGCACTTGTCACTAGGAACGCCATTAGTTGATAAAAATGGAAGTAAAGCTTATCATTATTTCATCAGTCTAGTCAATCTTCATTGGAAACAAATATACACAGATTTGCCGTTACAGTCCCAGCTATAACATGAGCACATCCAGCTACCTGGCAAGCAAATTATCCATTCTAAGGCAATGACGTGGTCTGAGCCCGCCCTGTGGGAACTCTGAGAAACTGAAGACAACGGAGGGCTAGGGAACAGATGGGTTTCCAGAGACCTGGGTTCCAGGCTCTGCTTTCCCACCTCCCCAGTGATGTGAGCTGGCTTGGCCAAGTTATCCTACAGCACTGAGCCTTTGTTTTCTTCTCAGCAAACTTGTGGACACAAGCATAACCCTGGATTTCTTCAGTGCTTACTATGGAAGTTCAATGGGATCCTGCATTTGGAGGCTGTATACACGCTGTACAAATAGGAGTAACTACGATGCAGCCTTATCTCTGTGGCTGTTTAATGCAGGCCACTGGACAACCTTGTCTTGACCCCTCCTGGCCTGTGCCAGATAATTTAGCACCACTATCGTCATCAGTAAACATCCACGGGGCCTGCTATGGGCTTAATTACAGGCTGGCTTGTACAGTTCACTGACACTTCTCATGGGCTTGCGTCTGGACTTCTTTTAGCAACTGCATGCTCAGCCAGGGACAAGAACCTGAGTATACACAGATATGGATGAGTATATACATCTTAGCCCAGTAAAGGAAAAAAGACACAGTAACTTCTCAAAAAAGAGGTGACTCGATTGACCTAGAAGTCAATCAAAGGTGGAAAAATAGGAAGATGGTGAAATTGAGTTAGAAAATGAAATACTCTTACCTGTGGGAAATATAAGATATTTTTAAGGGATGGGCACAGTAGCAGCATTTCCGTCTGTATTCTCATATTTTTAAAAAATGTGTGTTTTTTTTTAAAAAAAAACCCTATCAAGGGTCTTAATCAAGCGATTCCACTTAAAAGCATTAATGTTAAGTATGCAAACGTTCACCTGACTGATCATTAACGTATCAAGAACTAATTTTCCTCCTTTTAAGAGCTTATATGTCACATCCCACCCCTTGGGCCTTCCAGAAATGCATTTAAATGCCTAACTGGGAGAAAGCAAAGCATTACAGACAGCCAGGTGTTAGTGATTCAGCCATTAAAACTTCAGTTATAAAATATCCCCCATGATTGTAAAACATTTCAGTCATTAGAAGATCATAAATAGATTAAGATGACATTTTAAATTATTATGACACCATGTGTATAAAATGTACATTGTTCATCACAATATCCCAGATGACTGTGACTCTGATTATCTGAAATTAAAGATGAAGTGAATGTTTTATTTATTCTGAGACCCAACAGCAAAAGACAGAGAGGGAGGGACGTGGGGAGAGCAGATACACAAGTGGGAATTGTGAATGCTTCATCCTTCCTGAGGCAGAGAGAGGCTTTAGAGTCATTTTGCAAGTAACACCTATTTGCTGCTCCTTGAGAAAAAAAATAAATCCTTATTTCATTTGTAGAAGATCAGGCTGAAGTATTAAAGAAAATAACTCAAAAATGCATAATTTTGAAACCATCACCTAAAATGTCATGATACCCGCTCTCCTTTGAGCTAATTGGAAAGTTTTAATTAATGAACAATATTAACTTATGTCTAAAACTAGAAAAGTACCTCTTGCCTCCTTTTCATGTCTCTCAATATCAACTCATCAGACCTATTTTCACTAATGCACAAAGCATGCTTCCACCTTGAAGATGTGGAGTCCCCTTAGAAGAGGTGTTGCAACTCCTTTTCTAGAAGAGAAAACCGTCTAACCACTGTCACCAGAATAGAAGACACAGGACTAGGTAACCATTTCATGTAGAAGGAAAACATAAATTTCACAATTATTTGAAACGTCATACAAATCAGTGATGTCAATAAGTCAGTCTTGCTTGCAAACCCATGCTTTTCCACCAAGTCTTACCAAAAGCAAATTCTTTTTAGGATTTCAGTGAAGTATCTTGGGAAATGTGTTCTAGGGATAATGTACCTAGCTTAAAGCTGATTATAACCAGTAATTGGCAATTTGGAAGCAGTATTTAGGATACCCTGTAGGTTTGGGTATGATTCTGCTACACACACTGGTAAGTCATATCACCAAAGTAGATAGAAATAGGTGTGTGTGTGTGAATGTAGACCTAGGCATGTAGCTAACAATGGGTGCAATTTCTCACCTGAGAACTTTTAAAAGTGTGTTAGGATCGGAGACATGAAAGTGGCACAGACATCAGAGGTCCCCCTTCCATTCTCTCTGAGTGCTTCGTGTTCCTTTCAGGATTATCCTGGTTCTTTAGAATAGTCTTCCTCAAAAAGTGTTCAAAACATGAGACATGACACCAATAACCGCCCTATCAGGTTCTTCAGGAGGATCAGCGTTAAAGGGTAATTCACGGTCAATTCATCAGAACAATTATTCATCCACTTTGCCTTGTCAGTCATGAAATACTTTTGAGAAATGCCCACCAGATTTCTGCTAGATTAAATGTATTGGAAGCCATCAGGGCCAACAGTTCCTAAAAACCCCTGATGAAATCTATCATCCTCTGGGATGGGGAGATGACACAGTAGGTGTCATCTCAATGCCCTGTCAGGACAGAATGCTTCCCAATGCTGAGCTGAAACCTACTTCCTTGTAACACGGTGTAAAGTAAGGCAAACGCTCCGTCTCTCTAGATCCCTTTAAAGGTTTTCCCCCTTGTAAACACGGAGGAGGAGGTGTTGAAAAAGGAAAGGAAAATGCTTTGGAAATAGTCATAAAAGAAGGCAACCTCACATTCTCTGTGGCCAACCCCGCCACTCTGATGATTTGGCAGGTATGACTTAGGCTGTCAGAAAGAGACTGTGTCTTTTTCTGTCTGTACATACTAAAAGCTTGGGAATGAAAAACAATTTAGTACAAGTCCATGTCCAGTTTTTTTTTTCTTTTTTCTGAAGTACCCGAGAAAGGCAGAAGCTGCACCTACTCAGCCCTGCAGCGGCTGAGCTCTGCCTTTTGGAGAGAAAGAACCCATGAATGTTTCTAAGCTTATGCAAGTCCAACATCCCACCTCCACCTTCCCATCATAACACTCTCTTCCCTTAGCTTGAAACCGTTAGTAAATTATTCACTCATTCAACTCTTATACATACCCTTGCTGAATGTCCATCTCATTGAATGCCTTTTCTGTTTGTGTCCGGCACTGCCTCTATTGGAGTAAACCTCTTCTGATAAGAGAACTTCATGGGCAGAGGGCAAGTTTCATTTGATTTACAAGGAGGCTGGCACATCACCACACTCTCTAATTGATTGGCACTGGCTTTATAAATCTCAAGAAATTTTCCAAGATTCACTTTCTGTCTAATACACAGGGAAATTAACATTATTCAACAGTGAGATTCAAATATGAGCCCTAGAGTCTTCTTATGCTGTGGTAATAGTGTGTGTGTGTGTGTGTGTGTGTGTGTGTGTGTGTGTGTGTGTTTGTATGTAAATCTGGTCAGAACATATTAAAAGTTTATGGAGAATTCTACCCAAATGAATAAATGAATTAGAAATTCAACCAAGAGGCTACATTATTTGAACAGGTCCTGATTCAAAGCTTGTTTCCTGGGTGTTTCTCCCCTTTCTAATTCCAAACTAATCCTAAAATGTTTAATCTACCACAGCAATAAGATTCAAATGGAATTAGAGTTTGTATTAGATCCTGCAGGCCTGGCTGTGGTTGTGGTTCCTCCAGAGGGGCCGTGTTTATTTGTTGGTCTTTTTTACAGAGCTCAGAGAACAGAGTTTTAGATTTAGCAAAGCCTTTTTCCTCCTTTGGAAATGAATTAACAATGATGTCACCAAAGAATGTTTATGAACACAATGCTAAAAAGTGGGCCAAACAAAACACACTTTATTTCTGCTTACTGAAATGCATTGCCTTTCCTAACGGGCAGACCAGCACAATTATTATTTTACTATATAAATATTTTAATTATTATTGTTAAGTGTCTACCACTTCAGAAGATACCTACGAATTGTTGGGTGTCTGGTCTTCAGAAAGCTCAGCGTCAAGTTAGATTGAGACACCTGAATCTGTAGAGTGTGGTGCAATACACTGTTGTGTAGTGGGAGTGTCTGGGGCCCCAACCAGGTTCTCAAAGGACTCACTCAGAACAGGATCGTTCTGGATCTGGAGTGGCAGAACAAGAGTTCCTGTAAAGATGAAATTTGATCTGGTCCTTAAAACATAGGATGAATGTGGATGAAGATCAGAGAGGAAACTAAAATTACATGAATGAGGAAAGTCTAAGCCCATCTGAGTGCCTCAAAAGGGTCACTTTGCTGAAATTACTCACTTTGGACAAAGGGGTAGAGTGGCTGACGGCACAGAGCTGCCAAGAAACTCATCCTTTGAAAATTACTATTTCCTTTCAACCCTCTCAGTTTAAAAATGTGGAAAACTGAGGCCTGGAAATCCTGATCAGCTGAGCTGATTCGTGGGCAGGCAAGCATTTGAATCCAGGTCATTGTATTCCCAGACCAATATGATTTCTCCCATCCCACACTGTCCTTTAAAGCCCAGTAAACAAGTTAGCTATTTGAAATTATATAGAGGGCAGGAAAGGTGTGGAGGTGGTCAATAGGGGGAATAGGGGGAGGGAATCTATAATACTTTCAACAATAAAGATAAACTAAAAATAAATAAAATTATAAATATATACATACATAAAATGATAGGAACAGGGTCTCTCATAAAGAATCTCTGTTGGGAAGATCTTCATTGTCTTTTTCACCTTCCATACTGTGTTGACTACTGATATTTATAAAATAATGGAAATAACTGGCATCAGAAAATGTATGCTATGGCAACTATTGAAATGAAGGCCAGAAAAAAAAATGAAAAGCTTAGAGTGACCTACAGTACATCTGCATTGCTTCACCAATTAGCTCCATACTGACTTTGTCTGGGATGAAATGATTTAGTCTCAACATAAGGTCAGTCACATATCCAGGACAAAGATAGCCAAGTATGCTTATCTGAGCTGAATTACATTTGGTAGTTTAATAATATAAATTTATTGCCTTTTTGAGAGGGACACTAGCACTGGGGAGAACTTTAAAATGCATCACACTTAAAACATAAAATTAAATTCAATTAACTTTTATTGGGAGGCTAATACACTAGTATCCTAGAGGGAGAAAGGAAGCTCTCAGCTTTCTCAAGATTTTCAAATCAGGTCCCTGGAATCCAGACCAAAGATACTGGACTGGCTCCCTCCCTCAAAAAGAGATTCCTGGGTGAGTTTAACATCTGCTCTCAGTGGGCAAGACCATGCCTACAGGCGTGCAGCTGAAAGACCCACAGGGACATTAAACCAAAAATAATAAACAAATAGAAATGACAACCTCTAAAAGCTAACACAGGGATGGAAGCATATAAAGGTTCTGGAGGCCAAAAGTTTTTTATTAAATCCTCCTACCTTTCCTGTTATTAGGATTAAAGTTCATCTATCTTATATTTGGCACAATTAACCACTTACATTGGTTTTATTATGGATTCTTAAGCCAGATTTTGCTTTTCTAGATCCTTACTGCATTCCCCACTACATTGATATACTCCTAATTTATAGACAATAATCAGCTGTCCCTTTGTAACTTCATTATTTATGACCTCAGCAGAAAAAAACTGGATTCTGAACAGACCGAACACCTAGATCCTGGATATAGGATAAAGTAATCTCATTCATTTAATAAGTATTTGAGTCCCTACTGCATGCCATGTACTGTGTTAAGCACTGGATAGTAATGGGTGAATAAAATAAATGATCATTGCCTTTATGGCCACAAAAAGAGGAGAATGGGAAGAATACAGAAATTAAAATGCCCCCCCCTTGAGTAAACAAACAAAAATCCCAACATCATGTTAAAGTCAAGGTTCAGCTTTCAGAGCAGAATGAAATTTGTCCAAGACTGTATTAGTTCCCTATTGCTGCTATAACAAATTACCATACATTTAGTGGCTTAAAAAACACACGTTTATTGTCTTAAAGTTCTGCAGTTGGAAGTCTGAGCTGAGTCCTACAGGGATAAGATTGAGAGGCAGTAAGGCTGGTTCTCCTGGAGGCTCTGAGGGGAGAATCCTCACCCTTTTCAGCTTCTATAGCTAAGTGCTGCATTCCTTGTCTTATATTCCCTTCCTCTGACTTTGACTGTGTGGCCTCAATCTGCTGTGTTCACTTACCACTTTCTTCTCCCAGACATCTTTTGCTCCCTCTTGTAAGGACCAGTGTATTTACATCAGACACAACTGGATAATTGGGAACAATCTTCTCACCACAAAACCCACAGCTTAGTCATATCTGCAAAATCCCTTTTGCCATGTAAGGCAACATTCATAGGTTTTGGGGATTAGGACGTGGAGATATTTAAGTGGCCAGAATTCTAGGCAACCACAAAGACCAAAGATAATATCCCAACTTTAGGTACCTGCAGGGAAAGAGAAATGACTTGAGCTCTTGGAGATATGAACAGCAAGCATAGCATTGGTATTGTCTCCTTAATATCCAATTGTCTACCTAAAAGCAATGAGATCCAGGGGCTAAGAATACAGCTTTGGAGTGAAATACATCAGGGTTTCAGAGCCATCTCAACTCAACATGGGTGAATATGGCAGGGTACTTAATCTCTCTAACCCTCATTCCCTAATGGAGATCACAACAGGGTCACCTTCTGGGTTTACTAGGAGATGATCCACACAAAGCTCTTACTGTAGCACACAGTAAGCTTTCAATGAAGGATATTAGTTCATTGTTATTTCACCCAACCCGGATTTGAACCTATGGTTGGGTATGCTGGAGGCCTCCATTAGAGCAGATAAATAAAATCCCTAGAATAGATCTCCCTCCTACTTGAAATCCTGTTTATTTATCTCCTGTGCTTTCCTGGCTGTGAATATTCTCTCTCCTCTTCCCTCTGACCTCCAACCGTGAGTGTACCAGCCACTTAAGGCCATCCTGTAAACTCTTGCCACCTCGAGTTTGTTAATTTCCTCTACGTGCCATATGTAGATTACAAACTGCTTGAGGGCAGAGATTGCAATACTAGTACTTAGTGCAGAGATGTGTCCACAGTGCATGATCAATAAACTGGTTAAATAAACCGATTACGGAGCTGATTTCCTTGCAGGTTTGCAGGGGAAACACAATTCCACATTTCACATTTAAGGGGAGTCAGCTGTATGCCGTGAGGTATTCTGCAACCTGGAGGTCGAGCTTCTAAATCAGTTTAATCCTCATCCCTTTTTCGCATCATGTATCACACGGCATTGCCCTCTATCCCAGGATGACGAAGGGCCCTCTCACTGAAGCTGTACTCCGAGAAGTCCCAGTCTCAGCCGCATGCCCAGGGAAAACAGGAAACAGACTTCTCTTTGGACAAAGAACTGAACAAAGAACGCACACCAGTCCAAGCCAGTTTGAACCAGTCTGTGCCGCTCCGATATCCTCCTGGCCTCTCCCCCGGCGGGCACAAAGGAGAGAAGAACATCATTGACTCCAATCTTTGGCCTTCTAACCAGGAAAGGACTTGTGAAGGTGAATGGTTTGCAGACGGAGGGGATATAAAAGAGACAAAACCAGGATAAAAATTAAATAAAAAGTAGCTGTCTTAAACTGTAATTGCAGTCCTCTGCTGAGCACGCTTGCAGATATATAAATGTGATTTACCATCAGCTTGCAACTACAAATCAGGTCTTGAGAAACACTTGTGCTATGAAATTGTTTAATCTCATCAAGCTCTGCTTTCACAGCAAGCCATAAATCACAAAGTCTTTGTTATCATAGACCTCCACCAGCGCCTCTCTGGCAGGCTATGGATCGTGGGTATATATAATCTTGACTGCACAAACACTGGGGTCGGCGCAGGCTGAAATACTTTCATAATAGCCACTGTGCAGCTGGTGGAACACAAGCCTATGATGGATATCTCATTTCCTACAGTCGGCATCTATTTCGAGCAAATTATTACCACATAAATTTCTTGTCAACAGAAACGGCCAATTAATTAAGTTAAAAATTTACTTGTGATCACATCTACAAACCAAATAGAACTGCAAGGCAATTTTCCAGTTACTGAATATACTGCAGGTCAGTTTAATGAATAATTTTTAACTTTGTCATAAACTCAAAGACAGGCTAATATCTCCAGAAACCTGAATGGAGACCAGCTGCCGACAGATTTACACAAAATATATTTATGTGGAATTTGATTGCTGACATCTGGGGACAGAAATAAACTTTCTATAATTACGGAGCCATCTTTGCCATATATATGAATTTCTTTCACCCAAAAATGCAAATGTGTCCCCAGGAAGTATATTTACGTGTTCAGGCAGGGCTGCAATGGGGCTGGGTGACTCTTGGAAAAAACATTGCATTAAATTTCAATGCTCGTGATGGGTTCATTATCATGGGAGAAGACAATAATGGGCCAAGGCCACTTTATCACTGTCCTTCACCTCCCACACCCCGAAATCAGGATGCTTTCTCTTTGAGGTCATAAGCCACTCAGCACATGCCCAATAGTGGAGGAAGCATCGGGAGGATTTAAGGCTCTGTCAGGTGGGGCAGATTGACACAGCTTCTCCTTAAGGTTATTGTGCATATAAAACAGATATTCATGGGAAGAAAGCCAGCAGAGGGCCCTTCATAATTCTTGCGGTAACCATTGTCTCTAAGTTAAAGAAAATCCATAGGTGAGGACAGTTCTCCAGGTGAGGAAAAAGCATACGAATCTGGGGAACACATGGGATGTGGCTGCTAATTGTGATTTACTCAACCGGACACCCCATTGGATGTAGGATTGTGACATCCATTAGGGCCATTGTCTACAGGCCCTTCCAATTAGAGCCCCAGTCTGTCTAAGAGGTTCACTGTTCCTTACCCCCAATTTGTCATTGTTAAATGATCAAGCTACACATCTGAGATTCCTACAACATGCCCTTCACTTTTTGGACTTCTGGAAGCATTCTTTTACAGAGTATTTTTTGAGGTCCTGTCCCAAATACCTCCATGTCCCAAATTCACATCTCTTAGACAACTGCCATGGTTTTTCCCAGCCTAGAAAAGACCTCTGCTCTCCAAAAGACATACCTCCTGTACAAAACTTGAGAGCCTATCTTTCTAGCCTGGCAGAATGAGCCGGAGTGAGTTCACAGGCACTGAAGTGTTCAAGGAAATGCCAGACAACCACTTGGTGGGGGTATTGTAATGGGGATCCAATGTACATGTGCAGAGGTGGACTCAGTAACTTAGGCTTCTCAGCCCTGGGGACCTAAATTATATGATAGTTACTTGTGCCTTTGTCATAAGCTTCTTGAAGGCAGGAATCATCTTACTCATAGTTTTCTGACTAGATGGCTTTATACTTAAATTTTTTTTTTTTTTAAAAAAGCAGATACTCTAAAAGAGCTAAGGAGGGCAGATTTTATGGAGTTTTTCCCATTCCTGCTGCACCCAATTCCAGGAGTAGTGGCATTTGACCACTCTTGCACCACAACCATTAATTTGAACTACAGTGAACTGTGTGCCTATTATGTTTAGGGCACTTTGTTAGAATTCTGAGAATTCCAGAAGGTAGAAACATTCTCTCCCAGACCTATTTTAATTAGGGAAACAAGCCATACCATGATTGATCCCATAGTACACCCTGAAATAAACAGGGCTAAATGATGAATGACCAATGTGTAAAATACAAAATAAGAAAATAAATGTTAAATTCATGGTATGGATAATTTTCAGTGTCAGGGTAAACAATTAATTCAAAAAGGTTTGAGAGTTTCAGAATTTGTAGTGTACACAAGGTAATCCCACCAGACTCTTCATTCTACCACCGTGAAAACCAAGTCCCCGAACTCTACCCCCCCCCTACCCCCCAGGCAAAATAGCCGCTCCAGGTCTCCACACTAGAAGGTGGCTGAGAGAGAATCATGGCCAGCTGTCCCAAATATTTCCCTCCATTCTTTGCATCACATGCCAGATCCATCACCCATCACACTCCATAATCACTAATCATTTATTGTGGTTAATTCTATGTGCCTTGAATCAAACCATTAGGACTCCTTCCCTAGCTCAGGCCTTAGCTCCTTGTGTCTGTGGGTTCTCTTTCCATCAGGAGAACATGTTCCAAAAATTTCCCCTTGATGATGATCTTAATGGTGGGAACGTTGCTCAAGCATCTAATTTGCTAATAATCTGCTCTGGACCTCCCATGCATGAAAATTGCCCTTCCTCCCACCACTAGATAAGGGTTAAATGCATAAATTGGCCACATTCAAATCTTGGCTCAAGCATTACTAATTGAGTGACCTTGGGCTGGTTACTTAACCTCTTGGTGCCTCATTTTTCTTGTCTGTAAATGGGACTAAATTAATTTCTATATCACAGTGTTATTATGACTATAAGATAGATAACACATGCAACATTTTAAAACAATGCGGATAAGCAATATTTCTTAATTCTTTAAAATCTTTAACCATTATCAAGTTTTGGCATAATAAATCTCATAAATTTATTTCAAGCTACATAAACTTTGTACCCTTCCATTTATCCTATATTTACCTTGCTGAAGCATCAAGAAAAAAGTAACAATAAAACAAAGATGATGATTATGACAGTAGATGATATTTTTTTTTTGCCCGTATTATGTTCCAGGCACTGCCATAACCATCTTACATTCATTATCAACAGCCCTAGAAGGCAAATATTCTTATTACCCACAAATTAAAGATAGGACCTAGAAAGGTTAAGTTACTTATCCAAGGTCATCTAGCTATAATTGGTCAAACTTCAGATTCATGCTCTTGCAATTTAGTGTTACTGTACTTGTCAGCAATTCCTTATCACTGCAATTCTAGGTATTGCTCAGGCCCTTCTTTAGTCTCTGTTTTTTTCTAGAAATGTTTTACTCATTCTTATCCTCAAGGAGCTTACAGCTAAAATAAGGAAACCATATATATCACATTCAAATAAAATAAAATAAAAAGTTGTTAAAATCCACCCACACCTATTTCTATCCACTCAGAAAAAAAAAATAGTTTTTCAGAACGCATATAACCATAGCACCACATCATTAATTAAAGATTTTAGGCAAAATAAATGAACATTCTAGGGAAATTCAATTAGGTTCTCAGTTCAAACTTAGTACTGATTTTCAGGTGGGAGGGATAGGTCAGGGCAAGTTCTATAGTAGAGTTTTTGTAAAATTAAATTCAAGATTTCTGTAAAAGACAGTGTTGTGTTACAGAGACAATGGACAAGGAACTTGGGGAATTTCCCACATGCTGTCTGAGTGCTACTACAAAGGCAGGTGAAAGTCTATGGTGAGTCACTGCTGTCAGATTAGCTTGTTGAGGGTCATCACAGCCAGAGTGTCAAGGTCAGAATCAAACAGTGGAACAAAGCAGCAGTGAACAAAGCCTGTCCCCCAAGCCAACCTGCTGGCTATTAGGGATGAAGGTGACATAAGTGATGATTATATCACGGTCTTACAAATGTAGCACTTTATAGTGTATAAAGCACTTTCACAGTCATTATCTCATTATGTTTTTAAAGGATTTCCTATGGAAGACTCCGTAATGGTCAAACCTGCAGAGGAAACTTCACTTTCAGGAGCATATTTCCACAGTTGAAGAAAGATACCTGTTTTGAGTTAGGTAACCCACCGAAGAGAAGACAAGCACCAGAGATGTTAATTTATTAATCAACTACACATCTAAGAGAGACTTTCAACCTGTGTTCTGCAAGAATTTTGAAAACCTACAATACCTGACTGGTCAGGGGCACTGACCTCTTTTCCCTTAGATTGTCAAATAGAAAAAATGACAACAGCCAACTCAAAAATAGCCATCCAGTGTGAATGAATCAAAATCATACCTTTTTATCTTTCAGACCGACAAAAAATATGAAATATTTTTTGGTGTGATATAGAATTTTAGTAATTAGTTTAAATGTGCCATGAAATGAAAAAAGGTATAAAATTGCTTATCTAAGATACTATCCTGGGAAAACAATAAAAACATGGGTCTCTACATTCAGAGAGCCTTTGTGCTAAATGCGGAAGGAACACATGTATAGTAAGAGATCACAGAGAACACGGTGCACGGTGCTGATGATGAAGAGTACTCACTGCTCATTTTCAAACAGACAGAGATGATGGCAGGTGGACCATGCAAGAAATGCACCACAGAAAATAGGGGATATGAGTTGGGACTTTAAGAATCCTTAGGATTTGGGTAGTTGGGAGGAAAAAAGTGAGGTTGCATAGATAGTGAACATGGCTATCAGCCTATTTCTTAAATGAAACTGTCCTACAGAATTTCCTTCCCTTATGTATAATAAAGTAAAAAGGGAAATGTAAAAACAACATGTGAAAAACATAAACTGAAGCTAAACAAGGTAAGGGGCATAAGCAAATGCAAGAAAAATGATAAACTGGAATTCAATAAAAAGAAGACTCTGGATTGACCAGAGATATATACAGCTCATCTCCAAACACTATAAATCACCAATAATTTTACCAAGGAATCCAAAAAATCCAAAGGATTTTTATTAATGCTCTTAAATCTAATCAGAAGCAAACTATATATAGGCATTCTTATTTTTTTCTTCTGACTTAGTAATGGATTCTATAAAAACTGAAAAATAAAAATAAAAAACTAACAAGTACGCAAACTCACATAGGTACAAATATTCCAAGGCTATCCATTGACTCAGAGAAGTGACCAAAAATCAAAAAGGAAAATCTGATGAAGAAACTTGAACAGAAGGGGAGGAGAGAAGCCAGGCTGGCTGGTCTAATAAAGATCATATGCCTCCTCAGCAGAGCCATTCTCCTTCCATTTTCTCAAGCTACAGGATGTGGCAAACTTGCTCCTCAAACTGAACTCCGAAGATAAAAGAAACGAACCTTATTTAAGCTGGAATGATAATTAAGAAGCCACCCACACTGTATATTCCCAGAGCCCCTCAAATGTTATCAGACGGAAAAGAGAGCATGGGAAACATGCAGACCTGCTAGAAAATAACAAGATATCCAGAAAAGAGAAGACAGACACACCTCATACAAAACTGAAAGAACCCAGCATCACAAGGAATAGAAGCAATGCCATGATAGCTTTACGCTATAAAACCCCTTAAGAACAAGAGTTTAAAAGTGCATTCAGTTGAGTGAGGGTTCTGCTTCCGCCATAATGTGGCAAGCTCGCTACACCCTCTCTCTCTTCCACTGATTATAACTGAAAACACTGTGCAAAATACAAAAAGCAACTAACTGAGGATGGCGAAAAGTAAGCAAAAGCAGGTGTAGTGTGGAGAAGTTACCTACCAACAGGGGAGTTTCCAGAGTTTCCAGGTTTATTTGTCTTTTTTCTTGTGCTTTTGTCCCAACTGCAGGCCCGAATCACAGAGCTGAGTGACAAAGCAGCAGTGTGGGAAGCTAAAACCCTGTTTTCTATTTCTATCTCAATCTTTTTTAGTGAAATTGGCATTGAAAAGGGGAGTAGGGAGCTTAAGGATTGGGAGAAATGGAGGGAATTCCATAGCAGAGTAAACTGGAGAAGGGAACTTTCTAATTCTACATGGCTCACCTCGGAGTTGAGCATTGGCAGCACATATCCAAAACAGAGCGGCAAGGCCTCAAAGACTGCAAACCACCACCCAAGTTTCATGTTAGCTTTTTGAGTGGTAAATGCACTAGGCAGATTAAAGGAAGATGGTGAAGGCTTTGAAAACTGAACTGAAATTGGAACCTACAGAAAACAAGATCATCTGTGGTCTGAAACTAAGGAGTATGCTTCCCTGCTTTTTTTTTTTTTTTTTTTTTTTTTTTAAGGAAAATTACATTCCCTTCTTAGGATTATAATACAACCCAATGTCAAAGAAACATAATGTTCAAAATGTCTGGATTACAAGCCAAAAATTACTCAAGAAGTAGGAAAATGTGACCAACATTTAAGAGAAAAGAAAATTAATTGGTACCAACTCTAAGATGACCTACATGTTGTAATGATCAAATAAAGACTTTAAAGCAGCTATTATAAGCATGCTTCATGAGATAAAGTTAAATACACTTGAAACTAATGGAAAAGTAGAAATTCTCCAGAGATAAATAGAAAATATTGAAAAATTAGAAATGTTAGAACTGAAAAATACAATATGTGAAGTGAAAATTTACTGAATGTCTCAATAGCAGTATGGAGATAATAGAGGAAAAATCCAGGAAAATTGAAGACAAATGAAAATAAATTATCCAACCAAAGACTAAAGAAGACATTTTTTTTAATGAACAGAGCCTCAATGACCTGTGGGACAATACAAAAAGGCCTAACATAAATGTCATTGGAATAACATAAAGTGGAAAAAAACAGACTGTGCAGAAAAAGTATCAAATTCAAAAAGTATAAAAACTTAACATATTTAGTGAAGTAAAAAGTTAACAAATTTAAGAAGATCAATAAACACCAAACAGGATAACCAAACAAAAAAAAGTTATCACTTGGAAAAGACTTAAGGAGACAAAATAAAGACTGAAACAATATCGTTCAGTACTAAAAATCAATTTGGAAAGATCAAAGAACAGAGGCACCACAAGAAAAATTGGATTACCGGCAAAGCAAAAGATCTACACAATCATGTTAAATGTACATGGATAAAAAGACAAAAAATTAACATAATTACATCAGCTAATGCTCATAAAAGATAAAGATGCTATTCTTATAAAAAATGGAACAGAAAATATGTTCAAACATATACTACAAAAAATCCCCCAATAAAGAAACAAAAGAGTTTATCAAGTTTCAAAAAAAATAATACATAGAATAATCAACAGTCAGATAAATTTTATTTAAGCTACTGAAATGCAAGGGGAAATTTTTTCTAGACATCCAGTTACAGAAAAATAATCTCATTTAAGGAAGAAAACTCAGGTTGACTTCAAACTCATCCACAAAATGATCCCAAGAGACAATGAAGAAACATTTAAAAATAATTTTAAGAAATGATGTATATTCTAAATATATTATACCCAACTAAAATATAACATGTACACAAAATTTAAGAAATCCATGACTCAATAATTCTTTATTAAAAAGAAAATAACCTGAGAAACAAAAACAATTGGATTTTGAATAAAAATTTAGGAGTAGAAAAGCTATGATCCAAACACTGGTAATGACCCCTGAGTTCATTTGAAAATAGAATTGATACTGAACAAATAAGAAAAGAATTGTCATAGAAGATTCCGTATTTGCCGGTGTATAAGACGATTTTTTGGCCCTGAAAAATATGCCTCCAAGTGGGGGGTAGTCTTATACGGCGAGTATATAACAAACTCTGTACTTTGAGTGGAAATGTTAGGGGGTCATCTTATACGCCGGCAAATACGGTATTTTCAGGGCCAAAAAATCATCTTATACGCCGGCAAATACGGTAACACAACTGTCATTGACAATATGAAGATAATAATGTAACTAACACAAATCAAGAGGCACGGGGAATGATAGGAGAAGCTGCAATCTTCATCGTTCAGAGCAGATCCTGTCTAACATACACAGATTTGGTTAAAAATAATAACCATTCTAATCTCAAAACATGTATACTCTCATTTCTTAGCATTAGAGTGACTGTTGATCCCATTTTTTTTAAAAGTAGGAGTATCCCATTATCCTCTCTTTTTCTTTAGTAAAGCAGTTCCCACAAATATATAACCTATATATTTTTTACCACACTACTGTTATGTTCTAACTAAACAAATAACTACCTAGAACAGAAACATTTGGAGTATATTAAGTGCTCTACTTGACTTTGCAAAGACACACACACACACACGCATATAATATTTACCTCTAATGTCTGGCTATATCTATCCCCAATAAATGGTTGTACTCTTAATAGACATGGTCAGTGTAGAAATATCCCAATTGGTTTTTAAATGGATATATGCAACTATGCACCAGGCCCATTATAGCCAGATGATCTAATTTGATGTTTAAAATGTCACTTTCTCAAATCATTTCTTTAATTCTTCCAATTTATATGCAATAACTTTAGATAGCATTAACTAAAGAGAGGAAATATGAGCAGATATATTTCTCTTCCTGGTGTGTTTTATTTTTAAATATTCATAAAAGACTCATATAATGACTTATTTTAACACCTAAAACTTGGGATATTGAAACAGTTTATGATACACTGTACCATTAAGAGGTAGAGTTGGAATATCAGTGACAATGAAAAGTGTCCTCCAATGTTCAAAATGTATATTTTGCTTTATCTTTTTAAAAAGGCAGTTAAAAATTCATTAAAGATATTTGAAGATAATACAAATCACAACAGCAATAGAGATATTTGTCTGATGCTCCCTATATGGCAAGTACTTTGCTAAGAACTCTGCAAGGATCTCTCAAGGATCATCTCATTTCATCCTGTGAGTTAATGTTTCTTTTATTCTTCTGATCCAGCTACACTAAATGGAGGGGAAAAAGCTAGCTTCTGGAGAGGAAGTTGTATGCTACCCTCAACCCCTACCTTTCATTTGAGAGCAGCTCTGTGCAGAATTAGCCAGTGTGACTTAGATTCTCACTGAGCTTGTTCATATGTATTAAGTATGAGGTTATGGCAAAGTTTGTGAAAGTAATACACAAATAACAATTACATATCATCCACAAAGGCAACACATTTTTAACAAACTCTGAATGAAGTAGTATGTATCTTATTATTATTCTGATATATATATATATATATATATATATATATATATATATATACAATGTTATATTAATAGCAATAATGGTCAGTGAAGTATCAGTTTTAAAAGCTTAAACTTAATGGTTGTCAAGGCATAGATATACTAGATATTTTCATAAAATTCATCAAAAGAAACTAGCCTACAATGTATAGTTCTTGGATATAAATGGTACTCTCTCCCAAAGACTAAGTCCTTCCATGAAGCCAGGTGAGGAATTTCTGTTCAAAAGGAGACTCATGTTGATCTCTTCCATACAGACAATCTATATAGCACTGCTGTGAAGTCCTCCACTAAGAGGTGTGCTCTAAGAGAAAGGATGCTGTGGTTATATAAGCAAGTCCTCCAAATCAGTGTTTTCCAACATGTGTTCTTGGAAACAGGACTGTTTGACAAAAAGTTCCTTGATTGAGTATGCTTGGAAAATGCTGAGATGTTACTCTAGAACTTCAGTCTTTCAGACACTAATATGGAATCACTAGGAGCTTCGTGCATGATTTGAAATCGCGCAGCGCTGCCCACCCTCGAGTCGCCGGTCCGGCCCTGCCTCCCTCTCTGGCCCTTGAAGCAGCTGTGGCCACTGCTGATCAGGCCCTCTCCCAGGGCAGGTGCATGGAGGCCCTGCCGCCCTGCCACCCTGCATGCGCAACCTCCTCCTGTCTGGTAGATCCATTATGGTGTCCTGTTAATTAGCATATTTCTCTATTTTATAGAGATTTGGGAGAGCCATGTCCCTCTTCCACTGGGGCTCCTCTTCCACCGAGGAAGTCTAAACATCAGTGGACGCATGGTAACCTCCTTCCCTTCCTGGGCAAACCTTCCTGGGTAAAGCCCAAGGGCATCTCTGTGAATGCACCCAGGTTGCTCTCCAGCGAGGTGAGATGGGAATGATGACATGCCGTCCTCTGACCTCTGATGGATGGGCGTGTAATAGGAAACTAAGGTTTTCCTCAGACTGGGATGGTAGGTGGAGCCTGCAAGCTTCTTTGCTTTTCATACTGGGTGACTGGCTGACGGGAAGCCATAGGTAAGTCAGAGCCCCCGTTTCCCAGGCCTCAAGGTTCACTGCTCCACTCCTCAAGGCTACACTCCCTTTTAGTGCACTTGATGTCTGCTGCCCTGGTCACACACACGGGAATATTAGGCAAAGATAATAATAGCCCAGGGGTAAAAGCAGTTTCCAAAATTTGACTGACTGCACTTAGATCTTCCTCTAGCTTTTCCAGTGTCCATATGATTGTGCATACAACCACAACTGAGCAATGTCCAGGCCTATTTTGTGTCCACTGACCTTATACTTCTGGCCAAAATGAGATCACAGACTTACCTACTGGAAAATAATACAGGAAGATCAATAGGCTAAAACAGCAAGTGCATATTTAACCACTGGTGTTAGGAGCATTCCTTTGCCACCAAGCAAAAACCTGGAAAGTTGAAAACTTCTCTCTCAACTGGCAAGCATAGACATTTTTATAAGGCAGGAATTCTTGATTGCATGTAGGTCTGCAGTAAGATTGTTTTAGACGTCACTCTTGAGTTGGCCTGGATAGTCTAATGTTCAGTGTTTGGGCAGAGGATAAGGGAAAGAGACAACTATTCTTTGTGATTATTTCCACTGCATGTATAGAATCAATTAAAATAACAATAATTATTGATGGAAACCTCACCACTGATTACCAACTTAATTGCTCATGTGAAGTCACACAACTCTTAAGCGAATATCATGGCATCAGTAAAGATCATGCAACTATCCCCAGCTTTGTGGATAGGGTGTGCAATGGAACTGATTTAATTAGCATTCTTACGTTGAAACCTATACTCTTCCCTGAGCTCTCCTTTACTGGAGAATTCCTCTGTTCTCCTTTAATGCTATCCTGAGTTGGAATAAAGCAAGGCACCCAGCAAGAAGCACTGGGTTGCATCACAGAGGGGACTAAAATGCCCATTATGCCCTGGCTAGTTTGGCTCAGTGGATAGAGTGTCAGCCTGCAGACTAGAGGGTCTCAGGTTCCATTCCAGTCAAGGGCACATGTCTGGGTTACAGGTTCCATCCCCAGTAGGGGGCGTGCAGGAGGCAGCCGATCAGTGATTCTCTGTCATCATTGATGTTTCTGTCTCTCTCTCCCTCTCCCCTCCTCTTTGAAATCAATAAAAATATATTAAAAAATAAAATAAAATGCCCATTATGAGGTAAGACTTCAGTTACAGCAGATGGAAAAGAAGACAGGGCATTAAAAAACTGGGCTGCCCATGGACACAGAAAATGGGGCAGTGAGGGCCTGGGGTGAGGGGGTGTGGGTGGACTGGAGGGGGTCAATGGGGAAAAAGGGACATATATAATACTTTCAATAATAAAGAATTATTTTTAAAATAACAACAGAAAAGCAACCCTAAAAAAGAGGTGGGGTGGTACTGCAGGCAGTAAAATATTGATTGAAAGAAACTGAAAACACCACAGCATCCAAACTCCTTGCTCCGCTTTGCATTATCTGAGCCTTGCCAAACTTCTGGTTTCATGAGCTACCCTCACTCCATGGCTAATCATGCCTCAGTCACACAGGTCTTCCTCCTGGCTTTTGGATACAAGATGCTGGTTCCTGCCTTGGGTCTTTGCATCTGCCTTTCTTCTACCTGAATTTTACCTCTACCCCCACCCCCACACCCAAGTTTATCTTCAGGATTTAGGTCTCAGCTCGAAGGTCCTCTTCTCAGGGAGGCCTTTTCTGACCATCCTAGATAAAGTAGTCCATCTCCCCAACTGGACACTTCCCATCGCATCATGCTAATGCATTTTCTTTGAGCCACTACCCAATGTTAGAAAGTACATGGTTTATTTGTATGCTTATTCATTGCTGGACAGCACCTATTGGTATATTAATTACACAAGAGCAGAGACTGCTGGCCATCTCTGCTGTATCCCCAGGGTCCAGAATAGGGCCTGCACAGAGTAGATGCTCTGTAGATACTGACTGAAATAAATAAGGGGTACAAATGGCTCGAGGGAATGACAAATGAACTAATCTTCATCTCAAGGCCACCACTTCTAGCGCACCCCACAGTGAGTAGTGATCAGAACATACATCAGATAACAGGACAGCTGGGCCTAACCTGTCACCTACTGGCTGTGGGACCTTAAGTTAATTTACCTAACTTCTCTGGACCGGTTTCCACCTCTATAAGTGTGTTGACAAAAAGAACTGATCTCACAGAGCTGTTGTTAGAATTTTTTTAAAATGCATGCCAAGGACTTAAAGAATTCATCCTGTAGTAAATATTACTCTCTTCGTTGTTGTTATTGCTGTTAGTAATTCTTACTATATACTATGGAAATGCTCAGGGACTAGGGAACCTTCAAGTGTGAGCATCGTTTTTAAAAATTCCTAGTTAACAGTCTACTCATTCAAGATAACAATTGCACATCTATAGATGTTCTCTTCTATCTCAATCTATCATGGAGTCAACATTTTCAAAGCTGAGCAACCTCATCTTCTGGATGGACCAGAAAATTTGCACTGTCCATATCTGCATAGTCCCACCCACTTTCCAGCATACTCATGAGCAGTCCTTATGAATAATTTGGTTGGAGAAAGCAAAGTTTCCATTGTTGAAAGCTATGGAAGAGACTCTTAATTCAAACAGCATTCGGTTGGTGGATGAGGCAAATTGAAACATGTAAAATTTATTGGACACCATAAAAGGGAAGTGGGGAGAGGGCCAAGAAGATGGGGGGTTCGATTACTGCTGAATTGCTGGCATAATAACCTGCAGCACATCACGGGGCTACAAGCACTCTCCCAGATGATTGCTTTATGTCACCACTGATGCTACCGGCCCATCAACTATGACCCTGGGAGCAGCAAACCCCATCATAAGAGAGAGAGAAATGTAAATTTCAAAATAGATATATAAATACTCGGTGGCCCAGTGCTCCATCAGTCATTTATATTCCTGACTTTGGAATGCAAAAATGTAAATCCAGGGCCCTTCTGAAGTCAGAAGTCACCCAGGGTTCATATAATAATCTCTCTGACAAGAGCTAAGCTGTGGTTGGCAATAAACCTCAGGGGCCAATAAACTCACCAAACATGCTGAGAGAAAACAAGGGGGAGATACACTCTTGACCTCAAATGAGGGGAGCGAGAGATTGACTAGTGAAGCCCACCCCACAGTGTGGGAGATTTCTCTGCTGCAGTGGAGCTGGAAGGACAGCTGAGTTACTCATGGGCAGGCTGGCGTCCATGTAAGCAGAAAGCTCCGAAGCTGGTTCTCCAAGCCCCGAGGAGCATGGGACTTTTTATGATCTACTGCCATTTTATTGCCACTAGAAATGGACACAGGGCACACACCCAGAGTTCTAAACAGAGGTAAGTGATGTCCTTGATGCAGGTGTTCTTAATGCCCTCCTTAAAAAAGAAATCATTAAGACTTACATCAGACTGAGTTTGATCTAACGTAACAGGGGTGAGGGAGGCAAAAGGGCAGGGGGTAGAAATACTACAAAGCCCAAGAAATGGAAATCCCTGCTGCATGGCCTCATGGAACAGAAGCACAGAAGCACGCACTAGCCGGTCATTCCTAAACATGAGAGAGGAAAGAGGCAGAGCACCCAAACCTGAGAGGCAGGAGGAGAGATGATCTACCCCACCTTCCCCGGAGAGCAAGGCAAGCACGGGAGACTATGTCAGCATCACACAGTAGATTAGAGGCAATTTGCCCCAGAGCCTGAACCTTCTAATACCTCCTCCTGCAGGCTCTGGACTCTCACTCCAGCCTGTATTCGTAACAACTCCTCTCTTCTTCATTTCATATCCATGGCAGAGGATTACACATTTATTTTACTTACATAAAAGCCCACCCTCCAGATTTGGGGTTTAGGGAAGTGACTTATATTGTGTACCAGGCTGAGATTCGGGAGATACTTTAGGAGGTACACAGACAAATATGTACAAAACATTGTAATAGCAATCAATATACAGTATTAATGTCCATTTCATGGTCATTGCTTAGGGCATGACCTAATAGGTACTTAGGGTCTTAAAAAGTGAATGGATTAAAAGAAAAACATTAATTATAGTACCCATGTCAGTAGATAGGGAAGTACCATTCCAGAAACATCCTCAACAGGTTTTCCAAGTTGATTTTGTCAAATAAAACATTTGACACATAAACATAACTGATTATGCTCACAAGATCGACAACCATAGATGTAATCAATATCTTCATTTGAGAATATTATGTGTAAGGTGGAATATTATTTAGCCACAAAAAAAGGAATAGAATTCTGCTACCCAGTACAACATGAATGAATCTTGAATACATTGTGCTAATTGAAATAAGTTGGACATAAGAAGACAAATATTGTTATTCCATGTCAAGAGGCATCTAGAACAGGTAATTTATAGAGACAGAAAGTAGAATGTAGGTTATAGGTGCCAGGGACAGGGGAAATGGAGAGTTATTGCTTAATAATTAAGGAGTTTCTGTTGGGAGGATGACAAAGTTTTTAGAATAGTGGTAATGGTTGCACAATGCGGTGAATGCAATGAATGCCACCTGTACACAAATTGTATGGTTAAAATGTCAAATTGTATGTTACATGAATTTTATAATTAAAAAAGTAATAATGTAATATAGTAAAAAAAAAACCTTTTACTTGTATACTTTAAATGGATGAATTATAAGGTATATGAATTATATATGACTAAAGCTGTTATAAAGCAAAAAATATTATGTGCATGAAGTTAAGATCATTCTTGCCTAGAAAGAGGAGGCTGCATATAGTGACCCATGGAAACTCTTATTAACCATGGGAAACTCATGGGGAAAATAATCAGTTTCATCATATTTCTGAGTAGTCCGTAAGGAATTAAGCATGGTTATCTTGGATCCATCCAAGAGAAGTTACTTACATTTTGCATTTATCAGGACTCTTGATAATGTCTCTCTTCCTATATCATCTCCCATAAGAGTGATCTGGGGAGTTCCAGACTCTATTAATTTGGATCATCACCCAGAGACTGAATATTCTCTGGAATCAACACAAACTTGTCTCTTATGATAGCTATAGTTTCCAAATGCTCCTGAAGTTTCAAATTGCCATAAACTCAATTTACATATGAATACGAGGGCATTTCTTAAATCTTACTTAAAAAATGCCACATTGTATCAAATATAAAGTTTTTAATGATATTGTACCAAAAATATATGTTAGTAATTCAAGGCCCAATGTACTGAGTTATAAGTGAAGAGACAGTGTCATAAACATGGGATTTAATAAAGAGACCTAAGCTAAGGGCAGCTTTACCACCTAGTAACTTTTATTAGTCCCTGTATCTTAGTTTCCTAATCTGGAAAATTAAAATAATGAATCTTTCCTCAAAGAGGTAATGTGAGAACTGAATGAGGTACCATGATGGAGAGCACAATAGTACTGGCAGATAGCAAATGTCTAATAAATAGCAAGTTAAATACATACTCACAAACATTAACAGAGCAATATGGAGTCTAGAGAAAGAAGAGTTGGTGAATAAAAAACTGTCAGTGTGTCTCTTGCAGGGAACAATAACCCTATTGCTATAAAGAAGAACACTATGTAAGCAGTTGTATTTCTTCAGATTCTGTCTTTTTTTGGAGGGGTAGGGGGGCATCTAATCACCTTGATTCTGAAAGAAAAACATTTATTATTACTGCTATTAATACTAATATTAACATTTATTGCATACTTACTATGTGCCAAATACTTTGAAAAACACTTTTTTTTTTTACTATCCTATTAAATCCCGCCAACCACTCTATGAGGTAAGTAGTTTTAGTATCTCATTTTCAAGATCAAGTTCATCAATAGGGCAAATTAACAGACCTGAAATCACATAGGGATTAAAGGTTAGTGCTAGAACTCAAAACCCAGGCAGTCTGGCCAATAACCTTACCATGGGGCTATCATCCATGCTTACTGAGCAATCTTGAGATGATTAATATACTTTACCAGCTACCCTGATACCAAGAAGGGGAATCTCCTAGACAAAATATGTGAAGAAGCTGGTAGCTCCCTGACCACTTTCCATTACCCAAATGCAAATAACGCATTAGTCTTCTAGGTAGTACCTATATCCTTATAGATGAATTAATAAAATCATCTCCAACTTGTGGATGAACTAATAATAACAACAAAGCAGGACACCAGCAAGACTGATGATGTGACTTCATGCACAGGGACCAATGTCCAGTGACCTTGAGATTCATCCCCGAAGAGAACGCTGTTTCTCCTTGGACCTCTCCCCAAACCCACTCTTAAGTACAACACGAGGCCCGGCCCAAACCCTTCCACGTGCTCAGTGTAGACGTGCAAAGCTCCTGCCCAACTGGCAAGTGAGCAGCACTTCTCAGGAATGGCCCAAAGTGAAGAAGGCACAGGCCTGAGTGCTCCCAGGAGAGAGATTCAGCAGCTCGCTGCCCTGGTGGGAGCATGTCAGGGAGAAGTGAGTTTATTAACCAGCAGTCAATAGCATTTGATAGAATCACAGAGTCCTAAGCCTCCATTGCTGATGGTTGACATTTGATACTCAACTCTCACCCCACATGGAAGAGCAAGAATAATAAAGTCATTGCCCTCAAAGGAAGAATGCCACACTTCTCAACCTTTCCTTGGAAAATAGGAGGTTCCTCCATTGAAACATGAATGAAGTACAGGGAACGGGTAAAGAATGGGGGAAGACATAAATGTAACTAGTTCACAAATTCCCTGCTTCTGCCTCCTGTTACACACACACACACACACACACACACACACACACACACACACACACTGCCTCTGTGAAGGTCCCAGAGGTCATGGGGATCAAATATAAATTTTAAAAGTTGAAAAGGGGGAATCCATTTCAAGTGACTTAAAGGATAACTGTCATTGGAATTAATGTGGCTGGAATGTTTAAAATTGCCATAGGTTCCTTCACTGTTGAAAGGTGTCAGGTTTCTGTCTTGAAAGCTAAGTGTCTTTCTGTGATACCTCGATGAAGCTTTATGCTATCACAGACAGTTCCGGGCTAAGGAAAGCTTATTTAATTTACCAAACTTCACACAGAAATTGGTGAGGACGAGTCCAAAAGGTTAAGCCTAGGGCATGATCCCTCTCTCTCTCCATTCCCCACATGATTATAGTGTTCACTACATTTTCCTTTCTCGAAGGAACATGGAAATATGTTTTACATTCTCCACTGGGCCCCTCTCTCTTAGTACTCAGGGTTCCTCTCCTAAGAATAAAACAGACCAAACATATCAAGTAGGAATCTGCGCTCTCCAATGAAGCAAAGCTCTGCAAGTTAGAGGGATGAAATCCCAAATGCTGAGTTGCTCCCCAGACAGATATCACCATAATAAGGAGGGCCTCCACATTAGAACCTGAACTATCTCAGGATCACCCATCATCAAAATCCACTTACTTCTTTCTTTCCATATATATACTTTTTCAATAAGTAAATCTCACCCCTACATGCTCTTCTTCCATTTGAGCATGCAGTGAGTGTGGACCACAGAGCTGGGAGGTATCTAAATCAGAATAGCAACTGTATTAAAAGGTCATTTTAAAGGTATGCTGCCCTGGCCGGTGTGGTTCAGTTGGTTGAGCATTGCCCCATGCACCTAAAGGTCACTGGTTTGATTCCCAGTCAGGGCGCATGCCCAAGTTCAGGTTCAGTGGTTGTGGGTTTAGTCCCCTCTATAGGTATGTATGGGAAGCAACTGATAGATGTTTCTCACTCTCTCTCTTCCTCTCCCTTCCTCTCCCTTCCTTTTTCTCTAACAACAATAAAAATAATATTTTAAAATAATAATAAAAAATAAAAGTATACTCATTCAAAGTGTAATTGTACATTATTAAAATAAGTCAGAATTCTTGGCAAATATTCAGAAGTTTGATTGATAAAATACATTACAGTTTTTATTTTTGGAGAGCAGTATTTGAGCACTTTCATGGCTTGAATTGCCAGTGTGTGATGATGATGAAATGCAGAGTGAATTTTAGTTGGTTTTATTAGTATTTTTAAATTTCCCATAGACAATGCTTCC
Organism: Vespertilio murinus; assembly: GCA_963924515.1. NCBI lineage: Eukaryota > Metazoa > Chordata > Mammalia > Chiroptera > Vespertilionidae > Vespertilio > Vespertilio murinus. Next base: position 42,917,554 of record OZ004714.1, on the reverse strand, counting down.
TCTCATGTCTACCTCTGGCGCAGACCACTCTCGCTGCCCTGCCCTTGGTACTCCACTACAAATAGCACTGAAAATAAATGTATTAATGCAGAGAGTTATGTATAAAATATGTCTCTCTAAAAATCTCTGAAATACCTCAGAAATGTTAAATGAGCATGCTTGCATATGGGAGAAAATTCCCAGGATGGACCCAGTGATTTCAGTATCTACCTCAAATTTTCTAGAAAGAAAAATGAAGATAAGTGATGGTACTGAGCTCTTCCTCACAATGACAAAGGAATGCTAACTTTTCATTGGAGGAATCAGTAATTACATAGTCTGGGCCATGATACTGTATTGCAATTTATAACAAAATCCTCTTTTAATTCCAGAAAATCATTAAGGTTCTTTGGACCAAAGCAAACCAACAAACAATATCCCATATCCAATTAATTTTCTATTCATCATAAGCCCACTTTAAGGTGAGTTCCCTCTGTCAGGAACCATTTAAAGCCCCAGCTTATCTTGGGAGAGCTAAAGAAATCACACACACATCGAGTAATATGACTGTTAGGAATGAACCGATCACATGATGCCATCGATCTACATTAACCTATTCCCATAGACCGTACAGCTGACTTAGCTGCATATTTTATTCATCTGCTTTATAGCTGGTCAGTTGTATCTTCGTCAATTCAATACCTTCCAAACTGAAACATATTTTATTCTCTCCAATATGTGCCTTTCTGCTACATTTTATTCCGTTTGGTATTCTTCCTAATCAATTCTCTTGTGAGCTCCATTTCTCTCAGCACAATGTATCTATTGTTAGGATTTATTTCTTGGAGAATGATTTAAATCTATTTTGTTCAGTGCTGCCTTAAAGCTCCAATACGCCCTATCCATTTCCCCACTGGTCCCGTCCACTGGGCCATGTGATCAGGTTCATAGTCCATCTTCCAAGTTAAGGAACGATGTACTCTCCTTGCTTGGTCTAATATGAAATGATACTGGCTTTTTATCTATCGTGGCAATGGTTGTGGGCTAAGTAATAAGAGTGATATGTAGCAACGTGTAGGCATGTTAGCATATTTCAGGGATTCAGTGCTGAGATGGGCTCCTATTGTCCTCAGTATGAAGTCCTCTCTCTAAATCGATGCTTCTGAAATTCTAGGTATCGTTGCCAACAGATGTAAAGTACGCAATAACCGAGTCCTCACTCGTAAATCCTTGTTGACTTAAAAAATGGCTGAAGATTGCCTTCTTTGGTAATATTAATTATGAGTCACTTTTAATTTAGGTTGTTCCTAGATTTTATGTTCTCTGTAAGACTTCAAAAGTTCATTTTACACAATAAAATTATTTTATTATTCATAAAGGAAAATAAAAGGCAATAAAAGACATGGCATTTTAATGACCTTTTTGATGATTTGCCTCCTAAGATGACTAGAAAAGGCCTGGGAGAGAAGCCCAAAGAGGAAGTCCTAGAAAATAAAACTGGAAAAGTACATGGAGGGTAAGGTTAAGGGGACGTTAAAAGCCTGGGTAAGGGTCTATGGCCATATCCTAAATTAAAGGAGAAGTGCCTGAAAGTTTTTGAAGAGAAGAGTTGACATGATAAAAGTATATTGCTCCTACAAATCAGGTTATAACTTCCTAAAATAAAATGAACTTGGAATAAACTCCTGATAGTGTGTAATCATGCCCAGCATGTGACAATGGAAGAGTACACCTTGTTTAAAAAGCAACTATTTCCAGTAGGAAGGAAAAAAGAGAGAGAGAGAGAAATGCAAATGGGGGTAGAGAAGGAAGTTTTCTTTGGAAACCAGGAAAATTAAGCAGGAATGCATTAAGTGAAGATATAAAAAATAATGCAGAACTACAGAATATATATTGTAGTGTAAACACATGTTAACATGATCAAACATACTACCTTATAAAAGAGTAATATGCAAATTAACCATCACTCCGCTCAAGCCATGCCCACCAGCCAATCAGAGTGAGTATGCAAATTAACCCCAACCAAGATGGCTACAGTCAGAGGGCAGTTGAGGGGCTTGGGTTTCCCTGGCAACAGAGGAAGCTAAGCTTTCCAGCTGCCCTGGGCCGCCTAGGCCTCCACTCAAGGATACAAAGTTTCAATTATAGAAGATATATAAGTTCCAATAGAAATGGCTGCCAGCCATTGAGTGAGCAGGAGCATTGGCTCTGCTCCAGGCTACAAAGTTTCAATTGTAGAGGTAAATAAATTCCAGATACCAGGACCTGCAGATGGTGTGGCTGGCTTGAAAACCACCCAAGATCCCTTGCCCATGAGGTCCCACACCCAAAGGGAACCCCCACCCTGATCTGGGACACCCTTCATGGAAAACTAGCTGGCCCCCACCCATGTACCAGGCCTCTATCCTATCTAATAAAAGAGTAATATGCAGATTGACCATCACTCCAACACACAATATGGCTGCCCCTATGTGGTCAAAGATCCTGCCCCTATGTGGACACAAGATGGCCACCACAATATGGCCAGCAGGGGAGGGCAGTTGGGAGGGACCAGGCCTGCAATGGAGAGAAGTTGGAGGCAATCAACCCTGTAGGGGAGGGTAGTTAAGGGAGGCCAGGCCAGCAGAGGAGGGAAGTTGGGGGCAAACAGGCTGGCAGGGGAGCAGTTAGCCATCAATCAGGCTGGCATGTGAGTGGTTAGGGGGTGATCAGGCTGGCAGGAAGAAGTGGTTAGGGGCAATCAGGAAGGCAAGCAGATGAGCAGTTGGGAGCCAGCAGTCCTGGATTGTGAGAGGGATGTCTGACTGCCCGTTTAGACCCGATCCCACTGGGCATCTAAACGGGCAGTTTAACATCCCTTGAGGGGTCCCAGATTGGAGAGGGTGCAGGCTGGGCTGAAGGACACCCCCCTATCCTGTGCACGAATTTCGTGCACCGGGCCTCTAGTATAAAAGGACTGGTGGTATGGAAAAGATGAGATCCCTCAAAGAAAACAACCATGTCTAATTGGAGTTAATGACAGGAAAATTGGGGAACATAGATACACAAATACCTTCAATTTTATTAGCACTAGCTTTTAATCAGAGAAAATAAGAATAGTATTTCCATATTGACCCTAATAGAGCATGAAAATCAAGAAAGAAGGATGCCACTACAAATGAAATTTTGGGTATCTAATTAATAAAAATTAACAAAGGAGGTTGGAGAAGCAAGAAGGAAACTGCCAAAGACACCAAGGCAGTGTGACTGCATGGGACACACCCCTCTGCACAGAGACTTTATGAAGTTGTTCATGGACAATGCCCAAAGGAATAAAACAAGCCCACTGTTTGCAAAGAGGGTGGAGGCAATAAGCAAAGAACAACAAAACTCAAACGACAGCAAGAAGGCAGAATTACTGGGGTCTGGTGATGGTGTTATTTTCTTCATCATAAAACTGTATGTTCAGATGGAAAGTTAAGAATTAAAAAATAAAATCAAAACAAAGAAAAGAATGAACCTCTAGGGAGCTTATGAGACATGAGAAGATTGTTCTCTAGACCCAGATGAATAACATTTAATTTTATATTAGCAACAACAAAAAAATCATATAGACATGATCGTAGAAATCATGTTACAACATTTCAGAAATCACAGGAAAAAAGCATATGCATGCAAATATCTTAATTTTAAGGAGGAATAGAACATTCTGAAAATAGTAGGGATGTAGATTCTCACCCAAAATATTAAAGATGATATTAAATGTGTAATATGTGAGCACTTTGAAAAAACAGTTATGACTTCTAAGAGCCAGCACTTTTCTACCTAGAGAGACTATAGATACAGGACAGCAAGATATCCACCAAAAAAACTCTCAGGATATTGCTGTGGAAAGAGAGAGAGAGAGAGAGAGAGAGAGAGAGAGAGAGAGAGAGAGAGAGAGAGAGATTCAAGCAAAGTCATAGCAGATTAAATCCATATACCAAAAAATAACTTTTGAACCCTGAATTAATGCCCATAAGAATGGAGCATTTCATTCTTGACTCCATACTATTGAATAGAACCTAGGAATCTATGTCTATTGGCTAAAACCAAGGACAAATACCACAAGAAGCATAGCAAAAATGTCCATTTAGGCCTGGAAAGTCAGCCTCCCCCAAGGAAGGGATGGGAGCGTTTTCCTGGTCAGTAGCTTCCGTAAGAATAAAGGCCCAGCAGGCCCTGTGGACTCAGCGCTTCTGTAACAACGCTCAGCAGATGTTCTGCGTCCCTGGACGCCCTCCAGCCGACAGCACACGACTGTCTGTGTGTCCTGGGTGGGATGCAGGATGAAACATTTCTTCCAACCCTACGATCCCATGACTCCACTGTGAACACAAATCCCTGCCGGTGGCCTGTGGGGTTAGTACTACATAACTGCGGAGGAGACAATCACAGGGGGAAGGAGGGGAGAGAAAAAAGGGTGATTAAAACCTGTTCTAAAACCACTGATTCTCTACCAGGCCGCACACAAAAGCCTTTTTGATATTTAGCACTAGTGACCAGAAGGCCCTGCTTTTCCCCTGCCTCGCTGCAGACACACATCCCAGCTGACGGAACCAGCAGTCCAGGGCAGGCAGGAAAACCCAGCCGCTCCCCACCATGACAAAAGCAACTCGAATGGCCAAATCCGATACACAAAACATTTAATTTATAACAGTTAAAACCTGGCCTCTGACCAAGTCCAAAAGAACTATGTCTTATTTCACTCGCTCTTGAATATGTCTCTTTCAGAGATAAATGACTCCGCTCCTTGCCAGTTCTCTCCTCTGTGTGGTGTTTTGTTTAGCTGGGCCTGTGACAAGCCAAGAGTTGATGCATCTGCTTGAATGTGTAATTTACCTCGCTGGTCAACTTAGCTTTTTTTTCCTTGACAATATTATGTCAAACAATCACATCACAACTGGCTCTGATCTCTTTGTTGTTAGCTAATAAATTAGAGAGTATTTATTATCTGCAATCCTTTTTTTCCTCCTTTAATGGTGACACATTTGTGGTGAATTACAGGGCAGCTTTATAAACTAGGCTCCGGGCCAGTCTCAGGCCCTGCGTCCATGTGAACGTTCCCTCTCCCGGCTGGCCTCCCGGACGGGTGGTAAATCAAGGCAGCTGTCACAGCACACTAAGTCAGTGTGCGTCATTGGGGAGAGCAGGAAGCGTTGGGGATATAATTCTGTCCATCAAACTAATATGTTATATCAGTAGCTTTGTAATCTTCTGCCATAACTTATGGGAAGTGACACCTAAGAATTCACTTTGAAGGCAATGTGTTCCTCAGACCTTAAGCCAAAACAGACCCGAACCGCAGCAACAGCTCCTCTGTTTATAAGAGTGGATTTCCAGGGCTGGGGGGACGAGGTCCCTATCAATGTGGCAGTATTTTACACATTCCGCCACCGGCTCAACTCTGTTTACAGCCTCTAATGGCAGGATTTGTAAACTTTTCAAACAGGATTTCTTCTCTTCTTTGTGTTACCCTTGCCTTAACCTCCAGTAGCCGGATAGATAAATATGCCCCTTGAATGTTATCATGACAAAGCGGGCCTCTGACAGACGGGAATGAATGGGTGCCCCGTTTCCCTTGGCCTTGACAAGTGTGGGAAATGGCTGCTTGGGGCAGAGGGACACTCCGGCCCCTGATGGCAGTGTCAGCTTTGGGGTGTAGTTGCTGAACGTCCGAGCCATACTTAGAAAAGTGAGGGCAGATAACCTTAGGCAGAGGGTGCACTTTCTAGAGCGTGACACAGAAGTGGCCAGACTCACACTGTGTGTCCGGGATTTGCTATTGGGTCACCCCACCGGCCTCCGCCCCCATCGCATTTTCTTCCCTGGTTGTTTTTTCAGCGGGTCAATGAGAGAAGCCCTTTGGGGAAGATTAAGTAGTTCCGTGAGCTGCCATCTGATGGAAAAGAAATCTACAAGACCTGTTCAAAGGCGCTCTTCCTCCCCCAGGCACAAAGCTAAATATGCACAATAAAGAAATTTGAAAAATGCCTGCCCTCACCACCACCCACCCCCACCCCCCGTACCGCCTTTGATTGATAGCAGAGAGGGTTTGCTATGATAATTTTACTTTGACGGGTCCCAGGCATAAATCCCAGACTTGTTGCTCTGGTTTGACAACCTTCCAAAGGCTCCAGTTAGGAGCAGGAAACAGGCCTCTATTTTTCACCCTCAGTGCTCCTTCAGGTGCAAAGAAAAGAGTGTATGGAAAAAATAAATCCTTATCTGAGGGGGAAACCCAATTCAAAGCACTCTTAATACTTCTTCATCAGAAAGAATGTCCGACGGGGGAAGATGTGACCTCAGTCCTCCTCCTTTGAACTTACATTTACATCTTCCCGGTAAGAGATCTGGAATCTACTCGTGAGGACAAACTGATACTCCTTGCCTTTCACATTTTGATTTTACGACGTTGTGTTTATATTGTACTTGAAGGTCAGCCTGGCAATGAACCATAGTGTTTTATAAAAATCATTGTTTTAAAAAAATGCCTTTGTATAAAAACATCTATAACTGACTGCCACTTACCTACAATGGCCTAACTATGTAACTCATTGCATGCTCAAGTGAGTAAAGCCTCAATTAATAGGAACACAATTTTCGCAAGAGTCAGAGTAATGCGTTCTTTTCAGCAATGCCCTTTTAGGCATGCTTCCTGAAATGTGAGGTGACATTTGGTGACCTGTGTGACTTCACCCACTCATCTCCCTTGCTCCATCAGAGAATGATGGCTCAGCACTAAGGACCCTGGTCACAGAAGTCACATTGGAGTGGAATCAAGATGAAGCTACGGTGTTCCCTAAGTTAACTGGACAGTGGTTGGCAAACTGCAGCTTGAGACCCACATGTGGCTCCTTGGCCCCTTGAGTGTAGCTCTTCCACAAAATATCACATGCAGGTTGCGCATGTATAACGCAATTAAAACTTTGTGGTCCAAGTGTAGAAGTCAGTTCTCGGCTCTCAAAAGAAATTTCAATCATTGTACTGTTGATATTTGGCTCTGTTGACTAATGAGTTTGCTGATCACTGAACTAGGACATCAAGTTCAGCTATTCTCCAAGCATTTTAGTTGATCTCACCTAGAAATACAGTATTGTAATCTATTAAAAAAATTATCAAATGGTCAAAGCCAAACAAATACCTAAAAAGGAAGTAATATTTTTATTTCCTTTAAGCTTTCAGAACCTGAAGATTTTCCTTTCAATTATTGACCTCTTATGAAAACAGTTTTCTCTTGGCTAGTGGTTCCATTCCAGCACTGAAAGTCCATCCGAGTCCAATGCCATGAGAGCAGAGTTCTCTTCCAGTCCTACTACCTGCCAGGCCTTGGTCATGGCGTGTTATGCGAGTTTTGCAAAAAGTCTGCAATACTGAGAGATGCCAACAACAGGGAAATTAGGATCCAGTCTGGGCCCTGTCAGTAAAGTGTGTCCTTGATTTAACAGGACTGACTATACCACATGGATGTCACCCCATACAAATTGAGCCCTCATTTTCTGGAGCCAGCATTTTATGAGAATACCCATTTTATGGAGGAACTAACTATTGCCCAAAGAGTTCTAATAACTGCTCCATGGGTCAGCCAAAAAAGTCAGGGGAGAAAATCTAAATAGAAAAGAACAAACTGCTCATAAAAATGGGAGTAATGTATGAATTTTTTAAGTCATAAAACAACTTGAACAAACTTCAAGAAATAGAAATTTACTAAGTAATTCTCTTCCACTCAATTGGCCCCTTAAATACAAAACAGGATGTGCTTCCTGATAAACACCTATAAATTTAGGGGGAGCAAAACAAATCTGATCTTGAGTGCAGGACTCTGGGCTGCAGGGAACATGGTTGGATGGCTTCTTCCCTTAGAGGAAGATGCCAGAACAGCATTTTCCCATCAAGTGTTGATAAGGAAGGCATTTAGTATTTCATAGGATGGGCCTGTTGTAAGTGGGTGGTATGACATGATAAATTATGGTCAATGTCATAATAAAAATTACGGGTTCATCTGCACGTGCTCACTCTGTTCTGAGGCCAAGGATACACTCTCCTGTGCAAGCCCTCGGTGTGGCAGACGTGGTAGGAATGTTCCTCTCCCAGGATACGTCTGGAAAATGGAACTCCCCAAGACTTAGAGAGGCGACAGCTGTCTTTCTCATCCACAAGCAAAAACTAAAAGAAACCCGTGTTTTCTACAAATGCGGCCCTGTGTGGGTCTGACTTTCTAGCCTGTTTCATGTTCTTCCCTCAGGGTTCCAACCTTCTTCACTGTAAGATGGGCCAGGAAGGTGTTTTAAAATCAGAAAATAATTCCCTCTGTCCAAACTCAAAGAGATGTTGCTTAGGGATACAGAGACATTCTGAGGCCTCTGAAGAGGAAACGCGGTCTTGAAGAAGATGTGGATGGGCTGGGGTCAAGTATTTCCTAGAGATAGCAAGGAACTGAAAAACTGACAAAGTCAGCCATTTCTATACCAAGTATCTCAAACGTGACACTATTGATATTTTGAATCAGTAAGTCTGTGTTGTGGGGTTTTTCTGTGCATGGGGGGAGGGGGGGTTGCAGAACACCTAACCTATCCCCACTGGATGCCGGTACTACACTCCCATCCTTGAAGTAAAAATAAAAAATGTGGCCACATGTAAGTAAATGGCTTGATGGGGGGGGGGGGAGGGTTGAAAACTGTGCTGGCTGGGAACCACCATCCTATACTATTGGGTGAGTCTACGTCAGCGAACTCCTGTGAGCCACATGTTTTCCAGGAAAGAGGCCTGGCTTCACTAGCACATGTCACCATATGCATTTTCCCCATTATTTCAGGAATCGTGATAGGACTGCATGAAGCAACACCCTGTCACTCAGACTCCTCAGCCAAAACTGATGTGCCTTTACTATAAAGTGGAAGTTAAATCAATCACTGTAGAGGTACACACACACACACACACACACACACACACACACACACACAAAACAGTATCCCCCTTAACTATTTATCCATGAGGGTGAGTTTTGTTACATTCTTCACTCTTTCTGTTCTAGAAATTTAAATCCTACTGTATAGTAAGTCAGAGATTCAGTCAAGAAAACAAAACTCCTGGACAGGTGATTTAATGGAGGGAATTCAATAATACAGGGCGTTAATTCAAAGGGAAGAGCTGAGATAACGAGCAGAAGAGAAGGCTATCCTGAGAATCGTAATTCAGGAAGCTGCCTCCACCTCTATACCAAAGAGCAAAAAGAGAAGAGGCAATGCGACAGGACTCTGGAGCCAAGGCCCCTGGAGAAGCGGGACTCACGGGGGTAGTTGGTGGGAGCTGAGAGCAAAAATGGAAAGGAATCCCTCTAGGAGACAGGACCAAGGGAGAGGCAAGGCCACTGCCCAGCGTAGCCATCTTAGGCAGAGTCCACTAAAGGAAGACCCGGGCCTCATTCTTTCTTCCTTCTTCCCCCCTGTGATTTCTCACCAGTGCCTTCCACTGGCTGAATCTGGCTAGGATCCAGTGGACCAGGGAGCCTGGAAAATGGTTTACAGGGATTAGCCCCTGTGGCAGATAGAGAGCAGAGATGGTGTGAACAGGGATCTGAATGGATTTCCTAGCAAGTGTTCTTTTAGGCAGAACAGTTAAAAAAAGCTATATATTTACTTTCCAAACAGAACATGTTTTTGGTTGTCATGAGGTACTGTGCTCTGAAACAGTTCTCTCAGTCCCCTTCAGTAACCTCCATAAGGTTAACAGCCAACCATCTCATCCAATGTTAAAGAAACTGCCTCAAATTTAAACCCAAGTTCAGAGGAGAAGCCCCAAGACTCCCTTCCTTTTTCTTTGGGCCTTAAAGAAAGGGAAACTCAGCTTTCAGTACAGTGTTGTGGGGAAGCATCAAACTAGGAATCAGAAATTGTGGTTTTGTACTCTTACTCTGGCTCCAAGCATCTGTTTAAGTCTCTTTGGGTAAACCTCTTCTCTCTTAAGTCACAATCTCCTGATTGGCAAAATCAGGAAGTTAAAGTCCTCTGGGACAGTGGGGCAAGAGTGAGAGTGTGAGAGATAAGACTAGATGATGAGTTGAACGAGTAAAGCCAGCTGGTATAAAGCAGCTCAACGTGAGGAATGTGGGAACCTGGAGCATGTATACCCTATTCATGGCACTAAATTCACTGCCTTCCCCAAAATATGTTGGCACTTGATCTGACTGCACTCTATAACTTGGTCACCTCCAAGGCCTCCCCCAAATCTGCTGTTTGCTGACTCTCTTGCAAACTCCCCGTCTGCCCCATGCCTCAGGAGTACCCAACCTTGCCATGGGGTTATCAAGTCCCCCTGATCTTCAGGGCAAGGAGTCCTGTTTGCAATGCACAGAACAGAGCAGGGCCACTGGCCTTTTCCTTCAAACCATCTTGTTTCAATCCCACACACCCCCTAAAAGGAGATTGCAGTTGACAAGGCTCTTGCTTTTACATAAGCAATGCCTTTTGGACTGATCCAGGGCCATAATTCTGCAGCACTCACTCCTATCTGTGCTTCTGGAAGGGCTGCAGGACCTGACACTCTCAGAGACTGTCACCCTCCCACAGCCAGCAGTGGTTACCATGACTTTCCCTGGGCCCTGCTTCCAAGCACTACTTCCCCAGGGAGACATGTTCTCAAAATATTTAATTTCTAACAGCTCCTTTAGTTCAGAGGGAATTCTCAGGAGATTAGAATTTTAAAAAATAGATTGTTTGCTATGAAATATGAGGTTAGAGGATTTGGGGAGGGGGGGACTACAACTATTGCAATGTTCTACTCTAAGCTGGTAGGAAACTGCCATCACTAGAAATGAATTCCTTGATCTGACATAAAATTGTTTCCTAATTGGTCTTCTGATTTTCACTTCCTCTATGCAGCCTACCAGGATCGTACCAAACCCATCTCTCCCACCAGTGAGTCTTAAGTAGGTCTTAAATTTGCTGAAAAATAATATTAGCAGTGGGGCATGGGAGCCAAACAACATTAATTTGCAACCTGGCTCCATCACTGGAATTCCAAATGTTGTGAACTTGGATCTAGTTTCTGAATCTTTCTCTGCCTTAGCTTCCTCGTTTGTAAAAATTTGACATTGGGTCATGAAAATCAAATGAGAAAATACTTGTTGACTTTTTAGTATGTGGCATATAGGAACTGTGCAATAAATGTTAGCCATTATTATAATGTCTCTAATTATATTATAAATAAAATAAAATTATTAACTTGAATATGTATTCCCTTTATGTTGGCTTTATTTGTCTAAATAGAAAGTTCAAGAGCAAAGATTATACATATTTCTTTCTATTTCAATAATTGTACCCACCCCCCCTACCACTCCCCATTGGCCCGGAGCCTTTTATACAGACATAGACAGATGTAGGGGTTAACTGGTTGGGCATATCCTCATAGTGTAAGGTAGGATGCTGTGATAAAGACAGAACAGGCCCCAAAAAGACGTGTTCAATTTCTGACTCTTAGTAATTAGTAAGTTGGACAACTTTCCAAACACCTCAGTTTTATAAAGTATAGAATGGGGATAAAGTAATTGCTTCACAGGGGGGTCTCATCATGAACACTCAATAAATGCTGGTTTTCTTCCACCTTCCTCTCTCTCACCATTCATTAATTGATCAGATTAATACCAGGAGATATGGAAAGCACGAGGAAACTGGTCTCTATCAGACAAAGCAAAGGAAGGCAGTCCAATGTCCCAAAGACAAACCATGGACCTCATCCTAAGTACTCTCCTGCTGGCTTAGCAACCAGACAGTGGATTCACATGCCATGTAGAGGTGGGGAACTGTCCGCAATAGAACCAGGGAGTGGGGGTCTCAGAGTCTTTATAAAGTCTCCCTTGATGACTATTGAAGCTCTGGATCACATGTACAAGAGAACATCCTATATTTCTTCTAAAATTTTATTTCCATGTTGCCTTCCTACAATTCTGCTATCCTCAGCAAGCATGCCACACAAAATATGGGAGCTACATAGACCTCCTGGAGATCACCACACATTTTCATGGAAGCACAGAATGTTCCTGCTGAGAAAAAAGTGCTCCAATACCCTTCCCCTAAAGATGAAGCCATGGAGAAGTGGAATGGCTGGCCCATGACCACATACTAGTCAGGGACAGAGTGCGATCTGGACCTGGGCACTTTTACATTCCTCATCTTCCTGATGCCTCAGGAGACCAGATGCCTCTGGAAACATTTATTTAAGTCATCCATGCTCTGAACTCCAACCCTGAGTTCCCAGCCTGTATTGGGTGGGATGTGATCAGTCATGACATCCTCGGTCTAAAACCTGGAGAGGAGCCTTTCCATCAGATGCTTCCTGCAGCACAGGGTGCCCATGCCCTCCTCCTCCATGTGCTGCCTGCACGGCAGGGCTGGGAGTGTTCCCTGAATCCGCCTCATGTGAAGGAAACAGGCCCCAGCTGGACAGCCTCACTGACTCCAGCACGGACTTCCGCTGCTTTACTATAGGGCTGCGCTCAATGAATTTAATTTTTTTTTATTTTTAATATCTACATGGCTCTCACCCAACTGCCTTAAAATACCAGCTGTGCCGTGCTTTCTCTTCTAATTTGACAGTCATAAGAATAACTCCTAAAGAACGGAAAATTCTTCAGGGAAGGGCTCTCAGTTTCATAAACATTTAGAAGATGAAAGACATTTCCAGCTGAAATGTCATGTATGGAAAGGGGTGGGCCATGGCTGCAAAGGAATCTGATGTGTATTGAATGCTTCTGTACCAGGCACTGGGTTGGGTGAGTTTTCATGGCTCAATGCATTCGGCCCTCACAATGTGGAGAGGTGAGTATGATGACTGGAAGGGTATAGATGAGAAAACTGAGGCTTAGGAAGATTGAGAGGCTTGCCCAACATCATACAAGGAATTTGTTGTAGAGCTGGTGTATTTGTGTTGTAGGGCTATTGTACCGAATTACCATAAATTTGGTTAGCTTCAAACAGAAGCACATTCTCTCACAGTCTGCAGGCAGAGCTGAAATGAGATGCTGGCAGGGCCCTGTTCCCTTCTGAAGTTCTAGGGAAGAATGCTTCCTTGCGTTTGCCCAGCTCTTGGTGGCTCTGGGCATCCCTGGGCCTGTAGCTGCCTAATTCCCATTTCTGCCAGGGTCTTCACTTGGTCTTCTCTATCTCTCTCTTCTCTGAGTGTTTCTGACAAGGACATTTGTCACTGAATTTAGGGCCCACCTAGATACCCAAGATAATCTCATCTTGAGATCCTTAATTATATCTGCAAAAACCTTTTTTCCCCCCCAAATAAGATAATATCCATAGGTTTCTTGGGTTAGGTTGAGGATATATCTTTTTGGGGGGCCCACCACTAAACTCACTACAGCAGGTTTTAAACTCATGCCCGTCTTACTTATAGCCATTTTCTCACCATACTGTCATGTTGTTTACTGCTTTATTTTTATTTTTTCTGTTTTCTCAAAAACATCTTGGCCACGGTAGAGATTCCAAGATAGCTACAGACACAGAATGGAGGGAACATGGCCCTTTAAGTGCCCAGAGTTATCCAGAAAGCTGGTGACTATTGAAATCCAAGCTCCCCTCAGTCCTGCTATTATATTCTATGAACCAAGAGGGAAAACTGCCCCTGAAAGATCCCTTGCCTTCACCTCTAAACATCAAAACAGTTGGCTCCTTTGTGAAGTTCAGCCCTCCTTTTGCAGGAGTAAAAGAGCTCTCAGGTGTCAACTTAACCTATAGTCAGCCGCTAATAAGTTGAAGATAAAAGGTCAATACATTAAAATAAGACTCAGACATAATGTAATAGAATTTGTTATTAAGCCCATCTAATTATATCAGTCAATCTTTATTATGAGACCCACAAATGCAGAGAACTCTATTATAATCTCTCTTTTTAATGATCTCCTCACTATCTGCCTCCTCAAACTCTACAATAAATTAATCATCTGCTCACAATCATGAGTAAACATGGACTCAATTAAGAATTGATAAATAAACAGTTCACTCCAGGACTTGTGCAGATACAGAGGGGAGTACCATTGGGTGCCTGCCAGGGCAATGCTCAGCTGGGAGCTGGGAGATGTGGATGGCTCGCTAACACTGTGTTCTTCTGCTATTGTTTACAAGAGATGTTCTGGCTGTCGGTTTTTGCTTTCACCCTGTGTGCAAAGGTGGAGAAGAACTTAATCACTTTTCCTCTCTGGGTCTAAATTTGGAAACACTGCTCATCTCATTTTTATGTGGCTCTACATAACATTACATATCGTCAGGAAAACCAATAGAAAAATGGCAAAATGCAAGAAATGTGCACTCTGCCATATGAAACAGTAAAGCAGAAGAAACCCTTGTAAAACGCAAAACTTGGTACTGAATGATTACATAGTTGTTAGGGGTCAAATGGTGTCCCTCCAAAAGGTAAGCTGAAGTCCTAAATGCAATAACTCAAAATGTGAGCTTATTTAGAAATTGGGTTGTTACAGATGCAATTAGTTAAGATGAGGTCATGCTGGGTGAGCCCTTAACCCAAAGGATGTGTGTCCTTATAAGAAGACTGTGAAGACGCAGAGAATGCCACACAGAGAGAGGTGGCCTGTGATGACAGAAGAAGAGATTGGCATGATGCAAGCACAAGTGACGTAAAATAAGGATTTCTGGCCACTGAGGCAAGAAAAGGGGGGGGTGTTCTTTCTAGAGTCTTAGAGGGAGCATACTCTGTGGACACTTCGATTTGAATTTCTAGTCTCTAGAACTAATTTCTGTTTTCTTAAGCCACCCACTTTATGGTACTTTGCTGTGGCAGCTCCCCCAAAATGCACACAATGATCGATTACATTGTGGCTCAGTGGTTGAGTGTCCACCTATAAACTAGGAAGTTGAGGTTCAATTCCTGGTCAGGGCACATGCCCAGGTGTGGGCACAATCCCCTTTAGGGGGCATGATGGAGACAGCCAGTCAATGATTCTCTCTCATCATTGATGTTCCTATCTTTCTCCCCCTCTTCCTTCCTCTCTGAAATTAATAATAATAATAAAAAAACATGTTAAAGGATGGTTATACAGCACACACTATATTAGCATTTCATAGGCATCAGCACATTACATCTTCACAGCTATCTTATAAGGTTAGTTCTGTTATCCCCACTTTACAGATGTTGAGAAAACAAGACTGATTGAGACTAATATCCCCCTAGTCATAAAGCTTGTGAATGCAAGCCCCTCTGATATTCGAAGCAAACACTGCATTCTCAAAGACACTACACTATAAGCCCTACATGGCTGTGTTGCTCACCAGGGCATCCCCAGTGTGCTGCCTAGAGCTCAAAGGCTCCTCCACTGTACATGTAGAAGATGAGGGGAAGCGGTAACTGCAGGGTCACCCAGCCTTCCACTTCCACTTCCACCAGCACCACTCCAGGTTCATGTTCCATATTTTCAATTCTCTCTTAAGGGCATGGATACACAGAACAGACTGACAAATCTCAGGGGGAAGGAGTGGGGAGACTGGAAGAGATTAGCCAAAGAACATATATGCATATCCATGGGCACAGACAATAATGTGGTAAAGGAGGGGGAGGGAGGCAAAGGGGGAGTGGCAATGGAGGACATCTATAAGAGTGTCAACAGTAAAACAAACAAACAAACAAAAAAAAACAAGATATGTTTAAAGAAAGTTTTCTGCTGCTAGAAAAAAAGTTTAAAAACTATTGCAATATACAGGACAGTTATTATCCATAAGGATAATAGAATTAGAAAATCACCATTCTGCAACTTATAATGAAATGAGGGACCTAGGTCACCATTATCAAAAGATGCTCAAATATTAGGTGGGAGGTTGGTTGGGAAAATTACCAGGAAAGAATTGGTCAGACACCATCTGAAGCTCCCACTCAGATATTAATTGTGAGTCTTGTGAGGTGATGCAATGGGAAATGTAAACCACCACATTAAAAAAAAATTTGCACTCAAATCTAAGCAATCCCTTGATATACACTAGTTTAAAGGAAGTACATGGAGAGAAGAATAGGTTAAATGACATGATGAAGAGCCATCAGCCAAAACCAGAATGTAGCTAATTTTCAAGACAAATTATTTAATTCTATAAAATAATTTACACTAATAAAAGAGAAAAATGCTAATTGACTGTACCTTCTCTACACCCACAGCCAATTAGAGTGAGTATGCAAATTAAACCAACCAAGATGTTGGTTAATTTGTATACACTAAGAGAGGAAAGGGTGAAGACCGAAGATAACATAGAAGGAAGAGGGAGGGAAAACAGAAAGCAAGGTGACTGTGGAAGGGAAAGCACATGGTAGTGGTGGCAGGAGGGAAAGGGTGGGGGGGGGTGTTGGCAGCTGCAGGAGGGAAAGCGTGGAGGATGGGGCTTTAGTGGGAGGAAAAGTGGGGGTTGGGGGTGGAGGGCAAAGGCAGCAGGGAAAGTGGGGGGTGGGTTGCAGGGGAGGCGCACTGAGAGAGAAGTGGCAGTGGTGGGAGGGAAGCCCAGTTCTTATAGGAATCTTCCTGCAACAGGACCCTAGTCCTATATAATAGAAGCCTAATATGCTAAGTGCCTGGTTGTCTGGTTATCTGTTCAACCAATCAAAGTGTAACATGCTAATGATATGCTAAGGATGCTCAACTGCTTGCTATGACATTCACTGACCACCAGGGGGCAGACACTCTGACTGGTAGGTTAGTTTGCTGCTGGGGTCTGGCTGATCAGCACTGAGAGAGAAAAGCCGGACAGTCCCTGGAGCCCTGTCATGGTCTCTCCATGGCTGTCCAACCTCCTGTATCCATCCCTGGCCCCAATAATGCACTGGTGGGGTCCCTCAGCCTGGCCTGTGCTCTCTCACAATCTGGGACCCCTTAGGGGATGTTAGAGAGCTGGTTTTGGCCTGATCCTGTAGGCCAGGCTGAGGGACCCCACTGGTGCATGAATTCATGCACTGGGGCTTCCAGTAAATAAATAAAAATCCTTAATGCACAAAAATAGAATGAAACAGTGAGTAGGAGGAGGGGAGAGAATGGGTCTATTGGAAAAACCAAAGAAATCAAGAGATGTAACAATCAAATTAAATGAATGGACTTTGTTTGGATCCTGATTCAAACAAACTCAATGCAAGAAATTATATATATTATTTTTTAGAAAACTGGGAAAATTAGACTATGGACTGGGTATTGGAAAATATTATGGAATCACTGTTAATATTTTTAGTTGAGATAATGACATAGTGATTGAGTTTAAGGGGAAAACGGTCCTTATCTATTAGAGAAGTTTGGTGAAATATATTGAGCACAATGGCGTGAAGTCTGGGCTGAGATTAGGAAGAAAGAGAGAAAAAAAATCATCTATCTCCTCTGAAACCCAAGTAAGCAGCTGCGTTTGTTGAAAGCTGGCTGCCCTAATCTGCCCAAAGTCATCAGGTAGGAGGACATGTACCACACTCCTCTGCTCAAGGTGTACAGTTTCAAGAGCTTCTTAGTTAGGATTGCCTAAAAATTGCAAAGTGAGGGAGAAAAACTTGCCACAAAGTCCTGTGTTGAGTTGATCCTGTTGGTCAAGCTTATCCCTCCCCTCCCATAATACCTGTTTGCTTATTTCAAGTTCTAGAGTACCACAAATGTAATTACAAAATCAATAATGGGAATACATATATCTGTGTTTCTGTGTTTGTGTGATATGTGGGGTTTGTGGCAGCATCCTTCCTGCTGAGTGTACGGGTTGAATTGCCTCCAAACATACTTCTTGTTGGGACATGTGATAAGATGGAATAACTTGTGGAAAATTCCTAAAGTAGCAATGCCTTCAATAAATGTTAACAACTACATCATCATCATGACTATTATTATATTGTTGGTATTGTACACGCTTATCATTAATCATTCTCTGTCTCTTTTGCACTAGCTTTATTTGTCCATTAGGAGAGTTAGGAAAGTAAGCTCAAAGCTCAAGATACCCTTACGTATTTCTCTCTACTTGCCCCTCATGCATGACTACATGGGCAGTATTATGTGCATAACAGGTTTGCCATAAATATCTGCTTAAAAGGCATGTGGATGGAGAGGGCTGATGCTGCATATCCCTTCAATGTAAGGGCTACAGGATCGGAGAACAAAAATGGGCATTAGAAGCAAGAGAAGTGAGTTATATTCTTGGCTCTGTCTCTTAATAACTAGTGAGCTTGGTCATCTTGCTAGATATCTTTGAACCTCTGTTTCCTAATAAGTAAAATGGAGACCAAATTGTCTGCCTCATAAGGCTGTGAGGACACAGATGGATTCCAACTTGGCTGCTGGCCCACCAGAGTCTCTGTCTTCGTCTCTAGAAGGGGACAGAGACATTAACTGACAGTCCTCTTTAAGTATGAACTCCAAAAGGATATAAAAAGGCCACACACAGATGTTGCTGTGAACTGAATGTTTGTGTCCCTCTTAAATTCATATGTTGGCCCTGGCTGGTATGGCTCAGTTAGCTAAGTGCCATCCCATGCACCAAAGGTTCGCCAGTTCAATTCCTGGTCAGAGTACATACCCAGGTTGTGAGTTCAGTCCCTGGTGGGGGTGCATATGGGAGGCAACTGATTGCGGTTTTTCTTTTTCTCTAATCCTGTCCTTTTTTTACGTCTAAAAATCAATAAAAACATACTTTAAAAAATCCATTCTTTAAAAAAAAAATTCATATGTTGAAGCCTAATCCTCAGTATTAGGCGGTAGAGCCTTGGGAGGTAATTATGTAAGGAGGGGAAAGCTCTTATGAGTGGGATTTGTACTCCTGTAAGACCAGAAAGCCTATTCTGTCTCTCCACCATGGGGTGAAACCAGGAAGAGGATCCTCACCAGGTCCTGTCCATGCCCACACCCTGATCTGGAACTTCCATCCTCCAGAACTGTAAGATGTAAATTTGTGTCCTTCCAATTATCCAAACATTCTTGTTATAACAGTTTGAGCTTACCAAATTAGTTGTATAATAAATCTGCACTCTTACTCCCCTCAACAGAAAATATTTTTTTAAACATCAGTTGACATCAAGGCTGTCTCCTTTGGAGTCCTTGTGACTGAGTCTCTGGACTCCACTCAGCCCTGCCCCCTAGCACCAGAGTCAGGTACTGATAGGCCAGCAGATGGCTGGAGGGCTATGGCAATTGCCTTCATGCTCCCACTTTGAAAATTATGGTGTTGCAAAGACAAAAGAAGGTGCAGCCTTCTTCAGATGTCAGCAAAAGCTACCAAAGTAAGAGGAAAGAGAGGGAAATCAACAAACACTATTTTAAGTTTCCCTTCCCTATATGTAATCAGTTCTCATCTACATCTTATCAGGAATTACTGATAATCTTGGATCATTGAGTCCCTTCTCTAGGCTGTTTTCTCACGTGTAAAATCTACAGTGGCCTTAGCCTAAGCCTTTCAGGAGTCTATGAGCTTTTCTAAAAAGAAATTATTTATATATTTATATATGTATATATAAATATATTTATATGCATTTTATATAATATATGATTTATTTCATATATGACTACAGAACAAGGACATCTTGTTATAGATATCTTTATTTCTATGAACTTGTAAGGAAAATTTAACATTTTCTTTGATGATCAATGTAGGGAACAACTTATCATTGATAAATATCATAGATATTGTCATGACACATGATTGCAGAAATCCAAAAACTATTCAAGTTCACCACTACTTTGCAATAACAGTAGCTGCTCAACATGTTTTCAACCTTATTTATGTTAATGAAAAAGCATATGAATTACTAAATCATAAATTTGATTTTTACATATTTTGATACCAGTGTTTCAATATACTTAGTTTGCTTTATAATCATTTATGTTTGATTTTGTGCATTTAAAAAACATTGGTCAGAGAAGGGTGCCTGTGTTTTACCAGACTATCAAAAGGATGCAGGGTGCCAAAAGGTTAAGGACCTGGGTCTCCAAGATTCCTACCAGAGGTGACTCCACAACTGGTTATTTGTAATCCACACTCCTGTTAGCTGTTATCTGGCTTCAGTGTGTCCTTG
Organism: Vespertilio murinus; assembly: GCA_963924515.1. NCBI lineage: Eukaryota > Metazoa > Chordata > Mammalia > Chiroptera > Vespertilionidae > Vespertilio > Vespertilio murinus. The sequence continues at coordinate 42,897,532 of OZ004714.1, read as the reverse complement.
TTCTGTAGTCATTAAGACTGTGGACCCTGTCTGGGACCAGACATCGTGGATCCTAACCTGCCTCTGGCTCTGACTGGCTGTGTGGCCAAGCAATTTAACTGGCCTCACTGAGGCTAAGTTTCTTCTTTTCAAAAGCAGAGAGCAATCCATCAACTTCTCTGGGGGTTTTTGTGAGATATTAGAAATATACTTTAAAAAATGGTTTGTGCCCAGCTTCAGTGGCTCAGTGGTTGAGCGTTGTTGACCTATGAACAAGGAGGTCACAGTTTGATTCCTGGTCAGAGCACATGCCCAGGTTGAGGCTCAATCCCCAGTGGTCATGCAGGAGGCAGCCGGTCAATGATACTTTATCATCATTGATGTTTCTATCTCTCACCCTCTCCCTTCCTCTCTGAAATCAATTATATATATATATATATATTTAAATAATGGTTCCTGTAGTATTCAGAAAATTATTATAATGGTTCCTGTAGTATTCAGAAAATTATTATTATTGATGTTATTCTTGTTAGGTTTGTAATATCTTAGTGTCTGGTTGGTTATGTTAGATCGCATTACTTAAAGGGACAAAACTTTCCCAAACCAATTCTACTACTATTTGGACTGTTAGGAATGTGGCCTTCAATAATTCAAGGAACAAAGAAGACATAACATCAATAGAATAATGGAAATAATTAGAGATCATTGTGTTTCACTTCTATGCTAAACTGCTACAGAAAAAAAATATCTAAGAATATGCTTTGAAATATACACACAGAGTTCATTTTCCTAGAACTTCCTATAGAATTCTCTTTGCTCTGGGATTGTATATGTTTTACCCCTCACTTAATTTCCTGACTGCAGTTTGTATACAGAAACTGATAAGAAAGTCCTAATCTCAAACTAACTGCCTGTGAGATTTTGTGGATATGACCTTAATGTAAATAATCCAATCTCTCCCTGCAAACTGTTCCTGCCATAAGGCTTTTTGCGATAATAACTACAGAAGCCACTTAGAGACTTTGTTCTTCATTAGAGGGGGTGCTATCTCCCCCAGCAAGGATGGTTTTATTACTTTGCATAAACTTCTATCCTTTAAAAGGAGCAGTAGTAAAGTTAGTTCAAGGCCCCTTAGGGCTTCTTTTGTTCTGCGAAGTTGGGGAGGAAAAACATCAGTGAGGTATGAAAAGCTGCTTGTTTACCATCAGCACCCTGATCCTGGCCTTTTTCTTGAAAGGAAAGGAAACCAGCGGGAGAATCACAATACCCAGCACCTCCCTGGGTCTCTCGGCATTCTCCACACTTGTGTATTAAGCAGCGAGGCAGCTGTTGAACAAGTACTATCAACAAAGCAATCTTCTAGCCCTTTGATTCAAGCTATTCATATCTTCTGCCCTGAAATAAAATGACTTTCACAATTAAAACACCGAAATCAATGTGGTATCTATTGTCATGTCTGCAGGAGAAAAGCTTTAATTACAGCCATAGTTAGATAACACAATCATTACACCTCCTTAATCTCAAATATAAAACCATCACCCTCTGAGTACTTTGCCACCCTTTCTTTGATTTTTTTTTCTTTTTCCTTTCTTTTTTTTCTCCCCTCTCTTTTCTCCCTTCTCCCCCCCACCCCCCAACATGAATGGCTTTTTATCTAAGCACTTCAATTTGCATGCCTTTGCTCCGAGGCAGCTCCCCATGATATGTTAATTGCAGATTGCTTTAAGTACTAAAAGATTAACATAAAACCCTTTGCAAACAAGCTAATAGTTTATGATAATTTTTGCATGGCCTTTGTCTGTCTATCACTGGATTGCCTCTAGCTGTAATTTTATAAAGAAGCTGTAAAATATCATTTAAACAAGTTCATTTACACATAATTATTACCAGAATCACATTATTCAATTTAGATACTCCAGCCTATTAACAATCCATGAACTAAAATGTAATTAAACTATTTTCCTTTTATGAACCTATTCATTACAATGTGTGGGAGATGGATCTCTCAGTTTCGCTGCAAATTTCAGCACTTTGTTGTTGAAATTGACAAGTCTGGCACTCATTATGTACTTTTAATTATATTAAAAGTATTGCAAGACAGCTCAGATAAAGAATATATTTAGCAAAGGATGCCTGAAAATGCCAATATGGTGTCATCCCCAAATATATATTTATTTTACTCATGCACACCCTTCCCCCCAACCTCCCTAACCATGAAAAATAAAATCAGGCTGGTTCTTCTGATGGAGATTTTCATAGCTTCTTTTAGTATTTTTTTCTAATTTAAGCCAAAGACAAATATTTCATCTAATAATGTTTATCATTTTTCCAGATTTCTATCTACTTTTTAAAACCGGTAGCTGGAATTTTACCCAAATAAGTATATTCTTCCAGAATTGACTTACACACACACACACACACACACACACACACACACACACACACACAATTACTTTGCCTATGAAGGATGCCATTTTTAGGGTCTGACTAAAAATGGCTACGCAGCTTAATTTGTGAGACCATTTTTAATCTGTGTGAGAACAACTGCATTAATGGGAAACAATTCACCTGTTTTGAAAAGGATACGTTCCCTGTATCTGCCTGGTTATTTCTCAGGTAACTCAAATCCTCTCACTTAGAGCAGACTCAGAACAAACAACCTAAAACTGGAAGTTTATAACTGGTTACTGATGGTCAGTTTTAATAACACAGGGACTCCCACTTTGGGTACTTCTAGAGCAGCTGTCAAAGAGGAGCTCCAAAAAGTCCTGCATCACCCTCAACCCACCCACCTACCCAACCCACCCACCTGCAAAAACTTACTGGGTACATTATTGCCCCAAAGCTTTGCTTTCCATTGGCCCATTTCCACCGTCCTCCAAATGCTCCACATCTCCCTTCTGCAATCTGGATTGTATTTGTGCTTCATGGATTAAATAATGACCAACAATTTCCATTAAAGAACCTTTCTGGCACTCCACAGTCCACATTGACTGAACTCCTGATAGGTTGCATCAGTCACTGGTCATTCAGCTGTTTGCTTGGTGGGTATCTCTTGTCTCTTCACCACACTGAGTTTGTCTTATTATACCTTTGTCTTAATATACCTAATAGTGTTTTATTCTTGGCCAATATTTAATCAAAAAACTGTATATACTGATTAGATATTAAAACCAACCACTCTCCCCTCTTCAGGGAGTCACTATTAAATTCAACTGTGGAAGACTGGCGGGTGTGCCCTGTGATTCCTTGGACAGCACCCTAATTTAGCCACTCCTCAGGGATAATCTAAAAGATGGAATTCAGTTGATTACAAGGATAGCTTTGTAACTTAGCCAACAGCTGCTTGAGAAACAATAATCACCCTAAAAAATTCTGGGCCTTGGATACTAATGTCCATCCACTCTGCCTTCTAAAGACTGATGATGTGCAATAAAAGCAAGGCTCCAACTCAATAACTGGTATGGCCTGTGCCTAATCATGGAGCCAGTTGTCAAACACATAGGAGAAGTAAGGGAATGAGGGAGAAAACCAAAAAGCTATGGACTTTAAGATGCTTGCCAAAGACTAGATTTTAAGTGAATTTCAATTTACCGTATTTGCCGGCGTATAAGACGACCCTTTGGCCCTGAAAAATATGCCTCCAAGTGGGGGGTAGTCTTATACGGCGAGTATATAACAAACTCTGTATTTTTAGTGGAAATGTTAGGGGGTCGTCTTATACGCCGGCAACTACGTATTTTTCAGGGCCAAAAAATCGTCTTATACGCCGGCAAATATGGTAAATAAATATATATTACAGAGAGAGAGCCAATAGTTCAGGCTATCCAGAGATCACTCACTGGATAGACTACGTATCTAACAGGGTGTCGGAGAACCAATTAGCCACTGCCAAACATGTTTCTTTGGCATAAGGGTTATTTTAGGTTGGTTATTTTCAAGAAACAGTAGACATGGGAGAGGCTCTGAAAACCAAGTACAGGCATTCCTCCTTCTATTGCATTTCACTTTATTGTGCTTTGCAGATATTGTGCATTTTTGACAAATTGGAGATTTGTGACAACTCTGTGTACAGCAAGTCTATCATTGCCATTTTCCAACAACATTTCCTCAGTTCCTGTCTCTGAATCACATTATGATAATTCTCACAGTATTTTCAACTTGTTCGTTATTATTTTATTTGTTACTAGAGGCCTGCTGCATAAAATGTGTGCACTCGGAGAAAGAGGGAGAAGGTTTCCCTCAGCCCGGCCTGCACCCTCTCTCAGTCTGGAAGCACTCAGGGAAGTGGGCCTAAGCTGGCAGTTGGACATCCTTAGCACTGCCGCCACCGCTACTGTGCTCACCAGCCATGAGCCCAGCTTTTGACTGAGCAGTGCTTCCCCATGGTAGCACACTGACCACTAGGTGATAGCTCCTGCATTGGTCAGTGTACATCATAGTGACCGGTTGTTCTGCCATTCAGTCAATTTGCATATTAGCCTTTTATTATATAGGGTGGTTATCTGTGACCAGTGATCTTTGATGTTACTATTATAATTTTTGGGGGAACCACTAACCATGTCCAAATAGGTTGGAAATCTTAGTAATAAGCATATGTCTTCTGACTGCTCCACTGACTTGTTGGTACTCTATCTCTCTCCCTTTCTTCAGGCACAATAATATCAAACTTAGGCCAAATAGTTTAAATGGCAACAAAGGATTTAGAATATCATATAAACTTAGTTGATAAAGTAGTGGTTTGAAAAGACTAACTCCAATTTTGAAAAAAGTTCTATTGTGGGTAAAATGCTATATCAGACAGCATCATATAGTGCAGAGAAATGATCTCTGAAAGAATAGCCAACCAATGTGGCAAACAACATTGCTATCTTATTTTAAGAAATTGCCACAGTCACTTGAACCTTCAGCCACCTCCACCCTAATCAACACTGAGGCAAGACCCTCCACCAGTACAATAGTTATGATTCACTGAAGAATTAGATTAATAGTTAGCATTTTTTAGCACTTAAATATTTTATAATTCAGATAAGTACACTGATTTTTAGACTAAATTCTATTGCACACTTAATAGACTACAGTATGCAAACATAGCCTTTAGTTACAACAGGAAACCAAAATATGCATGCGATTCACTTGATTCACTTTATTGCCATAGAACCTAACCCACAATTGTATCCAACGATGCCTTAGGGGTTATCATTTGTAAAATGCATCTACATTTATAAGGGAGATCTCCATCTGTAAGGAAGGGTATCTCCCTAGCTATACCATAAACAGGGGGAATCACTAAAACTCTAGAAACTCTTATCAATAGAGAAGACAACAAGTTAAATTTCCATAACAACCTTACTCTTATTTACTGTGTTTTTCCTAGTAACCTCCTATGACTGACTTATCCCATCCTCAGTATTTCCTTTTTCTATTTAGCTGAAGAAATAGAAATTTAATTAGGTATTTAAGATGGTGGCTTCAGCCATCTTGATGAGCTACTGTAGCCATGCAGAAATTTTCTTTTCTTTAATCTGGCCTTTTATTTTGATTCTTTTTTTCTTTAACGCAAACAGTCTTCATCTAGAGCCCTGACTCACCCACCTCCTTCTCCCTTGCTTAACCATTAAGCCCTCAGGACAATGAGGTTCTGGTCAACAATCAGTAGTCTTAGGAAGAAGGCCCTGGGTCTATTGATTACTGAGACAGAGTTAAACATAATACCGTCTTGACAGTTGTGTTTTAGTTCCAGACCCAGAAAAGAGGAATGATCCCACTGAACAAATCTTTGTGAAATTAGAACAACTCCAAGGCTGACAGCAAGACCAGATGCTATGCTCCAATTACTTCCTACCTAACACCAACCAATCAGTAGAGACCACAACCCAAACTCCATTAGTCACCATGACTAATGATTTTTTCCCTATATAATCCATCCCCCTGAAAGTCATCAGGGAGCCAGGTCTTTGTGCACAGATGAGGCACCTGTAACTCGGGACATGGCTCCAGGAGATATACAGGGGTGGCCAAAAGTAGGGTTACAGTTCTAAAACAAAGGCATAATACAATCATTAATAAATAGTAAAAGAATAAACTCTGTGTTCCACATACTCACAAAAGTAAACCTACTTTTGGCCACCGCTGTATATGTTATTAAACTTTTGTTTGTTTTTCTCCTGTTAATCTGTCTTCTGTCAATTTAATTCTTAAATCAGCCAGAAGAATCTGGGAGGGTATAGAAAAAATATTCCTCCCCAATAAGGGCATGCAGTAAGCAAGGTGACACCTCCAATGAATAATCTCCCAAAATTCCTTTTTGCCACTCATATTCCACAAAATTTACTAAAATGTAACAAGCCTTGCTTATGCAAATGAATTGATTCAGACACCTGGGGGAATCCATAACATCCTGTGACTCAGAAACTAGGTAGAGGCAATGTGACAAGATTCTTATGTTGTTATTTTTTTTCCCTTCAGCATATGTGATTTTCTTATTATTTTAAAAATTATTTTATTGATTCTTCACAGTGGGAAGAGAGAGGGATAGAGAGCTAGAAGCACTGATGAGAGAGAATCATTGATCAGCTGCCTCCTGCACACCTCCTGCTGGGGATGTGGCCACAACCAAGCCACATGCCCCTGACTGGAATCAAACCTGGGACCTTACAATCTGCAGGCCGACACTCTATCCACTGAACCAAACCAATTTTGGCTGATTTTCTTATTTTGAACCTCAGAATCTTCCTTGTTTTATCCTCCGGTGTACATTAAAGTCTGGTACAGTGCCTAGACAGTTCAATAAATGTGTTAAAAGTTAAATTAACTAGTGGGCACCTAACACACTAGTTGGGATTTTACTCCACAGTAGACTCTCATCAGGACTAAGTATATCAAATACTAGTATTCTTCAAAGAAATATGGATTTGAATGCTGGGGTTAAGTTGTTAAGAAGAACCACACAATTAGTGAAAATAAGAGAGGAAGGGGTACTAGGAAGGACAGACCATCCTTGATTGGCATTATTTGATAGATCCTCCCACGTGAGAAAGATGGGGCTCTGTAATAAATCTGACTAAAAGCAAACTCACAGGTTGATTTGATCATAAATCCCTACCCAGGAAGGTCATGATGGCTAGTCATGCCCCAGACCTGTAAAACATTTTCATCTTAAACAAGCACTGTGCATTGTTCTTGTGCATCTAGGTTAACACACCTTTGAAATGCCAGAGTAATCCTCTATTTTTAAGACCCCTCAGAGGTGTCACCACCCCTAAGGAAGCACTTAATGTTGTCAAATACCCTGTACCTTGCTAACTTCCACCTTCACGTAGTCTTTTTAAATTCCTTCTTTCCTTTCAAAAGTATAAAAGAAACTGTGTAACTCCTGAGCCTGGTGAACCGATTACACAGTGGCACACCATGAGGGTAGGAGGGACATGGTGTGGAATCCCATTGTCACTGTCTAAGGGCACCGGGAAAGTAGAGGTAGAAGACCCTTTAAAATGCACTCAGGAGCCAAAACCGGTTTGGCTCAGTGGTAGAGCGTCAGTCTGCGGACTGAAAGGTCCCGGGTTCGATTCCGGTCAAGGACATGTACATTGGTTAAGGGCACATCCCCGTTAGGGGGTGTGCAAGAGGCAGCTGGCCGATGTTTCTCTCTCATTGACATTTCTAGCTCTCTATCTCTCTCCCTTCCTCTCTGTAAAATATCAATAGAAATATATTTTAAAAAATAAAATGCACTCAGGGGCATTTGAAATCTTGATTCTGGCATGTCATCAGTTTGGTTCGAATAAACTCATAAAAATTCTCTACAGGTTTGCACATTTCTTACAATGATACAAGAAGCATTTAATTCTTCAGGAGATAATACTTATGTTTGACTTTGCTGTTTACTGCTTGGTTACAGTCTATATACAGTAAAGTCACATGTTTAATTGTAGATTTTTGTACAGTACAAAAAATAAAGAAGGTCCCAGTAGTTATCAGAGGTATGATTTTATTGCAAAGTATGTAGGACATTGATCAGTTTTGTATCTAACCTAGCAATCCCAGTCTAACATTTTTAAGTGTCTATAAACATCCAATATTCAAAGACTCTTAGAACTAGCTTTACAATTTTACTGGTGCCCTCATTACCTCATTACTAATATAAATCCATTAATAATTCAAAATAATAATATATATGGTCATATAGTATTGATGCGGGGTCTTTTTTATTTTTTAAATTATAGTGACAATGCCTTAAGACTGGGATTAGCAACCTCTGCAATGCTGAGGGGGTCTTACTATTGCATAGGCCACATCTTCTAAACTCTTACTTAATATGCATAAGGGATGCCAGGGGATAGAATAGTTGGCAGGTGTCTGATCCCCAAAAGATCTTTCATGTCTGGCTGACAAAGAATAAGGCTTAAGGTCAAGAGATCTTCCAAAAAGTAAGAAAATTCCACCAAAGAGAAAATGAAAGAGGACAGCACCAGAGAAAGAGTATATAAGTGAACAGAGAAAAGACTTTGAAGCTATGTATATAAGTAGATGGTGGTAGAAAATGCCCCGGGAAACTCTTGTTTTGATATGTATTCCTCAGGAGAAAGAAATTGCTCAAACTTAAAAGAAATGGTGGACTAGAATTCAGTGTTTCCCAAACTTTTGACATATGTGTACCCCTCTATAATTTTCATAATGCTGAGTACTCCTCATCAAAAAAGATGTATTTTAATAACAATTAAAATATATTTATTTTTTGATATATTCACAAAATAATAATAAATGAAAAATCAAATTATTCACAATAAAATATAAATAAAAGTTATATTATAAATAACATTTATTTGCACACCAGACCATCTCACGCCTCACAAGACTGTCTTGACTTGACTCATGAGAATGTAGAATTAGGCACAGCTAAGCATGGTGCAGTGCATATCCCCACAAAACTCCTGTGCAACACGTACTCCCACCAAACTCTTCCTGTACCACACTTTGGGAAACACTGGGCTAGATAATTCTGAAGGTCTTATGCAGCTCGACTCTCAAATATCCCAATGGTTTCTAGATTGCATTTTAAGGGTCTCCTTCTACCTCTACTTTTCCAGAACCCTTAAACATTGACAAAGGGATTTCACACCTAGTCCCTCCTACACCTGTGGTGTGTCCCACTCTGAATTCGGTGTTCACCTGGCTCAGGAGCTACAAAGATTCAATTTTCTCTTTGGTCTGGGACTGCTCTGTATACTCTGGGACGTTGTGTGCTCTGGGACAGGCTGTGTACTCCTCCACCCTCACACTGGAGCTCCCATGGGACTAGGGCTAACACTGATCTTCAAAGAAAGAACTTCTCTCTCTACCAGTGTAGGAATAAGAATTTCCCCAGAGTTGAGTGTATTTTCATACTGTTTGTCTCTCCCTCTCCCCGGCCTCCAACCCACATCTCTTAGCTCTTCTCACCTGCAATTCTCTGAATCCAGAGGATGTAAAAATGGGGACTTGAATCCACTGGCTGACCATTTGAATGCCCCAGCCCCAGCCCCCACCCCCAATCCCCCGTGGGGCTGGAACCCACCTGGATGACCAAAGGGGAGACCTCAGTTGTACATTTCATTTTTCAAGTTTTCGGCATACCTACCTGGCTTGAAAACATACTGCCTCTTGGATATCTATACATTGTAGGCCTCTTAACTACATTCCCCTCCATGCCCGGGGGAGAGTTTCAACCTCAAACAACTTTATTTAAACAATTTCGTACTTAACATGTTTTTCTCAGTGCTTCAAATCCAATCACTCCCTGCGTTGCAGGGAAGAACTGCTACAGGACAAGAAGAACAACACAACCTGTTTTTATTTTAATATCTTCCGGGTCTCCCGGCACTGCCATCATTTGGGCTGTCAGCCCTTCACCGCCCGAGGTGGCTTCCGCTCTCTGCAGACAGTCTGCCTCCCCACTAATGGCACTGTTCGGGCAAGGGGGAAATGCAATTTTCCACTCCATTACAAGCACTGTGTAAAAGGACCTCTTTTCCTCACTGCACACAGATAAGGACCTAATGAAATTCCATTCACTAAGTATTACAATAGCCAACTCCACTGCAAATGCAGGCGTTCTAAGTGCCTTCCAGGTCCCCAACTCCAGTAGTGATTGCCATTGAACGTCCCTGGATTGGATTCCGTCAAGATGAAAAACTATGGGGTAAGCAGGGAGAGACTCTGGGGGAAGGGAAGGTAACAAAGATGCCAGCAGATCCACTTCTTTGGCTCTCCCTGCTAATCATTACGCCTGGAGCCTGGATGGTGTTTCTTATGGACCCTGGTAGGAGCTTGAAATGCCTATGTTTGGAAATAGCAATCTTGGGAGAGCCAAAGTACCTCCTAAGAGATCTGGCGTCCATTATCCTATAGAAACAGGTAACAAAAGGAGAGGTAAAGGGTAATGCACACCTTGCATTCTAAAATAAAAAGCAAAAACAGATGGGGTAGGTTCCTACCGACAGTGCGAATCTCATGCAATGCTGGAGGTGAAACTGCTAGAAAGTAAAATTACTTTTCCATATTTGCCCACCTTTCCATCCCTAGCCCTTTGCTACCTATATCCCTTTCCCAATGTATTATTTTCCCTTGATACAGGATAAAACTATATCAAAAGAATGGAAAATAAATTTCCCTTCTCCCCATTCCGTGTTGATGTCCCCATGGTTCCCTGGGGTCCCCAGGCTTGCGTTGTGTCCTCCTGCCACTGTGCTGTTCTTCTACCTGTAGCTCTGGACCTGCCTCACACCAGAACTCATCAGTCTTGTTATCACACCCTCCGGTTCTATTCTGTCACAAAATTATCCATGTCACCAGAGAAGGCCCGATGAAAGTCTAGTTTAACAGCAACTTGAGAGGCTGCTCCTGAAGACACAATGCCTGGGCTTCATAGTTTTATCTGTTAATGTTGTGCTTGAAGGTATAGTTTCCACGTACATAGGATATAAATTTAGGACTTGGACCCTTTCTGTGAAATATTTTGAATCCTTCAGCAAAGCTGCTCCTTTATCTCAACCAAGCCACACAATTAAGTCATGAGAAAGACAGAAAATTACTGCTGTATCACACACATGAATGCATATATGCATACATGCACATTTATTAACATACATCTATAATAACAAAAGGGTAATATTCTAATTAGACTGGACGTCCTTCTGGACATCATTCCAGACATCCCTCCAGACAAAGCCAGGGCCAGAGCAAAGCCTGGGTCACAGGTGCCAGAGGAAGCCATTGCTGGCAGCCGGAGGAAGGAAGGCCTACTCTTTCCTGAATTTTCCTGCACTGGGCCTCAAGTATTTACATATATATTACAAAATATTTTTCTTTTATTCTCATTTCCATTTGCCCCTTCAAAGGCACTGATTTTAAATAGTCCATGTGGGTCTTTTTATCATACGAATTTTAAAAAATGTATCTTTTTACTTTATAACTTTATACCATATTGCATTTTGCACCCATGCTATTACATGTCACTTTATTTGTTTTGACTTCTGCATAATGCTCCACTTAAAAATATGAGTTTCAGGTTTTTTCTATTAAAAATAGTAATGCCAAGGGATTTCTTTACATATTTCCTATTATACGTGCATCACAGTGGAATTGTTTGGTCATCAGTTGTATTAAGGTTCAAGTTTAGGTAAACAATTATCTAAAGTAAGCACTAATCTCTCTCCCTCCCAAATCCCCCCCCCCTGCCTTCAGAAACATATAGTAGGGTTCCTATAGCTCCACATGCTCTCTAACACTTAACTTTTAAAAAGTTTTTGCTAGTCATGTACGTGAAAAATATTTTATTGTGCTTTCTTTGCAATCCCTTAGATATTAAAAAATTTTGTGCATATCTCTTCCTATGTCAACTGGTCATAAATATTTCCCTCTTTGCAAAATGTCTTTATCTTTTATCCACTTGTGTATTGAATTGTTTGTAGTTTTCTTATTAGTTTATAGGGATATTTTATATAATTTTAATATTGACCCATTGTTAATTGTGTATACTGAGAATATCTTCTAGTTTGTACTATCTCTTTTCTGTTTTTTAAGATATCTTGGATAATAAGTTTCTTCATTTTAATAAACAAAAACTAACAACTTTTTATTTTATATCAATACTTGTATGTATTTTTAAAGAAATCATGTTGTTTTGAGTTCATGTAGTTTTAAATTCTGTTAGTAGTACTGTTATATACTTGCCTTCCTTTCTTCCCTCCCTTCCTTCTTTCCTTTCCTATTTTACTCAAGAGTTATTGTGTTGTGATAGGTACATCTATTCTACTCCTTCTAATTGTTGTGAGTACTCTAGGATATGCCCACACATTTTATCAAGCTCCTCTCACTTATGCCCATTTTATAAGTAAGGTTATTCATAATGGTAATGAGATCAATTTATAAAACCTCCCTCCCAATTTCTCTTTCCTCAAGAACGAAGTAATTAAGTAGAATTGGGATTTGGATAACTCCAGAGGTAGAAGAAAAATGATTACCACTGTGTACTTTTATAAATACAGTCTTTCTCACTCTTAAGAAGGCTTTGAATACCCGAAAATGTTACAGATGCCCACATTTTTAAAAGAATCAACTGCATCTTGACAAATAAATTCACCTGTGCCAACACCTAACCTCTGATAATGGCCATCCAGAGAGCTGTGCTGAAAGGGCTTGGAGGCTGTTTGAGCTCAGTGAGGAAGAGCTGGTAATCAATTAGAAATCACTGCTGGGGGCGAGGGAGTGGCTGCATGAATGCTTTGCATGTACCATCTCAGGTAGAGTAAGGGACACATTCCATCCCTCAACACAAACCTTGCTACTACGTAGGCCCTAGGGCAGGGGTGGGCAAACTTTTTGACTTCATGAGGGCCACAGTGGGTTTTTAAACTGGACCGGAGGGCCGGAACAAAAGCAACCTGACCACGCTGGCACTCTCATCTTGGGCTGCTGGTGAAGGAGGCGGACGGGAGAGCAAGAGAACCCTCTGCTCTTTCGGCTCTGCGGGCCGGATAGAACAGCCGACAGGGCCGGGTCCGGCCCATGGGCCATAGTTTGCCCTCGGCTGCCCTAGGGCCACAAGCCCAGCCAAACCCACAGGTGCTCGTCCCATTGCCTAAAACAAAGAAATTTGCGCCTGTACAAATGGTCCCTGCTCAAGCAAAGGTGTAAAATAGCAGACTGATGAGAGAAACAACCCAGGCCCGCATCTTGGAGTACTGGCTGGGTGTCCTTCAACGATCCATCCCCTTATGGCCACATTCTCACCCAAGTGCTTCTAATTTACCATTTGAACTGGCTGTGGGACGGTATTTTAGAATTGGGTTTCTGAAGGAACAGGCAGGTTGCAAGAACAGCTGCAAAGAAACTGCCTTTCTCAGCCCGGGCCCATTAGTTATGCAGCAGGTGGTTTCGTTTAATCCAGGCGGAATGCACTGAGAGCGCTTGTGTTCCCAGCGCTGCATCCAGTGCCAACAGCAGATAACCAAAGCTACAGAGCCACCCAGCACAGGTCCCCAGGCATTGTGAGTGTCCGAGCAAATGCTAGTTTTCGTTGCCTTTTCTTTGCCTTGCTTTATGCAAAAGGTTTCAGCTCAGATGGAGAAATGAAGCTCACCCCATGCCACAAACACTCCTCAACCATTCCTCAAAAATTCAGATATTCTTACCGGGTGAAACAATAAGTGGCCTATTAGAAGATGATGTCATATGTAGAAGTCATATGGAGTAAATGGCATGCACGAAACAACTACTCCATAAATATTTAGTTCAAAGAACACCTTCCAATAACAGGACAAAATGTTAAAGTTAGAAAGGATATGGGGGTTTATTTAAACCAGCTCCTTCATTGTACACATGAGAAAATTGTGCTTTTTTCCCCCAAAAGGTTTTGTGGCTTCTGGGACTGAACTCCGTATTCCTAACCTCTAGTACAGTAGCCTTTGTGCTATAGTATGCTGTATTTTATGGCCAAATGAAACATCTCAGGAGAATTATGCCTGGAAGCATTTAGCTGATATTTAACTGGAGACATATCTGTCCCTCTCACCTCCACGGGGCCCATGACGTCACATGTAACCCCGGCAGCTGGAATCCAGGCCCTGATTCAAGTAATTGTATCATGCCCCTAACTCTGAATGACCTCCAAGATAATCCCCCTGGCTATGGTTTTAATTTTTAAAAATTGCTCTGCTTCAAGTATCTCTACATTTTCAAAGCATTACCATTAACAGGTTACTTCAAATTGTCCCTGTCAGCTAGAGCTGGGAAGGCCTGGTGATGTTTCCCCAGTGAATACTCATTTCAAAATTTAAAGGACAAAACTTATTCTTGGCAACCTCCTGTAGGGAGAACTATTTCCAGTGCTCTTTAATACATCTTGAAATAATTTATGAAACTTTACGAATAAATTATTTTAGGAATGTGCATTTGCAGTCAAACAAAGAGTAATTATACACTGCTAGAAGATCCTTTGATGGGACATTAACTTTTATTTTTCAGAGGTGATGGCTGAAGAAAACAATGTTTCAAAATCGCTTTCAGGTTAAAAACCTCTACTTTGGAAAGAAAAGCTAATTTGATTAGAAAAGATGTATAATTAACCACAGAGTCTATAACTTTGCCATTGAGGAAAAATTCTAATGTCATCCATGTGTTTGAATTTGAGGAGATAACAGCTAACGGAGATAATTACTTATTCTTCTCAAGTGACACATGGTATAATTTTCTTAAATGCATACACCAAGATCTTGGACAAAATCATAAAGTCACTATCTCCCATTCACAACTCCAGGTGCTCACACTATCTCCTATGACAAGCTAGATCACCATTGACAGAAGGATCTACTTATGGTGATGGATGGTGGTAGAAATGCCAACACAAAACAGATCTTCAAATTAGCCAATGACATCCTTGAAGTCACATATTTTGTCTTTAAAAGATGTGGCTATTTCAGATTTTATATACTTAATTTTAATACACTATTGAAATAAAGAATAATTTACAGGAATTCAACAGTAGAGTAGAGGATTCTGAGAATCAAATCAATGATTTGGAATATGAGGAAGCAAAAAAGACCCAATCAGAAGAGAAAAAAGAAAAATGAATCCAAAAATAAGAAGATAGTGTCCTCTGAGACAACATTCACTTTATGGGGGTATCAGAAGGTGAAGAGAGCAAGATACTGAAAAATTATTTGAAGAAACCACGACAGAAAACTTCCCTGACCTGGTGAAAGAAATAGATTTACAAGTCCAGGAATCTCAGAGATGCCCAAACAAGAGGTGGCTCACACCAAGACACATCATAATTAAAATGCCAAGGGTTAAACACAAAGAGAGAATCTTAAAGTAACAAGAGAAAAGCAGTTAAATACAAGGGACCACCACTATGACTGTGAGCTGATTTTTTCAATAGAAATTTTGCAGGACAGAAGGGAGTGGCAAGAAATATTCAAAGTGATGAATAGCAGGGACCTACAATCAAGATTTCTCTACACAGCAAAGCTATCATTTAGAACTGAAGGTCAGATAAATAGCCTCCCAGATGAGAAATAGCTAAAGAAGTTCATAAACACCAAACCATAAAATGTTGAAGGGTATTATTTAAGAAGAGGTAGAAGAAGTAGAAGGAGGATGAAGAAGAGGAGGAGGAAGAGGAGGAAGAGCTGAAGGAAAAAGAGGAGGAGAAGAAAAGATAAAAATATGAATAATAAAATGGCAATAAATATATATCTCTCAATGACTGAATCTAAATATCAAAATAAACAATCAAGGAATCTAATGAACAAAATAAACTGATGAATAAAATAGAACTGGAGGCATGGAAACATGGAATAGACTAAGGAATCTCAGAGGGGAGGGGGGATAGGAGGGTAGGAAGAAGTTAACCCAAGATCTTACATGCATATATGCATTACCTATGGACACAGACAATAGGGTGGTGAAAGCCCGGGGCAGAGTGGGAACTGGATGGGGGAAGCATGGGTGGGAGGAACATCTATAATATTCTCATCAATAAAGATTTCTTTAAAAAATATTTCCTCTAAAAAGGAAAGATGTGGCATTAAATTTAAAGACATTAAAGGAATGGAAATTCTTGAATATTGCTAAAGATCACAAATGCTAAGTTTTGGGCACATTTTTAGGTATTATGCATGACAGCACAACTCAGAAAATGATGGTTCACTTTGGTACATTCATGAAAGTATGTAAGAGCTCACAAAACTGAGAGGTATAGGAGGTCAGATGGCTGGTCATAGGAGAGTCAGCAATGGTACACTGAAGGAATTAAATTTATGGACAATCCTGTGACCTCCCCTCCTCCATTCCTTGACCAAGTCCTAGTTATTATAAGAGCTGTGTCACTTCCATCTACATTGATCTTGATCTTTTACCATTTCAACTACTTCTACCATGGCTATGAGCACCCTCCTTGGCTCAGGATTGCCAATATGGGCTTCTGATCCCTGGACTATTACAATTTAAGTAGTCCCCATATTGTAGTAAATAGTTTTTTGTTTTGTTTTGTTTTAATGTGAATTTATCTCCAAACATGTCTAACAAATAATCTATTCACTTGCAGTAAGATACAAGGGCTACTGAAAACATGAAGCTTCTTTGTTTCTTGGCTGTAATGACCATTATCTCAGTGTGGGCATTCTGGTTATCTCTTCTTTGTTCTCTAGAAGGATTAATTGGTCATGCTCATATTTTTAGTAGGCTGAGGATGGATGATTGCTTAGTCAATGTACATTGGCAGGCACTTTACCCTAAAAAACATGGAGGCCCATGAGTAGAAGTTGTTATAAAAAAACAAAACAAAATCTTGAGTATGAATAAATTGGACCCAACCGCTTGTGTATGTTACATGTCACTGAGTTGGCTCTGACTTGTGGTGACCCTATGAATGAGTGATGCCCACAGTGTCCTGTCTTTGGCAGCCTTGCTCAGCTCCTGTAGACTCATGCCTATGGCTTCTTTTAGGAGTTAATCTATCTCATGTTTCATATTCCTCTTTTCATCTTTTTCTAGGAGTATTATCTTTTCCAAAGAACACTGCCTTCTCCAAAGTAGGACAACTTCAGTTTTGTCATTTGGTCCTCCAGCAATGTTTCAGGTTTTATTTGCTCTAGGACACACTTGTTCATCTTTCTGGTTTCCCAGGGTTTCCATGCAGCTCTCTTCCAACAACTTAATCTTGTCTAAATTTTCCAAAGTGATCTCACCCCTTTCTGAATGCCCATGGTACTGATGTTCCACTCATTCATAGGGTCACCAAGAATTAGAGCCAACTTGGTGGCATGTAACACACACAAGCTGTTGGGCCCAATTTCTTCATTCTCAAATATTTTTATAATTTCTACTCATGGGCCTCTACAGTTAGCACTTTGTCATTTTAAAAAAATACATATTTTTACTTGTTTTTACAGAAAGAGAGAGAAACATCATTGTAAAAAAGGAACACTGGTCTGTTGCCTTCTGCACACACTCCACCAGGGGTTGAGCCCACAACCCAGGGATGTGCCCCGGCCAGCAATCAAGCCAACAACCTTTTGGTGCATGGGATGATACCCAACCTACTTTGCGATACTGATCAGGACACATTTGATCATTTTTAAACATTATTCTACAGTGTTTTTGTGTTTATAGCTTCTATGCCATACCAAAAAATCTGCAGGGCAGAAACTATGACATATGCTTCTAATGTATTCTCCACTCTAAAAACCATAAAGTTTGGGTTGAAATTATTAGTCCATGCTTGTTGATTAATGGACTTGGGCTATGCTTATTTTTTATATTCCACGGGGTTCTGTGATATTAAAACCATTTGCTTTTCTTTTTCTAGATGAAGAAGCTAGTGAGGTGGTGTTTCTTTAACATTAACTCACACACTCAGAAACTGTGGAGTTCACGACTGAGTTGTGACAAGATAGCAACTTGGGTTGGCCACCAAGACCTCCAAAGAGAGGTCCAATGTCAATACTGTGTTCCAAGAAGTACAGTGGCAATCTCAGAGAACATGGGGATGATTTTGATGGCTCTGAAGATGTTTAGTTAGCTAAGGCCACCTGGCAAAAGGGCCAATCACAGAGCCAGTTGTCATCAAGAACAAATCTAAGAAGCTGCTCACTTAAGTAAGCACTGCATTTCTATTTCAGATTTACACATCTCCAAGTTTTTCTCTGGTGATGTTAAAAAGAAACTTCTAACAACTGGTGATTTTGTACACGTCAGACTACCAAAGACTAAAAGCCCATCTGGTACAAGTCACTCAAATCACATTTTTGTTTCAGCTCAGCAAGCTATGACTATGAACTCACATGCCTGGAGTACAGTTCTTGACCACTGTAGTGGGGCAGTCCAATTGTCTCTTGCTAGAGTTTCACCTGATTTTACGTGGCTAACCTCCCTTTCAAATATAGATGTGTAAGGTAAGTCCAGTGTGAGGCCAAAACAAAGAAAAATCACTAAAGAAGACTGAATGGTTCCTAACTGTTCCTAACTGGAGAAACTAATAATCTAGGAAGGAAGTTAAGACATATATATGCCGAAACCGGTTTGGCTCAGTGGATAGAGCATTGGTCTGCAGACTGAAAGGTCCCAGGTTCGATTCTGGTCAAGGGCATGTCCATTGGTTGCGGGCACATCCCCAGTAGGAGGTGTGCAGGAGGCAGCTGGTCGATGTTTCTCTCTCATCGACGTTTCTAGCTCTCTATCCCTCTCCCTTCCTCTCTTTGGAAAATCAATAAAATATATATATTTTAAAAAGACTCATATATATGAAAACAAAAACAAAACGAGTTAGGGGGAGAATGTGAGTCAGACACAGAGCCGCAGGAATTCTGAAAGAAGAGACAGTACTGCAGACTCGTGAGCAGTCAAAGACTTCCCAGACCCAGGCTTAGTGACTTACAGTGTTGGTAGGTTCGCAAAGGGAGGAAGGGCTGCTGGGCAAGTTGTACAAGATAAGCAAAGACATGGGAGATGAGACCTAAAATCACCTGGGGGCTGGAAAAGCAGGTGAGCCAGGAGGATCCATGTTCCCAGGAAAAAGGGCGGAACAGAAGGAGAGTGGCTCATGATAGAGGACCCCTAACCAGGGCAGGGCACAGGAGACTGCTCTCTGAGTGGGTGGGCTCTCTCCAGCCACTCCCAGCCCCTCACCCTATCCCTGACACCACCAATCCCCATCCCACAAACATCTATCGGCAATAATTTTGGTCCCTGTCACCTTCAAAACATATCACAAATATCTGCTTGCTTCCTTCTGTCTCTACAGATATGATGTCACCATCTTGGATTCCAGGTTCATTCATAATGTTTACTGAGCACCTACTATATACAGTGCACTCAGAGAATGAGGCAGACTTGGGCCCACCCTCCAGGAACCCTGCCCACCATTAGGGAGGAAAGGAATGTGAACAGGGTGGGTAAACTGCTGAATTATGTATTGCTGATTGTTTGCTACTTTGCATTCCATTCATACTTTTAATTCAAATGTACTCATTACTTAGCTGCATTGCTCAGAGGACTGCCTTTCCCCCCACCTCCACCCCCTGCTTGTTGTAGTAGCAGGGCTTGAAACCATGGTATAATTAACATAATTAAAGTATTAATAAAGATTGAAGGGGTTGGACACTGTGTGAAATGCTTAATTTTGTGTATCTTTAACTGATTGAATGTTTAGGTTTGCATTTCAGCTGTCACCCAAATTATGTGTAATTAAGCCAAAGCTAGGATCTGCCTGTCTCGTATCCGGTGCGGATGGCAGACAGATTTGATTCTGGGGAGAAGGTGGTAAATCTGCCTACTCATTTGTAGCTGTGTGCTTTCACACTTCTTTATGCCTCTCTTGCCTTTTCCCAGTGCATTCATCGATCAAATTATCCCATTTGCATGGGATGAAGAATAGATAGCTACAGTGGAAAAAAAATCAAATGCCTTCAATATATTAATTCCCTGGCTCCTCTCCTCACCCCATCACCCTGCCAACACTCCTTGGGTGGTGTTTTCTTGTGCTGGTGCTGCAGGTCCCCCTTTCTCAGAGGGCTCCCAAGTCCATGTTCATAAGGTATTGTAGATGTTGTAAATGACATGTGAGCACTGGAAGCAGTCACAAACTCAATGGCTAGACTCTGTGTCCATGAGACACATGCCTTTGGAACGCAAGCTGGGTACTAAGATCATTTAAAGAAGTTACTTACAAGACACTTGAAGAAGATATCAAATCATTGTCTTGACACTAAAAGTCATCACTCAGAGACAAGGGGCCCCAAAATTACTCAGTATCCACAGAAGAGCTCTGTGGAGGTTCATAGAGATCATGTGGCTCTCACAGGTAAAATCCAATCATCCAAGGAAGCCTATAATCAATCATGTAGGATTGTAGGATGTGTTCCTCCTTCTGCTGGACACAAAGAGAAAACAGAAGGCTTCAGGATGCGTATGCATGCTCCTTGCTGGTAAAGTGTCCCATAGCCCTGGGAAATGTTTCTCAGTGGTTAGAGCGTAGTCCAGTATATTGATAGGTCATGCATGGGTTTGATTCCCAGTCAGGGCACATACCCAGGTTGCATGTTTGATTCCTGGTTGGGGAGCATGTGTGAGGCAACCAATTGATGTTCCTCATATCCACATCTCTCTCTCTCCCCCTCTCCCTTTTTCTCTCTCTAGAATCAATGAAAGATATATCGTAGGGCAATGTTTCCCAAACTTTTGACATATGTGTACCCCTTCTATAATTTTTGTAACGCTGAGTACCCCTTGTCAAAAAAAAGGATGTATTTTAATAGCAATCAAAATATATTTATATTTTTCTTTTTTTGGTACATACACAAAATAATAATAAACAAAAAATAAAATTATTCATAATAAAATATAAATAAAAGTTATATGATAAATAACATTTATTTGCACACCGGACCATCTCATGCCTCACAAGACTGTCTTGACTTGACTCATGAGAACAAAGAATTAGGCGCAGCTAAGCACAGTGCAGTGCATAACCCCACCAAATTCTTCCCGTACCCCTGGGAGTACGCGTACCACACTTTGGGAAACACTGTCCTAGGGTGAGGATTTTTTTTAAGTGGGCCATCAATTTGGGGAGAGAAGAAAACAGAGGGAAGAAGAGCCAGAACTACCAGACAGGGCAGAGGCTGAGTGCAACCCAGACAGCCATCCTCCGAAGGCCGCAGCGGCCAGGGAAGGAAAGCTGCAGAAGGAAAGGGCCTGCTTCAAAAGACAAGTGGGACTTAACTCAGGCAGCTGGGAAGCTGAGAACATGGCTCAGGCAGAGGTTTGTCTGAGGTTGAGTTTTGGAAGGGAGGCCGAGGCAGCAGCAGTGTGAGGGCGCTGGATGACAGGCTGGGAAATGTGCAATAAAGAAGGTCCTCGGAGAAATGGGAATGGTGACCCTGATATATGCAAATGGGGGTGCAGCTGACAGTTGCTGTGCTAGTGCCAGTGCTGCTGTAACAAATTACCACAGATTCAGTTGCTTAACACAACACACATCTATTGTCTCATATTTCTGCAGGTCAAGAGTTCAGCAGCTCAGCTGGTTTCCCTGCTGCTGGTCTCCCAAGGCCGAAGCCACGGTGCGGGCTGGGCCGGGTTCCCTGGTGGGGGGTCAGGTGGGGGAATCTGTTCCCAGGGTCTCTCAGGTTATAGCAGAACCAGGTTCCACGGAGGTCTACTTCCTGTCTGCCCTCCTATTACAGTGCCATTTCTTCTTTTTTTTTTTTTTTTTTTTTTTTTTTTTACCCAAAATATTTATGAAATGTCACCTACAATATCCACTTTGGGTTTCTTTAAAATGGAATGGAGCTTAAAGACCCTTGAAAGGCAGACCGAGCACAGAGTCCTTTAGAATTTTCTAGCTTTCTTGCCCACCCTCATATAACTTGTCAGCTCCCTGATTTTGTACTAAGTAACATTTCCTTTAGGAACTCTTTCCAAAGCATTTAAGTTGGTGTTCATAAACACATCAGCTCCTTTTGTCTTGTACCCATGGTTCACTGGTTTATGTAATATTTAATTAAATTCTCTCTTTTCAATACTGTACAAGATAGACTGGCATCCACAAGTTTGGGAGGAATCATAACTGTATCTCGGGGAGAGCAGACATGTGTGGATAGCGGAGGGGAGTGGCCTCGTCACTGGCGCATGGATGCCAGTCACTACATCTCATGGAGGGAATGAGGCGGGGAGGTGAGCCAATGGAGGAAGTTGGATGGCTTGGGTGGGTAAAGAGAGCTTCCTCTAAACATGAAACAACCTGTGAGGGAGTAACACATTCTTGGCCTTGTTTTTTAAATGACTGCCCATCCCCAAACCAAAAAAGTGAATACATCCATCAGTAAAAGTATGGCATCAGTCTCAATTAACAGCACAAAGTTAAAGACAAAATGGCAGGCCTATCCCCTTTGCAGGCCTTCAAAGATGTAGGAGCCCTGAGCTAGCTGAGTCTGATGGCAGTGGCCCTTCATCTTAGGAACAAAGTACCCTCAAGATGTGGTCTGAGCTTGAGAAAGTTAAAATCGACCAGATGGAGGAATCTGCTGCAGTTACTTGTAATTATGCTCTTCCCCCTGGTAACATGTATCTAAAACAGAGCACGTGTTTTGATCAATGACGAACATCGGTAGGTTAGCACCTTCGTGGGTTTCTCTGGCTGATTCATTACCCCTGCGTGGCACAGAGCAGCATTTCAAAGGCCCAATTAGCGAGTCAGACAGGCTCCAGTTTGAATCCCAGCTCTGCCTGACCACCTACCTTGCTATGAGCAAATTATTTCACCACTGTGAGCTGTAGTCTCCTCTAGGTAAATTGGAAATTATGTTTACAGAGTTGTGGTGGGGACCACATAGGCAGAGCCCTTTATGCGAAGCAGCTGGCACATAGTAAGACCTCAATAATGATAGCTGGCCCTTTAAGGAGATAAGTAGGTTCTGATTTGGAAAGGGTGGAGATTGGTGACATGGGATGTTATCCAGACCTCAGCGCAGGGACTTAATGAGAATCCAGGCAACCAGGAACATCATAAAGGTGCCAGGCACGAGAGGAGAAAGCAGGCTTTGGGAGACCTTAGGATGGCCCACTTGACGATATTGCTCTGTGCTGACCAGTGTACAACTCAGGAGCCTCTTGGATCCAGACATTTGTTATAAAAATAGCCCAAGTGGCTGCCTGAAAAGGGAGAAATTCCCAGAATACTCTAAGAAGACATTCCCAGGCACATCACCTATGTTTTCACTTAGTCATGCACTAAGTATAAGTTGAATTCCTATTCTGTATCAGGTGCAGGGCATACAGAGGCAATCACGATCTGGAAGGTAAGGCTGAAAGGGAAGATAGTTTGGGTGTGCCATTGTTGGGTTCAATTTCTGGAAGCGGAAATCACTTTCTCCTAGGCTGCCATCAACAGATTCAAGAGACAATCTTTTAATTAACTAGAATTTTGGGAAGATATATGTCTTGCATCATCCCAATGAATGTATTACCTAGGATAGCACTTCTCAAATTCTAATGTGGATTTTAGATGCTGGAGGTCTTGTTAAAATGTGAATTTTGATTTAGTAGGACTGGGATGTGGGTCCTATGATTCCAGGTGATAAAAACACTGCTATTCCATGGACCCCATTTTAAGTAGCAAAGATTTGGATATCCTATCATTAATCAATTTTCACTCAGAATTACTTAGTGACAATGAAGACCAGCCACTCCATGCTTGTGTATTCTACCTACTGGAATCATTAACATAAAGCACCAGCACTGAGCCATCCTGAGCATACTGACAATTTCTCCTTCCTCAGCCCCAAATTAATTTAGGGAAAAAGAATCCTGTATTTTCTAACCTTCTCAGTGGCATTATGAATCAGACAATTCTTCAATCTTTCCCACCCTTTATCAACTTGAAATATGAATAAAGCTTCCGACCCAAATTTCCCAATTTCCTGTAGCTCAGCCACAAGGTAAAAGCCTGAACATTCATTCTTACTGAGCAACTCTTTGGATTTCCAGTTTCAGACAGAAAAACATGATTCTCTTTCATTTTAAGCCACTAAAGTCTGGGAAACTTTACTTGACATCACTGAACTTGGAATCAAACAAAATCCCTGGGGTGGATGACAGGGTTTGTTTAAAGAATTGAATCTACCTCAAAACCCAGAATATTTCTTTATCTGAAGAGAGACAAGAAGCATCCCCTCTGGCCTGCCTTCTCACCCCAAGATTTATGTGAAATCTGCTGGGTTAGGCTCAACTTCCTCTTCTTTAAACACAGGCAAAAGTTTATTTAGAAAGTCACAGAAGTGGAAGAAGTGAGCTATGAAAAAAGTGAGCCAGCCATGCTGTGTGGACTCAAGAAGCAACTTGTAGAGGGGGGGAAAAAGGGGTGAGGGGGGAGGGCAGGCTTTGGAACTTACAAGAAAAAAAAGGCAAAGACATCACACCTGGGGGGAGGAGAGGAAGAAAGGGGCGAACATGTTCCAGAGACAGAACACCTGGTGCAAGAATGGGTGGGGAAGGCACAGGTGTGCTCAGGAGAGAGAAGGAGCCTACAGCTTCTTTCCTAAGCCCCAGTGGAGGGAAAAGAAGGTTTCCAAAGAAGGTTCCTCAGGAGAAGGTGGTTTTTGTTCTCTCTTCTCTTGGGTGCTAAGGTCAATTGGCAATTAGAGGGTGCTGAGGCTGGTATGGGCTTCTCTCCCTTTTCTTAAGCCCTATGGAAATACTACTTATGATGTGGAATCTTAGTTGTCAATACATTATTTTCGTGGGCATCTGAAACATGTTAAACTCTGCCAGGAAACTGCAGAAGACAGGAACTTTCCAATTTTTCTGGATTCCCCATAATGTTCATCACTCTTCTAGACAGACTGCTAAAAAAATATCTATTATATTGATTCACCTTGGAGGATGGCAGTTCCAATGAGATTTTTCTGGAAAGGAAGAGGCTTTTTTAAAAAGACCAATTAAGTCCTAGAAATAGCCTGAGGCTGGAACAAATAAATAAAACCAGGAAGTGGTGAATAGATGGGTGTATGGGCATGTGGATAGATGGGTGGATGGCTATAGGGTAGATGGGTACATGGATAGATCTCTACCAGAGTCTGGATTTGTTTTGTTTTGTCTTACAAAGTGTCTCCTGCCATAAATCCAGTAAGTATTCTATACTGCCTTCCGTGAATTGCCTAATCCCAAACCAGAAATAATTGTCTATCTTCCAAAATTATAGGCTTCTCTGACAGAGATGAAAACTTTGGGATCATCTGTTCCATTCTTGTATTTTCTTAGGGAAGGAACTGAGGCCAGGGGGGAAGAGATGTGTTCTCATTGATGACCTCATGAGGACAAAGCTGGTGAGAGTCCATCAGGTTGGGACTCCAAACCTACCAGTCACTTTCCAGTGCCTGACTGTCTCCACAAAACCCTCATACTCTCCGGCATCAGAAAGCATTTTCACTCCCCTGTGACGGAGAGCCCAGCACAGGCCTGCATTTTTAGGAAAGTATACTTTTGAGTGCTATTTACCAAAGAGTAGTTCTTTCTCAACGACAGGAAAATGGAGAGATGTGTTTTCAATTAGTCAGGGAAAGAACTCAGCCAGAAATGCCTTGCCATTTAGTGTTGCTAAGCTGGTGATTTCTCCCCAAAGTAGGGAACTGGTATAACTGTCATCGTTCTTTCTGTTATTTGCATCCCAAGAAATCACATGTGTCTCGGCAACCTGAAATATTCCCTTTCATGTGCTTGGGAATTATCACCGCGTGTCCGCTCCTTCCTCCAGATTGCACATCATTAAGTTCCCCTTCCATGAGTTAAACTCCTTGACACAAACTTTCATGCAAAGTAATACGTTTTAAGAAGAGAAAAATCATTAAAGAAAGGTTTAGCTTCCTTCCTCCTACAGTCCCTTCTCCAAAGAGGCTCCTGACTGCCACACAGCTTTCTCTGGGCACAAAAGACTCCTTTCCTGATGGCTTAACACACCTGATGAAGCTTCATTAAAATTCTTTCCCAAGCAGAAAACTCCAGTGCCTGGGTTCAAAATAAACATATGCATTTCTACAAGGAAAGCTGACAAGGAGAAGTTACATGCACACCATTAAAAAGTCAGAAAAGCCCTGACTAAGAACAATCTTTCAATTCATTAATGCCACGCCAGCCCAAGGAGAAGGCAGGGCAGCATCGCTGAAAGAAGCCAGGGCTTTGTGAAGGGCCGAGCTTATCAGGTTGACAGAGTTTTAAGGGAATTATACCTCAGTGAAGAAATGGAACTTCCCAGTTGTTCATGGCAATATAACTTCTCTCAAAAAAACTTGGAAGGGAAAAAAAACAAAACTTGATACCACAGTGTGGTAGACTGTTTCTGTAATGGTCCCCAAGCTGTTCAATGTCAATTTGTATCCATGTCACAGGGTGATTCCTTCTCATACTGACTCTGGACTCGGCCATGGGACTCGCTTTGGTAAATGAGATGGTAGCAAATAAGGTGCACGCAGAGACTGGCAAAGTGCTCATGCATTGGGCTTGCTCTTTTGTGGCTCTTGGAACTCTGGACCCAGCAGGTGACTAGGACTGGGACCGGCCTGCTGAAAGATGAAAGACCACATGAAAGAGGCCCCAGTCACACAAGCCAAGCAGGGTTCCCAGCTGAGACATGTGGGGGAGACCAGCCAAGAAAAGTTGAGACTACTATGGATCCAGAGAACAATCTAAATGAACTCAAATTGCCCATCTGCGCAAGAGGGAAATAAACACAGATTTGTTGTTTTAAACCACGATTTGGGGGCTGGTTTGTTACCCAGCAAAAACTAATTGACACAGCAATTTTGAAGCTCTTAATGGAAACAGATCCACCAGTTTTATGTAGATTACCCGCTGATTCCCAAGGACTAAGAGGCTTCTGACGTAGGATATTTGATGCAAGCTCCACTAGCATCCTCACACATCACAGAAACAATGCTTCCAGCAAACAAGAGCTGAGGATTAGCTACAGAAACAATGCACAGGTGCTGCGTTCTGCACAAAGGGCACTTAAGACAATTATGACATGTGGCTATCATGGACTCACACATACCCATATTGCCAATGGATTTGGAAGAGGAAGAACTTAGTTTGAGGCCTAGCTCTTGCATCTATAAGTTGTATGAGCTTTGAGAAGTCATTTCACTTCTCTGTCTCTGATTTTTCAATAATTGGGGGGGGGGCACTAAGTGTGACCACACAATTCTTGTGTGGAATGAACAAAAAGCATGCATGTGAAAGTGCAGAGTGCTTTACAACATCAAGTATAATTTTTATACGACACAGTTGATTAGTAATAACGCTGTTGCTACTGACCCAAACCCAAGAAATAACATTTAAAAAGTCCAAGCTTTTTCCACATACCCATCCGATATTTCAACCTAGCCTTTCCTTGTGCAACTTAACAAAAACTCATCCACCTACATCAATGAACACAATTAAAATTTTAAGATATGGAATTTTTGTGTTTATGAACCTTATTAAAAACTGGCAAAAAGAGTAGAAATGGAAGCCATTTGCTATGATAAGAAACTCTACTATAAATTGTTCAGTAATCAGAATAATCACTCCTTAACATAGCTATCAATAGCTCTATTAAACACATATTCATATGTATACACATCACATTTTTAAAAAGTAGGTCTTACTCCATATACCTTACATAGTATTTTGAATTGACCAGTGTACTATCCTGATCTTGTCAAATCAGAAAGAGGTTTCAGTGTGTGCCATCTCTATGGACTCAAGATAGTTTAGTGCATGAGAAAATAAGTATGTAGGATTGATGCATGATCTTTGGTTCTGTGTTTCCTGGATTCCTAGAATAAAACTCAATACTAGAGTTAATTTCTACTTTATGAGAGAAAAAGAACCATATTTAAAAATAGGATTACTTCAATTTTCTGACTGTCCTCTAGTCATTTACTATGTAAGTAGTATTCTTACTGCCTTTTACCATTGTCTCTGAGAGAATGTGCCATAAGACAGCACTCCCAATTTGACAGAAAATGACATGCTTAGTTAGCTGTTTTAAATTTGGGATAATATTAAAAATAGGCTCCACAATAGCAAATACTCACTATGAACCTGTTATGGGTCCAAATGCCAGTGATTTTATTCCTAACAACTATTCCATGTGAGAGATGGTAATATTATCCCTATTTTAAAGCAAAAGAGGTACAGAGAGGTTAAGTAAGATGCGCTAAGTCACACAGCCAATCCACTGGGAACTGGGATTTTCTCAGGGCAGTCTGACCCAAGAGTCTTAACTACAATATATATATAAATCCAGGGCATTAATCAAGGGGCACCATAATTTCAAAATGATTGCCCCCTAAACATACTTGAAAACCCATGGGTTAATGACCTACTAAAATAGGACCATTATCATAGAACTTGATACAATGCTGGCTTCCAAACCTGATGTCCCAACACAAAATTTAATATGAGAGCTATGTTGATGACTTCTGTATTTTACACACACACACACACACACACACACACACACACACACACATACACGGGTGCACGCGGGCACTATACACTATATACCCTAGTCAGTTTACTAGATAACGTGCCTAGATTTATTTTATTTTGGCTGTGAATGAAGATATTCCTCTTCCAATACAATAAAAAAGCACAACATAGCCATAAATATAGAGATGAATGTAAGAATTCAACCGTTTGATTGCATTAATTCAAGAACTGATTAAAGAGTCTTGATACAATGGTGGAAATTGGTTTGATTTATTAAGCTACATCATCCATGAAATCTACACAGAGTGGGGAAAAAAATTAAACCTGTCATTTTAAAGAAATACACTCTACAATAAAGAGAATGAGGAAAAGGAACTCCTAGGATAATTTATAAACATATACATAATCTGGAGAAACCAACTCACAGCTGGATATTACATCTCTTCCAGTATGTGATTGGGGGCAGTGCTCCCTTGCTCCTACCTCCAGTTCTCAATTAGGAGAAGGACTCTGTTTTGTTGTTGTTTCTCCTCAGCATGGAACAGGTCACAGCAAGTACCTATGAGTTATAAACACTGTTTGGCAATTAGTAGATGAGTCTTTCTTAGCGTTTTAGCATCACAGATCCTGGTCCTGCCACATGGCCAGGGTCAAAGCTGGTAGAGACAGAGATTCCCAGCCTCAAACACTTGTACTCTAGTCCAGTGGTTGGTAAACTCATTAGTCAACATAGCCAAATATCAACAGTACAACGACTGAAATTTCTTTTGAGAGCCAAAGTTTTAAAATTTAAACTATATGGGTAGGTACATTGTTATTAACTTAATTAGCGTACTCCTAAGCTGGCTTTTGCTAAAAACCTCAAGGGGCCAAAGAGCTGCACGTGGCTCTTGAGCTGCAGTTTGCCGACCACTGCTCTACTCCAAGGGACTGGAAGAAGGCCTTTTTCAAATAATGCCAATAGGAAACTTGCTAAGAGTCTTGCTCCTCAAAGTGCAGTTCAATGGTAGAACTTGTGCCTCAGAATCCATCACCTGGGAGTTCGTTAGTAACGAAGTCCCCACCCCACCCCAAACCTCATGAATCAGAACCTGACTTTAAATCCCCTGGTGATTTCTGTGCATAGTGAAGCTTTGAGAAGCTCTGCCCTAGGTTTCTGATGCTAACCAAAGCATTGTTCAGTTCTGGGAGCACTGTTCTAACTGCAAAGGGGTAGATAACAGGCAGGTTAAAACACTGAAAGTCTTAGAAATGATTGAAAGAAAGCCTGAAAAAGCTTCACCTGGAAAGAAGAGGTTTCACTAACTCACTTTTAAGAGTTTGAGAAGCCTCACAAGCTGAGTGCCCAGGTCTGTTCCATGAGGTGCTAAGGAGAAGAATTTGGTAGGCTAGACCCAAGTTTCTCAATAGAAGTATTACTGACATTTCAAATCAGACAGTTCCATATTGTGGGAGGCTGTCCCATGCATTGTGATTTTAGCATCAAACTTGGCTTCTACCCAGTAGATGTCAGTATCACCACCCGCCCCAAATAGTAAAAATCAATGAGGTTTCCAGTCACTGGTAACTATCCCCAGAAATACTAAATCACCTGCAGTTGGAAAACCCTGGTTCAGATGACCAGTAGTTCCTCTGACTCAACTCAGTGGCATTACTACTAAAAATGAAATAACAAATAGTGTAAAATTTAATCCTAAACATATGAAGGTAGAAGTTCAGATGAAGGAAGGCAACATCCTGGCCCTGTTCTGCTCTGGTCATCCCATTCTTAACACTAATGTTCAGTTCTGGCCCCACACTTACAAAGAAAACTGACCAAATTAACTATGTTGATAGAAAAACATCCAAGATGAAGATGCATCAGGGAATTGTATCATATGAGAAATGACTGAGGAAGTTATGATAAATTTGGAGAGGAGAAGCATATATCAGGTGTCCTGCAATATCTGAATGACCTTGTGAATGACCTTATGAAAGAGAAATCACATCTATTCTGTGGGGCTTTAGGAGAGAAAGCTGTGATTTTAGTGAATTGGGTTAAGAAGAAGAAATATCATTCCGTGTTCAGAGCTACCCATGTAAAAATGAGCTGCACTATAAGGAAGCCAGGGCCATATCAGCAGGAGACCATGTAAGATATAACTGGAAAATCACATGTCACAGAGGGGCCAGGATGAGTCTGTCCTGCACTGGAATATGGCAAAATCATTCATTCACTCATCAGATGTATATTACATGCCTGATGTAATACAACGAGGTGAATGTAAAAAATATAGAATCACATGTTCTAAGATGAAACAGAATTGGTCCTGGGCTTTAAGGAGTTCACAGAGAGAAAGAGGCTACCGGAGAACCCACAATGACCAAGGCACAGCAAGCAGAACAGGAAGGGCATCTGGCTCAGCATTCTACTCATCTCTAACTAGTCACTTGATAAAACTTGCTGAATGATTGATACCAAACAAAGCAAATGAAGGAAGTAGCACATGGAAAAGGCTGGAGAAGAGGCAGAAGATTTGGACTCTTGTCCTGACACTTAGCAGCTTTAGGACCACGGACAAACCTCAAGTAGACCAGAAGACTTCTGTTTCAGGCTTAAAAACTAATGGATATTTCAGGTACACAACTGTGAGGTCCCTGCCCTCTGGTGTTTCTAATTGTATAATGAACAGCCCAGACCCTAACACAGAGTAGGCATTCAATGTTTGCTGAAGAAATGAGATAATGGCAAAGAAGGCCCAATGTGGGCTTTCTTCCCACAGTGGATCACTCTATCCTACTTCATGTAGACACTAAATCTTTCACTTCCTGTTAATTCGTCTTTCCTAGTTGGCAAAGCAGACAGAGCTATGCAGTTACTCAAAAGAAACAGCTGCCACCAGGACAATCTCTCATAACTGACCACTGGCTTTAGGATAACAATAGTAAGGTCTTCTTAGTTAAACACTAATTGTCATCACATGAACACGATTAACTATCATTTTCATGCAAATCATGGATCTAAACCAAATTCAAATGGTGATTTTTTTTTCAAATGTGGCACAATGCTGACAAGAAGACCAAAGTAAATGTCTCCATGTGTCTTTAATAATAACCTTAAAGGAAGACATATTTTATTCGAAAAGAAGTGGGTCAGTCATATGACCTTAGGAAGCAAGTATTAAAACAGCTGTTCTATGCATAGAATAACATTCTTTTAATTTACTGTGTTTGCTTTTAGACTCTATTTTGTTTTTCCATTTTGAAGAACTAAATGCCCCAGATGAATCAGTCAACAATACGTTGGCTGCTCTCACATTCAGCCTTGTGCTGTTTTATAATAGTGCCCTGATCTTATTTCAAGAAAAGAATGACAAACTTATAGCTGCAAATGTTAAATTTATGGGGTTCTTTGTGACAGGCATTACTGAGAACAGGGCTGAGGAAATAGGTAAGACGTAGTGGAAAGAAGAAACCTCCATAAATACAAGGCCAGGCCCTGATTCCCTGATTTTCATCTGAGCCCTGCAATCCAAACAGCGAAGGTCCATATGCTTGGTGTGTGTGTGTGTGTGTGTGTGTGTGTGTGTGTGTGTGTGTGTGTGTGTTTAAAGATGTGTGGGGCAGTCAAAGGTGCTAAGTGCTAATTAGATGGACAAATGAATGGTCACCCTCAAAAGGCACATTATGCCTAGTCACAGCTCTTCTGAATGCCCTGGCTGCTGCTTTAATAGCTCTGTGACTTTAAATGGTACAAGGTCAAGAAGAGTTGCATTTTGTTGGAAACTTCCCGGCAGACCCCATGCTGCCTGCCAGAGGCTAGGGCTGTATCTTTGCAAAAGTGACCAGTTAGAATGGGAGGAATTCAATCCTTTATTTCACCAACATGATGTCAAATGATTAGTAAGGAGCACATTTTGTATTTGCTGAATGGACTGATTTTCACCCCTCTTCACTGGCAGTTCAGGAACAGAGTAGATACAACTTTTGCTGCAGGAAATTCCACTCAGTGTACAATCAGGAGATCTGTGTCAGTGAATCTTATGAGTGGTTTAGGCAAAGAACATTCTAGTGAACACTATTTTCACAAAAGGCTATGTGAAGAAAAGTTTTCGCAACCAAACAAGTAATTTCAGAACATAATTTTAGGAACTCTCCCATCGTCCTTAAGATGATGCATCCTGTACTTTGGCTCATTAAAGGCTTAGGCAGCCTGACAGAAAGAAAGCCTGCTTAGCTTTGCTTAACCCAGCATTTTGTAAAATCTTTGCTAAGGAGCTCCTTCTACACATCACACCCATCAGGGACCTACAGTCAAATTATGTGAATGAGAAGTACAGATTAGGCTTTTCATGCAGGCGATGACCTATTGTAGATCTGCAGGGGCAAATTAACCTGAAAGCTAGATCAACTCCAATGAATAACTTAAGCATTTCAGAGAATAAAGCCTAACGTTTTCCAATTGACTCATAAGCTAAGAAACTAAGTATCATAGACTCAACCTGAGATCTCGTATACTTCAGGATCTCTATGTGTCCCTTAAGTATTTTCAAACTCTTACAGAAGCCTGACAATGCCTGGACATGTGAGCCTATTTGAAAGTCAAACTCAGAACCCTATTTGGCGGTAACCTCGCTCTCCTTGTAAGTGATGCGCCAGCAATATTGCATACCTCTAACTTTCTGACAGGCCACATCCTCTCAAGTCTCCATACCTCTGAACAGGCGCTACCTTCTACCCGAATAGCCATCCTCATTTGTCCACTACTGAAATATCAAGTCTGGATTGAGCTCTCAGGTTAAGCAATACATTCACAGGTTCTTCCTCCTTGTTCATGAGTCACTGCTTCTCCTGAAAGCCCAAGTTAGAAGTTAGCTCCTCCTTCTTTGGGGGCCTCCTCTTATACATGGATTGTATCACGTTTCACTGTAACTCCTTAGGGCCCAGTGATTACCACAGGGCCCAGAACTCTGTAGCTCTCAGTACATTTTTGTTCAAAGATTACATACTCACCTTTCTCTGTGTAAGTTTCATGGTCACATGTTCTA
This sequence comes from Vespertilio murinus, assembly GCA_963924515.1. Lineage (NCBI taxonomy): Eukaryota > Metazoa > Chordata > Mammalia > Chiroptera > Vespertilionidae > Vespertilio > Vespertilio murinus. Next base: position 42,864,014 of record OZ004714.1, on the reverse strand, counting down.
CTCACTGCCACTGAAGACTGCACAGCTAGTAGAAGTACATGAAAATATGGTGTGTTCATCTTAGCTCTTTCCCTCCCCACAGAAGATATACAATCAGTAATATTTAGGATCAAAAACAATAACAAAACAAAACCCAGTATTCTAAAAGGGCCAAAGACTCTCCAATTGAATTTCTGGGGAAATTACTGGCCACATGAAACCAACCAGTTGCCTGCTTAGTAAGGGGCCTTTCCACTAAATATACACATTTTCTACTCCTGAATTTTAAAGTCACTTTAAAAGAGACTGATTGGAGCAGAGACATAAGTATTATTCAAAATGACAACTGAAAACAGTCTCCAATCATAGATTTGTTTAACTTTTTTAAGAACAGAACCGACACAGTGCTCTGCCAGGCAATGAGCAATGGTGAGTATGCCTCTCTCTCTTGGCTCATTGCTTCCTTTATCTCCCACCACATTCTAATGGACCTGGCTTTGTAGGAACAGCTAAGGAAACTCTGACATATGTACAACTTCAAGAAACACACTCATATCTATAACCAAATATTTATGCAATCCTAGCCATAGTTCAGTGATGACCACTTTCCAAAAATTTTATAGGCCATATATAGAAACCATACATATTTAAAAAGAGGAGGAGGGTATTAACAAAAATGATCTTGTAAAGTCTTTAATTTGCTTTCAGATATACTGTAAGGCACTAAGGCTCATAAAGTTTATAAAGTGATGGGACATCAATGTACATTTTCAGACCTTCCATTTAACCCCATAAAACACTGTGTTTAAATGAGTACACATTTGAGCTCTACTTAAGTAACAGGTTCATAAATTAGAGAGGTGATATCATTTCTTATCTCCTAGCAGAAATGAGGATACAGAGGTTGCTGGGAAAGAAATACTTAAAATTTCCTTCCATAACAGAATGGTAGAATAACTCAATTTATGATAGTTTACATGAATATTTCTTTGTTGCTTCCATTATATCCAACCAGTGAAATTTTAACCACCATCAAGAAATAGCAATTTTCCAGACTCCACCTATTTTGATCATTTCATTTTCTAAGATATCCAGGAAGCATGCTTCAATAGCAGGATACCTAAGATGACTGTATTGAAATAGCTATTGCTTGCCTGAAGATGAGCAAAATTACTCAAACACAAAAAGTTCCATCTGCCTATAGTTTACTCAGGCCTTTCAGAGAGCTGTTTTTTTTTTTTTTTAATTAAATGAGTAGCTAGTTTTTTTCCCCTTGGAGATATATATATATATATATATATATATATATATATATATATTCATTTCATAGGGGAAGGGAGAGGGAGAGGAAGATAGAAACATCAATGATGAAATAGAATCATTGATTGGTTACCTACTGGGGAATTGAGCCTGCAACCCGGCATGTGACTTTGAACAGAATTGAACCTGGATCCTTTCAGTCTGAGGGCTATGCTCTATCCACTGAGTCAAACCAGCTAGGGCTTCCCTTGGTTCTTGGTCCTATCATTTAGTAACTAAGAAGAGAATTTGGGGATGACCTGAAATAATGAAGAAGAAGAAGAAGAAGAAGAAGAAGAAGAAGAAGAAGAAGAAGAAGAAGAAGAAAATAAGAACAACAACAACAACAACAATGTCCCCAAGCTCTGTGGAAACCTAGGGAGGCAGTCCCAGGAAAATGAATATTTAAGAAGCACCCAGTGATTCTAAAGGGCACACTAGACTCTGACAATCAATGAACCATGTGACTGCTGGTATTTCTCAGTTCTAATATGGTTATCAGTGATTGCTTTGGCAAAGATATCAACCAATCTTATTCTTGTGGGATTTCCCTAGTTTTGCAAAGCACTGGACAGCCCTGATTCATATATACTTTCACCAAAGGGCACACGACCTTCACCTAAGAGACACACTTTCAGGGTGTATTAATTTTGATATCTTAGCCAATTGACTTCTAAGTCCTCTTCTGCACTTCCAAGGTATTCTTGCTATTTTGAACTGGTGCCACTTCAGGAAGAGGCCCTTGTAACCCGTGTGCTCTCAGATCCCAGGTGGGAAATAAATCTTTCTAGCCTTTGTTTCCAGTGACTTGGAAGTAAACAATTGCTTGTCCTTTAAGTGGTTATCAAAAGAGTCATTTTGGCATTTCCCAGCTACTGGATTCCCTTCCTAGGATTTAAGACCCCGAACTTCAGACAGTTGTCATTACATAGTTACTTTCATGGCCTTCCTCAAAGGGCCTTCCCCGGGTGGGTGTTTCCATGCCTCAGGAATCTGACAGTCAGCAGCAAATACCTGCCTTCCACTCACTCTCCAACTCACCAGCTACATTCCCCAACTTGCTTAGCCATTAGCTCAAACACAACTCCCTGAATTCAGTTGATTTAATCTCAGGCAGCCCCTAGAATCAGCCTCTTATGAGGGGCTAAGGTGTTTGCAGAAAGGTTAGAAGGAACTGAAGTGACAAAGGGCTCAAATATCCTACAGTTGGAGTTGAGTAAATGGCCGCTCATTTCAAAGCTTCAGATTTTGAAAGAAAATACCTTAGGGCTATAGAGGGAAATGGGGAGGGGACACCCAACACCATCCAGGACCTACGCATTCTGTCTGATTTCTTTAAATAGAAAGAGACATACGTGCATGTATAAGCATCCCTTCAGCTTTCGTATTTATCAGTGTCCTCCATCTTACCTCCAGTGCAGCTCTGACAGAATAATTAATTTCAGTCAATCAATCATTTAACAAAAACTTGCAGGTGACCTCAACATGCCATATAAGCCACCAAGAACTAGTCACAACAGCAGTCTTCAATTCCTTTGGAAAGGGAAAATTAAGCCTGCTCAGTGCGGCTCAGGGCTGCCTAAGCCGTAAATCTCCCTTTTCTGATCTCTTTATAGAGATGAAAGAGCAAAGCCGCTCTGGGTTACATACAACAATTATGTGTTCGCCAAACTCGGGGAATCAGCTTTCAGACAGCCCTAATCATTACCAATTAACCGCGTCTGCTGACATCCTGTAAGACTGCCCAGTGTTGCTGAGGGCCGGCCCTCCCTCCAGGCAGCCAGCCTCTTACATTACAGCATATGTGTTTTAGAAGGCCGATTAATGTTTGTTGACAATTCCAAATAGAGGTCACCTGTTGTCATGGTGCAAAATACCCCCTGCCCCCCTCTGAATGCCAGGAAGGGAGGGCAGCTTTGTTAGAAACACTTCAATGCATTTCTATATTGCCACCAACATTCAACTCCGATGAAAAGAGATTTAGGGTCTCCCAACTCCTCATTGGCCATTCCCACCTGCTGCCACACACCCGTTAGGGGCTGAGAGGAGTCTCTTCCTTGGAAAATAAACTTGACAGAGTGTGTGTTCAGGCCCTAACCACAGGAAGACGCCCAGTCACTCACTCGCAGCCAAATGGCGACATGAAGATTTACCAACATCGTCAGACATGTAAATCTGGAAAGAGAATTTCACTCCACTGGATGCAGAGTGGCCTTTTTCCATCTCGGTGATCCCCACCTCATCCCCAGGCCTCACACGGAGAACTTGCACTCGGTTGATTCTGTGGCCAGTGCGTGCTGAAGTCCTATTCTGCCCTTGGTGTGTTCTTGCTGGGTTTGAAAATACTGCCACTTCAGTAAGATCCATGTGGAAAGTGAAGAAAAAACACTAATTTAATTATTTAAATTCAGTAATTATTTAATTAAGTGTAAACTGCTGTCTCTTGTGCCAAGAAAAGGGAAACATTACCCCATCAAATGCCGACTCTGGATTGTGAGCACTTGGAGCTGGAATCTCTGTCTGTCCTGAGCTTCAGGCTGGACACAATCTCATTCCCTGGCGAGAGAAGTTATGCTGCAAAAGAAAGGAGCCACAGCCTCTGGGGCAGCCGCTGCCAGTGAGACCCCATCAGCTTACTAGCGTGATGAGTGGCCCGAGTTCACTTCACCCTTTGGAACCACAGAACCCAATGCACTGCAGGCAGCGTGGGGTTCACGTACCTTCTCTGGGCAGTGAGTCCCAGGTGACTTTGGAAACCATTCGCAGCAGAGCCAGCCTGACAAGCACTAGTTCCCTCCCTTCCAGCTGTGAGCTCTCTGCGAGCATCTTGTATCCAGGGCCCAGGGTCCCAAACTGTAGACTGAGTCACCCTGGGTCACTGTAGCAAACTCAGAGGGCACTGTGAGACACTTAAATTAAAGCAGATTTAAATTAAGTTAGATTTAATTCCAATTTAACTTTAAAATATATCAAATTTTTGAGGAAAACAAAGAAATATTCACCTGCTGTCTAACACCCTGCAAACTACTACTAGGGTTTCAACATCAGGCCGTGGCACAGTTCTTTATGATGTCCCGTCTTTGTGAAACTTTGAGTTGTCACTAAGATGAAAAGCAAGTGCTATGTGAAGGTCAGTGTGGAACACAAGACAAAGGTGGTCCACTATGATTCCAATCTGAGTCACATGCCATTGGTAGTGAAACATACAAATGCATTTTCTTGCAATTTATGTATATTTTTTCCAAAGGGCTATTATGTTGTTAGTACATAAATATTTTTAACTTATTTGTATGTAACTACTTAACCAACAGAACTGTGTGTGAGTGTGTGTATGTGTATGTGTATGTGTGTGTGTGTGTGTGTGTGTGTGTATGTGTGTGGGCCAGGTTCATATGCATCTAGAGGCATAATGAAAATGTTATGGAGACACAAAGGGTACCGTCAGATGAGGAAGTCTGGGGACTGTCCTTCTTGTGGGTTTGAACACCTCAGTTTCTCTCTTCCTTCTATGTAAGAAGCTTCCTTGGGATTCTGGCCTTGGAGCATCAGGAAGGCCCTACAAATGCAGACAAAACCTGATCCTCTCTCCACTGATCCACCAGGGAGCAGCTCAAAGACAACTTGAAAATGAACACACAAATCTACACACGGCCCACAACTGAGTGCGGCGCCCTCCACTTCTCAGGTGCACGCACGCTTTGGAAGTGCTATTCCATCAGGTGAACGTAGGCTGCCAAACTCAGACACATTTGGCCATCTGGGATGTGGAGGCCCTGCAAGAGGGAGTCAGCCAACCCCAGTCAAACCTTAAGGAAACAGAGCCCTGCACTGCAATATTACCACCATCACAACAGGAAGCGTCTAATAAAGATCCATTTCTCTGGGTGGTGTTTTTCTCACCAACACTTCATTAGCCCTGGATCCTGGCCAGCCCTCGACCTACTTTCTTTGAGTAGAGGACAGAAACAAATTACCAGGCTTTTCAAGAAGCAAAATGCACAGTAAATAAATTTTCTTAAACTACAGAGTGCTATCATAACCTAAGCCAGGAGAGGAAGCAATCTAATTTCAATCTATGATCAGATCCAAATACAGGAATCAATGCATCAGTCCCTCAGCTGCAACGGGAAGGGGTTTCCGGCTGACCTCCGAATCTCTGCCCAGGAAATGAAAGCAGGAGACTGGCAGATAACTTGATGGAAAAACCAGTGAGGGCGATAGAAAGCCAGACAGGGTGTAATAACACCTGAGAGTTACCCAGGTCCCTGGCAGGGTCTTGCTTGCCGCCAAAAACTGCTGCTGCCTCAATTGCCATTAACCACTTCTAATGCTGCCATGAATCAGCCCAGGTGCCTAGAAACTAGGAAAATGACACCCTCATTTTCTTGCAAATGTAGATTGCAATCCCCAAGACGGAAATAAGGAAAATTGAATGCCTTTCTCTGGGCTGCTAAAATTGAAGGGGGTTGCGAGTCTTCTGTGATGATCTTTCCCAGGACAAAATGGTCCCTGACTTCACCCCACAGTCACTCAGAGGACACAGCAGTGAAAGCTGCCTCCCATAAAATCTCTTGGCAGGTTCATACCCCACTCTGCTTCCTCACCTCTGTCCCCATCCAGCCACCAGGCTGAAATAACATTGACTGAGTCCAAGCACATGAAACAAGGCATAGTCCCAGAATTACTTCATTTGATCTTATTAACTCCACGAGCATGGGGATAATTCCCATTTTACTAACGAGAAAATGGAAGCTCAAAATGGTTCTGGGATGTGCTCAAAGATACACAGCTGGTTGACCGGCATAGTTTCTGAATATTTCACTTCTAGTAAGCTCCACTGTCCCAACCAAGTGCCTTTTCCTCTGTTGGCTTGTTAACTAGAGGAGTGTCCTAGTCTCTGACATGCCAAGGAGAGGAGCAATGGGCCACTCCTTTACAATGTGTCTCTATGTAAATTGACAGATGTCTCTGAGAAGACTCACTTGACATATAGGGACATTTTCTTTATATATTCAATATGCAATGGTTGTGTTAAGACACTGTCATCACCTGGAGGTCATCCCTGTAAGTGTATAAATCTACCATCTCAATGTGGATGGTGACCCCAGCTGGTCTGGGCTCACGGGGAGGGACTATTTTATACCCATCATCCTGGGAAAGGCTGAAAGTGTAGTAAAATCGCAGAGTGTTGTACATGACAGGCAATTTATAAATAAGCATTAAATCAAATGGAACCCAAATCTCTGTCTCCAAGGAATTAAAACTAATATAGAAGCAATAAAAATACCACTTTACGAATGATTATATAGGCCAAATGGTGGTCACCATGGCATAAACTCAATTCAGTGAGCTGGAACTCGATTAATAGAGTGAAGATCAAATCACCAAACCAAGAGAGAGACATATGGATAGCACCCTTCACTAGCAGCTGGATATCAGTGAGAATGAAAGGTCCAGGAAGCAGGGATTGAGTCTTGCTCGCTGCTCTATTTCCAGGGAACCGCATGGTGGCCTGCATGCAGTAGGTGCCCAAGGAACGTGCACCGAGGGGATGAGTGAAGCTTCTGTTTTTCCTGGCTACTGATCAGAGTAATGGCTCAGAAAAAGTGACCTAGTGCCTCCACTTTGCTAGGCACCAGGAGATCCTGAGCTATGAGAGCTGCAGGTCCCAAAGCAGAGAAAACCATTGGCTCCAGGGCAGCCTGGGCCCAAGTGGCCTTCTTGTCCCAGAGCCCAGCAGTGGAATGTAGCAAACAAAGCGTCCCTGGACACGTTACACAGCTCTGAAGGGAAAGGCCACTCTGACAGAAGAACAAAAATACACCTCGAATCTGGCTTGATGTGACTCCTTTGCCTCCTCCCACCAGGCTGGTGCTGCCCTGGGGGTGGGGTCTAGCCTGCCAGTTTCTGGGGCTCCAAGGCTAACCTGAAAATGCTAGCCTTCCGGGACCCCCACCTGGCAGTCTGCTGTGAGTGGCACATGCAGGAAATAAATTAAAAAAATAAGCAAACTGTCCAAGATCCCACTATTAACATTCCACACCTCGGGCGAGATGTTAGTGCCATTTTATCAGGCTCAGTGTGGAATGCGTAAATGGAAAAAAAATCCCACCAGCTAATAGCTGTATTAAGAAGTTCCATTTAATCAAATGTTGCATTATCTGGAGTTATTTTTAACAGATGCACATTGGATTAATAAAAAATTACACAAAACTTGAGATTAAACAAGAGGCTTTGCTAAATTGACAGTTAGGCCCACTTTAATACAAAGTTATATTAAACGGAATCCTTTGATATTCATGAAACCCATAGAGATCCCAAAGTTCTGGCAGCCGAACAGCAGCAAGCCATAGTTTATGGTTGAATTCTTTTGTTAATGTACTTTGAGCAATTTGTGTAGTTAGAAAACGGGCTGGAAACGCAGCTTTACTTCTGACCAGGCACATTTCAATCCAGCTGAAGGATGCCCAGATAACAGAGCGCCTGGAATCCAGTCTGGGTCCCTGAGAGGGACAAGAGAATCATGAGACTTGCTCATATGTGCAGTGTAAACATGCTAAGAATGCATAGGTTCTCACTGTGGCTAGCAAGACAGGGGAGGATGGGGGAAGATGTTTTCTCACAGACCAGGAAGAGCTCCTGCAGTCATAACAACAATATTTGTGCAGGCTTTGCAGTATATGAAGCATTTGCAGACCACCATTTTGTCTGGTCTTCAGAATCTCTTTGAGAGAGACACAGAGCAAATATTTTAATCCACATTTTTAGAGGCAAATTTCAGAGGCTTTCCCAATATCTCCCAAATCGTAAACGGGAAAGACAACATAGTAATCTGGTGGCAAATCACTCTGTGACCTCCTGGGAAAATTTCAGTCCTAACCCTAACGGAAGTTTAGCCAAGAAGCCTTGTATATCCCAACAGGAAACCTAAGGGCAGGCAGCTATTGGGATGCATAGAATAGGTTGCAAACACCCCTCCCCCACTACTAATACTTGAACTCATCATGGCCATTGTCCATTTTGTGTGTGGGTAAAGAGTCACATTAAGCCCTGGCCAGTGTTGCTAAGTTGGTTAGGCATCATCCATGCATAACAAATGGTTGCTAGTCAGGGCACATGCCCGAGTTGAGGGCTTGCTCAGTCCTGGTAGTGATGTGCAGGAGGCAGCAGATTGATGTTTTGCTCTCACTTTGATCTCTCTCTCTCTCTCTCTCTCTGCCCTCTTTCTTTCTCCCCCCCCCCCAAATTCAATAGAAAATATTAAGAAAAAGAGTCACTCTAAACTCAGAAAGGCCATTTTTTTTTAACACACGAGATATACAAAGCCAGTATTTTAAAGAAGGCCATTTAATCCATTATCTTACCATGATTGCATTTCACTTATTCAAAAGCTCCTCTATAGTGTCCTAAGAGGGCATTTAACATATTGCCATTTTATTACTGCCAAGCCCTGAAAAGTTTGATTCAGCATTTGCAACCATCTCTTATGACAAGTTGCCAATATGTAGATTAGTCCCAAGAATTAACGGGATTCAGAAAGTGCACATCATTCAATTTCAGCCAATTAAACGAACACCATCCATCATTAACTCTTGTTTGGGTCATTAGTATATGTACTGGGAAGCTGAAAAGAAGGTAACTACTGAGCATATTAAGGGAGAGAATAGGTTCTTATCTTGAGAATTGTAATACATTTACTTGAGACCTGGCCATTGGGGAAGGTTCAGAAGGGGAGCATGTGAGCACAATACCCAGACCCACCTCCCAGCGTCTTCACTTTCTTTCCACAAATCTTCCCAGAACCTCACTTCTGCTCCATTCTCCCAGGCTTTCAAAATACTTCTATGAACCCTACAGGAAAAGCCATGAGATGTCACTCTGTGGTAACAGTACAATTGCTGTCTGACACATTTCTCCTCCTCTTCTGTTGAGTGGAGTTGATCATCTCTTGCCTCAGTGACTATTGTTGGGACCAAGGAAGCAAGATGTAGCACTTCAGTCCTAAGGAGAGTTGATTTAATATTAAAAAGATGCTATTTAATTCCTCATTTAAATACAAATTTCACAAACGTATCATATTTAGATCTCCTTCTGCACCCATGTGGATCTTTGTCCACCTACTGACCTGGGAGGCACTTATAAATATCTGGCCTATCTCATTCTCCTCCTAGCAGTGGCCTGGGTCCTGTGTGTTGGGCTGATTTCAGTTTCCTGAATTTGAACATGCAACATAAGTGCAAAGAAATGATGCTTTCTTTCTTTGAAATTTAGAGAAGTCTTTTTTTTCCTTAAATGGTGGGTCAAAGTGCATTGAGTTAATTTTCCCAGTCAACTAGTGTAAATGTCTAGATCACTCCACTTATGATAATGTGCTTGGTGAATATCTCATTAACCATGCTGTAATGCATTTGAAATATTATTATTATTTTTGATGAGAGGGCCATGGCAAAAATCAAGATAATGCCAGCCTGCTGTGGCCTTTGTTCCTTGGGAACAAATTGCTATAACAATAACAATTTCTATATTTTTCAAGGAATTAGTGCCAGTTGAGCCAAATGCAAGTATAAAACACTAACTGGAATGCTGGCAAATTTGCTTGGTGAAGAAAACTGAGAGGCTGTCTTGTCTCCATGGAGTAGGTGTCCCCCAAAATGAAAGGGGATTCCTATCCAGAGCCAGGCATACTGTCCTTTTTTGGGTCCACACTGTCCTCAGATCCTTTTAGATCTACACACACATTCTAGTCGGGGGGTTCTGACGTCTGCGTAGGAGGAAGGTGGCACCTTACTGCCTCAATCGGTTTATTTTGTGATTCCCTTGCTCTCAAGGTCAGCTGTGAATAAACTTGATGCTATTCTGTTCATCATTCCCTTCGGAGAGTACCACATCCTACCTCCTCACCTCTGCCAGTCTTTCCTACCCAGCCTTTACCACTGAGAAGGTATGTAGCACACTACACACACTTATCTGCCTTTCTCCCATAGTTCTTTGCTGCTTTAATTAATACAAGAGCCCCAGTGACTCCCTTAGAGAAATTTGTCATTTTCCCTTCTGGCACATCAGCTATTTTCCAAGTACCCTGGCTACAGTGTGCCAGCTTAATACTATAAAATCTGGCAGAGATAAGAGAACCTGAAATCAGGATTTTTCATGGGATGAGATTGGCCACAACATAAACAATATGTTTTCCAGCTTCTTCATTTTGGGCACTAGCAACGATGGTCCAGCTACAACAGTGGCTCTCATTCACTTGTGCCTACCGGGTTCCAAGCACTGATCCATGCCCTAAGTCTGAGGTACATATTGCTAGACTCACTTTACTCATTAACAAATGGGCTCAGAGAGGTTAGGCATCTTTCACATTCTCCTAAGAGGTGTAAAAAGTGATATGTGGAAAGCTAAAGTTTCATTTTGCCTAAGATAGGACCCCATCTGACACAAGTGATGAAGGGCTTTCCAGTCCCAAGCAGGAGGCCAATTACATGATTCTCAATTTTTGAACAACTGGCAGAGTTACCTAATTTAGTCATAAAGGTCTCAACAAATGAGAAGAAACTGGTAGGTTACATTTCCAGTTAGAATGTCTCATCTTTTCTACAACTTCCCACTCCCAGGTTGTCCAAACATAGTAGGTACTCAAAAAGTAATTCTTATTTCTTTACTATTTCCATTTGCAGCAAATATTAGAAGGATTTCCTTTTCTCTGACCTCTAGCCTGATCTCAGATCCTGGATCCTGGTACTTGTGGGCACACACACCTTCCTCTCATCCCCAACATAAACATTCTCCAAGGAAAGGCATTTCATAGCTTCTCCACATAAATTCACTCTCACCATTCAGATTTGCAAACCATCAAATAACACTCTAGAGAAAAAAAATGTGTCAGTGTTTTTTCATTCCCATGAGCAACTCAGGTGGGATGTTTGATGGTTACTTTGCAAACATTGTTGATGTCTTTAGGAGAAAATCAGAAAATGTTGAGGATGAATGAAACACCTTAAGAATAGTAGAGATGCGGGGGCAAGGCAAAACTAAGCAATTGACAAAGTCAGTCCCCTTTGGAGTATATACTCAATGACCCTGAGAATGAACCTGAGGCTCTGGGTTGCACATCACCAATCTGGAAGAGGTCAGTGGATCCTTGTGAAATGTATACATGGGAGAAGAGGCTGTGTTCTCCTAAACTTGGGAATGGCCTCCTCAGATGTGCCAGGGATCAGGTTTCATTAAAGAAGGGAGCATGATAGGAATAGCTAAGAGCAACGGGGAAGACACTTCAAGTGTTATGACACTTCAATGTCTTAACAGTGGCATTCTTATGGCAACTAGAGAGGGTCGCTGACAGGACCCAGCTCACACAATGACCCAACTTGACAAGGTTATCCCTGAGACCTCCAAGAATCCTGACAAGTTGTCTATTATCTGTTCCCCACTTTTGAATTCAGAGGCAGGACTCCAGTGTGGGTTGATGAGGCCAGGGAAAGCTTTCTGGAAAAAAAAGAGTCAAGCACCAGAGATTTCAGATAAAATATATGGACCTGACAGTTGGAGTTAAGAATCTGGGCCTCAAAGAATAGCCAGGTTATGAGGTGGAGAGACAAAGGGCATATTCTGGGGTTCATGCCTTTCAGTGTCTCAGACAGTCTTCTTAGTTACCCTTACATTTCAGAGATAACTATACAGGTCTCATTAAAAGGTTCTTTCTGGAAGCCTTGGTCCCTCTGAGGCCTGGTCTTTGCTGGGCTCACAGGAGTCTTTTAATCCCAGGAATGATTTACAACTTTTAGACTAATAGTAAGTGTCTAAACCCTGGGTGTCACTGACTTTTATTTTTGTTTGTTTCCTATCACCAGGCTTACCCAAAACAAACTAATACATCTCCGTTTTTACCCTAAAAGGTATCTAGCAAGAAGGCCCGCCTGCCTTTCAAAGTTACACCTTCTCTGGGCCTTGCAACAACTAAGGTTAAAGATCCCAAGAGCCATGGTTATCTAGAATAATAAACTGTTCAGCAGATGATTTGCATTGATCAGAAATTAACATACTAAGGGTCTACTTTAATTCTACTTCTAAATTTGATTGGGACTCTTGGAGATTCTGATGGGAATCTTTTCAATTAAGCTTAGCTTAAAAAAAACAAAACAAAACAAAACAACACCAACAAAAAAACAATTCCCAGCATGGAAACCCCCTAAACATATGATTTGATGGACAATCTCTTCCTCAAAGGCAGCAGACTCACTACTCTTTCAAGTATCCCAGGGTCTTATTAAAGGCAGATAAACACCCCTCATATAGAGTAAAATCTGATCTCCAAGAGACTAGCTCCATGGGTCCTAGCCATATCCTCTGCCATTATAAAGACTGAATCTCCTCACACTTTGGTGCGGCAGCTCTTCAGATATTTGAAGATGGTTTTTATGACTACTTGATGTATTTTCTTCCTTGCTTCCCAAACACCCCAAGGGTCTTCAATATATCCCTGTGTGAGCCCTGACCATCCCAGTTACCCTCGTCCAGTGCATCCTGCCTTTTAAAACTATTTTCTGTAGACCTGAACAGAGTATTCCAGCTATGGAATTCCCATCGACCAACCGTGTAGCTTAAGGTAAACATCTCAACTCTAGAACTCAGTTTCCTCATGTGTTCAGTCTAAGAATTATGTCATCTAATTGCTTCAATAAAGCCCCTTTCAGGTCTAAAATCCTATAAACACAAGGTCTAGAGAGTGAGAGAGAGAAGAGTAGAATGTCCTCTCCACTTCCCCCTTCCCCCTGGATATCACTGTACTCTCTTTGTGTAACCAGACAATCAATGGGTCTGGGTTGTCTGTGACTTCTTAAGCCAATTCAGCAGAGATAGGATTGAATCATATATGAGCATTTATTCCAATAATGCCAGCAGTATGGGAGAGCAGCATGCCATCCACAAACTTAGGCTCTGTCCCCTACCACAAACCAGCTGCTTATATTGGATAGAAGGACAAAGATTACATGGGAAAGTAGGCAAAAATGGGCAGTTTATAGGTAATGAAGGCTGGGGATTTGCAAAGTCCTGCAGGTATGCAAAGGCTGGGGCTCTTTAAAGGTCTGTCTGCTCTGGTTTTTGCAACCTGTTAATCTTTCCATGATAATAGGCAGCTCCTGAATGAAAAGGATGGGCCCCATTTCCAGGTGAGCTCCCAGGTCCCTCTTGCAACTCCCAGCCAGGTTAGAATGTACCTTCTTTAATCAGAACAAAACAACCATGGTTAACAGAACAGGGTTAATACTTCTTATAATTATAGCTTGTCCCCAATATATTATTGCTGCCTGCATCATTTGTACAACTTAAAGTTATAACAACTTTTCTTTTAATCAGTCATCATTCTACAGCAGTGAATAGCATTGTTGGTTAAATGGAAAAGGAAATAGAGGGGACAGGGACATAACTCTTCAAAGTCTAATGAAACAACCTGAAATTCTTCACTGCCTCTTCGGGCTGGTCTCTGACAACATCCTGGCTGGGTTCTCTATGGACAGACACCAATGAACGCTATCCCAAAGCTCCTAGGTCCAGAAAGTTGTGTTTAAAGCACTTGCTACCTGCAGAAAGAATCATCAGTGATTGATTGAGGGACTTCCTCTGAGAGGTGTCACTGGGCTTTTCTTGAAGATGAGGCAAGCCTCAGGGAACAAGCTGCCACTTGAATAAGCTGCTTTTCTGGATACAACTGTGATGACAGCTGCAATGCCAAGTTGCCACAGAGAGAAATACTGTTTTGTTCTTCCGGTGGGCCAGGTCCTTTGAAGTGAGCAAGTTGATCTTATGAGATTTACTAAGCAAAGCTGTCTCAGGAAAAAATGACAGGCAAGGAACGATTTCTTTGCTCCCACCCCCACCCCCAGTGCACAGGAGCCTTCTTTTCCCACTACTTTTCCTCTGGAATTTCCCCTGGCTGCTAATGGCTCCCCTTTTCTTTTCCTCTTGGAATTCATGAGCCCATTTTCTCTCTATTCTAATGATTTAACTCAGGATCAAGTGTTCTTGGGTGAAAAACACAATAGGCACATTGGTGGAAAATTAAGGGCTACAGCAACCAAAGAGAGTGGGAATCTAGACCAGGAAACCTTTCTGACCCCTCATATCCACACTCACTCAAAAGAAGACAGGAAGTCCTCACCATGGTCAGTCTGGCTTACTACAAAGTCTTCTGTAAAACACATTGCTCACTGAGACCCACTGACAATTCCAGTGAATGCCTGTTTATATTTCCAGGATGGAGCCCTCGAGGGCTGTGAAAACACAGGACTGCAAGGGCTACTTGCTTTGTGATACTATTTATTTGGGGAGCAGTGTGACATTTCATTCCAAAACCTCAGTTACTAACAAAAGACACTTGTATAAGCGTCTGGATACTCTGAGACCTGCAGCCTTTGGTCAAAGATAGACACCCTATGAAAAACACCCAGTGGGCTAAGCACTGTGAAAAAGTAAAAGTAGCAGAATGCCAATATGGAAGCTGGACAAAACAGGAATTCAAGGTTAGTTCCATGAGCAGCTGGAATTTGCTTCATTTTGATTTCCTCTTTTGGATAATGGTTATATCATCCCCATCTTTTGTGAAGATACAGTAAAATCAGATAGCAGATATCCGACAAATGCTGCTTCACCTTTCTTATCCTCTCACCCTCACTGAGGTAGGCCTTGTGATGTGAAATTGAGCACTCTCAATTATCTTGACATTTGCAAAAGGGGCAAAATGGTTACTATTAAAAATAAGACAAGAGGAAGAACTTTTAGCTTGGAAAAAATTTAACTTAGAAAACAAGCCATTTTCAAATAGTTGAGCATTTCCCACGTTGGTAAACTATATGTACTTTTCCGGTAAAGCAAGAACTTAGATACTTGACAAAACTTTGGTGCTTCCTTTGAATTACTCCATTTACCATTACAAAACTAGTACAATTATATTTCCTGTCAGACTGGTTTATACACAATTAGTTAAAAATAGTTGGCTTTTCCTATCATAACTCCCAAAGCAAGAGATTGGATGTGAAATCTAAAATATCTGCTAAATTGACCTGGATAAGCCATTTTCTTGGATTTGAAATGCTGGTATGCGATGTATAGTTTCAAGATGATAGCTATTGCTAGGAAATGTACTTGGCAGGTAGAAAAATTCTTATCCAATTAAAAGGGTGATGCCATGTTGGGCATACATATGATTGTGAAGGCTCCAGTGACAAACAGCCTCATTCACAAACTTCAACAGGCTATGTTTTTTCCTGACCGATCAAAGTTAAAAAACAACACACACAAAAAAACAAAAACAAACAAACAAACAAAACTACACACACAAACAAACAACACTAAGCTCTGGGTGTGCAGGTCACGTACTATGGAAGGTCCTATGGGAAAATCAGTCTCAATGTATGTAAAGTCAACTCCTGAAGGTCTGAAATGGTGCCATTAATTGGATGGTACTGGAAGAAAGGTAATGTGTGAATTACTGGGAAGGAGGTGCCTTAGCATTGCTTTGATACAATTACACACTACGTATAACCCGTCTTGGATTACAGCCAGCCCCAGCAATTTATTATTTTAAGAGAAGCCATGCCTGCAGTTTTACGTGTAGCCATTCCTTCTGCGCCTGCACTGGTGTGTACTCCCAAGCAGTGTCAGGCCCTATGCGGTCCCACACAACTTCTGGAGTTGAAGCTGTCCTTCTATTGTAATCAGTTTTCATTACCACCCTTTGATCTCCTCCGTTCTTGGTACACAACACTTCATCACCTTTATTTCCTGTCATAATTGCATGTGAAAGATTTCCCTTTTGATGGATGCTGAATGCCAAGCTGGTACAGAAGTGAGTGTTGAAAAATGTCATGTGACCTGCCGGCTTTAGAAGGAAGCCCATACACCTGTGGAAGACAAACAATTTTTCAGAGATATGACATATCTATCATCTGTCCACAGGATATGAGCTGTTCTGTCTGTTCAATAGCAAGAGGCTATGAATGGCAAAAGAGGAAGTGCTGAAAGAGATTGGTAGCACAGAACACAGCGCCTGAAAGGTCTCCCCCGGCCACTCGTTCCCGGAGGGGTGGAAATCTGCACAGTGCTTGTCACCATGGCAGGCAGAGCAGCCAGCTGTGGCCCTGTTTCTGCTCCCTGTCACACTGTCATTCAGGTGCCATCACCTGATGACAGGGCCACACAGTTCTCAATTATAACCCAGGTCTCCACTCACACCACAGCCCATTACTGTTCAGGATGATCTGACACCAACTGGGAGCAACTCTAATAAAATATATCTGTATCCAAGATTGATTGTTGTCAGGACCTGCCCTGCTACTGGTCCCCGAGGCTTCCTTACCCAGGTGCAGCTGTCTTCACCTCTGGCTGACTAGACAGGGCCAGCTAGGTCTATTTTCACCTGGAGGATGAGCAACCTTGAGACTGAGTCCACTTGAGGGCTCCAACATCCCCTGTTATCTGTTGTCCTCACCTAGTTTGTGAATTTTTCTTGCCAGGATCTTTCTAGGATCTCAAAGCTGAGCTGATTGGTCAACAACAATAGTGACAACATCATTGGGGGGAAAAAAGCAACAATAGCTTTAATAATAATAGCTAATGCTTATTGAATACTTCCTGTGTGCTGGGCTCTATTCCAAGAATTATACATGTATTAATTAAAAGGAACCTCCCCAACCTTTGAGATAGGTAGCACTTTTAGTCCTATTGCACAGACTAGAAAATGAGGCACGTTCTCACAAAGAGGAGTGAGACAGAGGCAGCCTTAGAATCCAAGCTTTCTTTGTCCAGAGCCATAACTCTGAACCATCATGATGTAAGCTCTCAACAAGGTGAACTACCACCACAACCACATGTACTGTGTGCTTGCTACACGCTGAGTGCTTCATGAATCTTACTTTAAGGCCCAGAACAAACTTAATTATTGTAATCTCTCTAAGACTCAGAGAGATTGAGCAACGTGTTCAATAACTGGTGAAGCCTCGATTTGTACCAATGTCTCTGTGAATGGAAAATCCATCATCTTTCTACTTGTCTCACATTTCACACACTTGCTGAGAGTTGATGGCTCCCAGACCATTATCCTGCTACCCTATGACTAACAAGTTGAGGCCACAAGAATAGGTATGTTCTGGTTGGACATTAGCAGAGCCCATTGATTTCTGCTAATACTTGTACTACTTTCTTTTTCTTTTTCCTCTCACTGACTAGTTTTAAAGTGAAGGCCTGAATAATGGGTAGTGGATGGGGATGATCATACCAGGGAGCTTGGTGAGCTTTCTGCTGACTCCAGCCTAACTACTTTCAGAAGCTGGAGGTGGAAGGCATTTTCTTCTCCTTTTGGAAAGGTCCAAAGACAATGTCATCCAAAGGCAAGTACAACACGAAAGCCGGGCTTCTTTAGATATCAATCCCTTACCTGCACATGGTTATCCCTTTTCCCCATCACCATTTGTTGAAGAGACTACCCTTTTCCCATTGAGTATTCTTGACTTTCTTGTCAAATATTAGTTGAGTATATATGTGGGCTTTCTTTCTAGTCTCTTGATTCTGTTTTATTGATTTATGCATCCATTTTTATGTAGATACCATACTGTTTTGGATTATTATAGTTCTATAGCATAGTATGAAATCAGAAGATGTGATGCCTTCAGAATTGTTCTTCCTTCTCAACATTGTTTTGGCTATTCATGGTCTTTGTGGTTCCCTACAAATTTCAGAATTTTCTCCCTATTTCTGTGAAAAATGCAATTTGGATTTTGATAGAGATTGAATCTATAGAAGACTTTGGGTAGTATGGACAATTTAACAATATTAAATCTTCTGATCCATAAACAAGAAATTTTTCCATTTGTTTGTGTCTTCTTTAATTTTTTTTTAAACTTGCAGTTGCAATTCAGCAATCTTCTACCTTGGTTCACTTTATTCCTAAATATTTTATTGTCTTTGATGCTATTGTGAATGGAATTGTTTTCTTTATTCTTTTCTAGAAACTTCATATATGTTTGTAGATACACAACTAATTTTTGTATGTTGGTTTTGTATCCTGCAGCTTTACTGAATTTGTTGATTAGTACTAACAGTTTTCTGGTAGAGTTTTTAGGATTTTCTATAGATAAGATCAGATATAGAAATTTTATTTTTTCCTTTCCTATTTGGATGCCCTTTACTGTATTTATCTGTCTTGCCTGATTGTTCTAGCTAGAACTTCCAGTGCTATGCTGAATAAGAATAGTAAAAATGAGCACATTTGTGTTGTTCCTGACCTTATAGGAAAATGTTTTACCACTGATTATGGTATTAGCTGTGGGTAAGTCATCTATGTACTTTATATGTTAAAGTATAGTCCTTCTATACCCAATTTATTGAGTGGTTTTTTTAATTGTGAAAGTATGCTGTATTTGTTAAATTATTTTCTGCATCTATTGAGATGATCATATGATTTTTATCTTTCACTCTATTAATGTGGTGTAACACAACAACAAAAAATGAATAAGCTGATTTAATAATAGACAGTGGGACTGAATAGAGATTTTCCACTGAAGATATGCAAATGACCAATAGACACATAAAAAGATACTTGACATTACTAATCATTAGGGAAATGCAAATTCAAACCACAATGAAATATCACCTCACAACTGTTAGAATGGATATCATCAAAAAGACAAGAAATAACAAGTGTTGGCAAGGAAGCAGAGAAAAGAGAACCCTGTTCACTGTTGGTGGAAATGTAAATTTGTTCAGCCACTGAAAAACAGTATGCAATTTCCTCAAAAAATTGAAAATAGAACTACCATATGACCCAGCTATTCCACTTCTGGGCATATAACCAAAAGAAATGAAAATAGGATATCAAAGAAATATCTGTATTCTCATGTTTATAGCAACATTATTTGCAACAACCAAGATATAGAAACAAATCGTCTGCCAATGGATGAATAAATTACAAAGATGTTTCATACACACAGCAGATCTTCGAATAACAATGTTGTGCTCAATGTCATTTCACTATAACAATAAGATGTCATGAGAACTTAACTCTTATTTATATCAATTAGCCTCTGCTAAAATTGGTTTCTTTATATATCATTTCACTTAAAGTTACAGAACCTATAAGTAAAGTTAAGTGTGGACTTACTACACACACACACACACACACACACACACACACACACACACTGGGATATTATTCATCCATGAAAAAGAAAAATCCTACAATTTGCAACAACATAAATGGATCTTGAGGGCAGTATGTTAAGTGAAATAAGTCAGACACAGAAAGTGAAATACTATATGATATCACTTATATGATGAATCTATAAAAACAACAAATGCACAGAAACAAAGAGTAGATGGTAATTATCAGGGGCTGGGGAGATGCTGGTTAAAAAGTAAAAATATTCAGTTAGATGAATAAGTTCTGGTTATCTAATGCACAGCATTGTGAATATCTATAATAATAAAAGTGTAATATGCAAATTAGATGGTTGAACAGTAGAATGGCCTTCTGGACAAAGCCATTGCTTTTAGGGCCAAGGAAGCCACTGTGGCTTCAAGGGCCGAGTCCCTTGCACGAATTTCATGCATCGAGCCTCTAGTATAACAATAATGCATTATATGCTCAAAAGTAGTTAAGAGAGTAAATCTTACATGTTCTCACTAAAAAAAAGTAATTATGTGTTGTGATGGAGATTTTAGCTAAAATTATGGTGGTAAACATTTTGCAATATGTAAATGTATCAAATCAACATCTTGTGCATCTTAAATATACACAATGTTATATGTCAATTATATCATTTAAATCTGAATAAGGTGAAAAAACACATGCATAATACTAGCTACTAATTATCTCATGTTAAGCAAGTGCCAGGTGCTCTTCTAGTCACGTGTCATATGCTTTAACTCATTGAATGCCAGAAACATCTTGTGATATTACAAGTAATATTTTCTCCACTTTACATATGGAAGACTGAGGCAGGTCCAGAGAAGGAAAGGAACTTGCTTAAGGTCACAAAAGTAGTTAGCTGCAGAAGGTGGAATTAAACTCTAACCGTCTCTGAATCAATGAATCAATGTCTAGTGTGAACAAATTCACTGTATCTCCTACAAACCAGTCCCAGGGACCCAATACAAGCATCTGTAGGAACTAAACATAACCCCTAGCCTGTTCTGAAGACAGACCTGCAACCAAATATTGAGGATGTTCCTGTTTGTCAAGGCATCCCTCCACTATGTGGCAGGTTGGACAAATTAGTTTGTTTTCTTCAAATTTGGCATTTCTCTAATTCTAAAACATATTAACGAGCTTGGTCTATACTTTCCTGGACTACTTGGTGAGGGAACTGTTCTTACTCTTCTACCCCTGAGCTGAGCTCTGCATATAAAATGACCTGCAGTTTGTTTGAGGACCAGACTCAGTCAACAAATTTGAAAACCTGTAGCCCAATTCCATGATGATTTTATCTTTCAGCTTCCTTTCTAGATGTCCCCAGGCACAGGTTATAGGGTACTTTATGGAAAAAGTGGCCATGATATGGCAGTGAGGCCATACCCATGGATTTCAACCCGAGGTATAACTTTTTCATGAGGAGGTGACTGAAAATTGTGGGAATTGTGTTGGTTTTTCCAATGACTGTGGAGTAATACCTATAGGAAGTGCATAGAAAATGGAGACTAAATCTCATAGAATCTTAGGATAGTTTCCAACACTGAATAACTGTCCTACCAGAAATGACAATTAAGAGACCTTCTCTTATCACATACCATTTTTAGAGTCTATTAGTTTTACTAGTTATACTGGACTACAATATTTTTTAATCAATATTATTAACTTCTGAAATCCAGAGAATTTTGAATTTGACAGGCCCTTGAGTTTGCTCCTTTTAAATCCAAGAGAACTTTCTGGCTATGACTAGACCTCCATAGACCCAATGTAGAGATTAAGCCAACCTTGATTCTGTGTCTTCCCACTGAGGAAAAATTTCAGGAAGACAGAGACTCACACTGTTCTTCCTCAGAAATGCCAAAATAAAGCTCTGTTATTTAACCATCAGCCCTAGTCCCAGCTTCCCGTCTGCTCTCCTGGAAGGGCTCCTTTAGTCGTGGGTTAGAGAAGAGAATGTCCAACAGGAGCAGCAGAAGGAAAAGCACTGCCATCATTAAGGGAAAGAATATTTTAAAGGCTCCGAGGACAGTGACTATAAGAATATTTAAGCAATTTTCCTCATAGGATGGAAACTAGAAAGATTCAGACAAAATGTCAATACATCCTGAGCTAATATATTCTGGGAATGGAACACAGTGAAGAATGGTTAGTTGCAACAATGATTTCCCATTTTATGCCAAAGAATTATATCAGCAACAGTTGTTGTACTTGTACTAAATTTTTGCCAATAATTTTAGTATTACCGTGGGGTTTCCTGAAAAGAGCTACTCTAAGGAAAGGGAGGCTGATTATCAAATGTTCTTAACTCCTCATAATATGGTTTCCCTGATACATGTTATCTTTTACCCTCCTTGGATTTCTTAATTTCCTCTCTACTTTGTTATCTATAATTCATAAAGTAAGTATACAGTTAATGTTTTTGTAATCTGTTTATATTTTATGTTATGTATAAGCTCCAAGAAGATACAGCGGGCTTCATTGAATATATCTGTGTTTTAGAATTTCAAAGCCATTAATAAGAGAAGATCTAATTTTAACAATGTGAAGCATAAGAGTGTATGGAAGAGGCATATGGAAACCAATCCAATAATTTTATATTGATTTTTTTTAGTTAGACATTATTAGAGTAAAATGTATATAGGTGAATATTTTTCTGTTCCTTAACAACTGCCTATGTCACATTTTATTTTCAATCCAAACAAATGTGTTTTAAAAAACACATTTGAAAAAAGACAATTTTTGTCGAGAAGCACTATCCACCCTTGGCTGTCTTTCCTTGCTACCACTGAGACCCAGAGCAATGCTTACATTGGAATGAAGTTGTTCAAAACAGCGGTGGCAAAGAAGCTGGAGCTAGCCACTGCTTGGATCTGCAAATTAAAGTCTCGAGAATGTCAGTGCAGAGTTCTGCCCACCAAATGCATTTTTGTACAAAACTCCAGAACATGGCCTTCCAGTCAACATGGGAACCAGCATGGCCCAGAGGGTTCCCAGTAGTGTGGGACATGAACTCCTTAACCAGATTTTCCTGGAGCTCCAAGCTATTTTGAGGTGGTTCAGGAAATGGATGTGGTTTTGTTGAGAAATTGTATAATTCAAAATCCTGTGGCTAAAATGTCAGCAAAAGCTCTCTCTCTTGAAGAAGGGGAGAGAGATGTACCCAGGTTTCAGTTCAGAACTGAATTTATAATTCATAAAGCAGGTGGTTCATTTCTGAGGACAAAAACACTATTCCTCAAGTTGGCCCCAGCTAAGACTGGTTTGGCTCAGTGGATAGAGCCTCAGCTTACGGACTGAAGGGTCCCAGGTTCGATTCCGGTCAAGGGCATGTAGCTTGGTTGCGGGCACATCCCTAGTGGGGGGCTTGCAAGAGGCAGCTGATCCATGACGCTCTCTCATTGATGTTTCTAGCTCTCTATCTCTCTCCCTTCCTCTCTGTAAAAAATCAATAAAATATATTTGGCCCCAAATAGGTAAGCTTTTAAATTGGGTCCTCTATCTTCCTGCAATTTATGATGCTTATTTTAAAAATATAAAATAACAAAAGTATTGTGAAATTCACAAGTATTCACAGAATCTCCTTTTCTGAATATTCTAGCCAGAGATTAGCAAACTTTTTCTCCAAAGGGCTAGATAACAAATGGCTTAGACTTTGAAGGCCACATGTAGTCTTCAACAAACTTCACTTATGATACTTTTTACCCCTGTTGTAGGAAAACAGGTGGACAGACTGTCTTTGTGGACACTACTCATTGGAAAGCAAAATGCATACCTTCCCTGCCATCCTCTCCAGTTCCATAATTTGATAGAATTGATAAATATAAACTGACAATTTTTTCAGACTGATTTTAAATCATTCAGTCATTAGCAGAGGTCTCAATATGTGATAAAACACTAACAACTTTGTGACCTAGAGAAAATACCTTACCTCTGATTTCTCACTTAATAAAAGGAGATGTTGGAGTAAAGATCTCCAAAGAGCTGTGGGCTTGGTTCTCTGAGATTCCATGAATGGCCCCAGAAGACTCCAGAGGGCTGCCTAAGGAAATGCCCTAAGTGATCTTGAGTGCATTGATAAAAACTCAGTGGAATACTTGTCACTCTAGTTAACAGTCTCTAGAAAAGCAAACTGTTCTCATTTTGCCTTGACTAAATCTACCATCACATAAGATGGCTTTCCAGTGGTTTTAGCTAAATGTGTGTTAATGAAAAGAGAGATGATAGATTCATAAGATGAGCTCATCCTTAGAAATAAAGATGTGGGCTTTCCAGTGGTCATCTAACAAAGGTAACAGACACTAAAGCCAGGAATCTAAATCAGGACAATCTGTTATCATTCCAGAACCTTTTAAATCTACTATTGTCCTTATTCTTATGTGATTCCCCAAAGCTATTAGCAGCAAAGCAAATTAAAACACATCTATTTGAACTGTAAGTTTATACCACTATGATTCCTTAAAGCAGAAATAGCCTGGGCTATTTAAGACTGAGTGAGTTTGCCAAAACCGGTTTGGCTCAGTGAATAGAGCGTCGGCCTGGGGACTGAAGGGTCCCAGTTTCAATTCTGGTCAAGGGCATGTACCTTGGTTGTGTGCATATCCCCAGTGGGGGGGGGGTGGACAGGAGGCAGCTGATTGATGATTCTCTCTCATCAATGTTTCTAACTCTCTATCACTCTCTCTTTCTCTGTAAAAAATCAATAACATATATTTAAAAAAAAAGATTGAGTGAGTTATGTAGCAAGATGTCTTCCAGATACTAATTACAGAGTAATACTTAATGAGTATCATTTTTTTTCAGTTGAAAAATAAAATGTTTATTTTCTGTTTTTCTCCAATCAGTAAAACAACGTCAATGGTAAAAGCAGATACTTTCATTGCTTTAACAGATGTACACACAGAATTTAACCCAACTGCCTGGGACTCACGTTAAGCAAGATTAATAAGATATTTCCCATCCTGCACATTCGGAAATGCTTGGTCCCACTCAGGTTTCTGTACTCACTCAAACTCCCTAGAGATAAATGAGCTTTATACCACAGAAAGGAAACAGGTCATTTGTCTGACATCACATTATTTACTGACATTAAAAATGATAATATCCATCAACAAGCAGCCAAACCCCAAGTGGGTCACACTGAGAACAAAGCCTCCACGGTCTCTCTTTGATTCAGTTACAAGGAGATGCTGAGTGAGCTGCCATTTATGTTCCAATAATGTCACTATTGTCACAAGGAGCTCACATTTTAATGTTATGAAGATAATTTCCTGTGTGTTTACTTGGGACCAGGGAACTAACTGTCTCTTGGTCTTTTCTGATCTTTTTATAAAACCAAAATCTGGAATCATAATGACAGAACTCTGAACATATTTTCTTTGGGAAGGGGAGATATTTCATTTTAAAAACACATCTCTCTCCTTTTTTAAAAATACCATTATGTACAACCCTTGTAACAACCAGCATGGCAGATAACATTGTCTGCATTTACTACATAAATAAGGTAAGTAACCTGAGGACCAGAGGTTTGTTAAATAAATTGCCCAAATTTATGGGGTTAGTAAATGGAAGATTCAAGACTGGAACCCACTGGCTTGTCTGACTCTACTGGTGATCTTAACCTTTCTCTTTTTCCTCCCTCTCTCCCAACCTCACTTCCTGCCTTTATATATCCATCCACCCATCCATCCATCTCCCCATCTGCTTGCCTACAAATCTATCTTCCTAAACCAAGTTTTTCTTGAAAGCATCTTCCTGCAATGATTTAGCTCTGTCCCACGGTAAACACCACAAGGCTGTGTGTTAAGGGCATGCAAACAATACTTGGAGGGTAGACTGACATTTTGGCTTATTTGTTTGAACTCAAAAACCCCACATGTGACTGACTGGCAGTAATGGCTTGTCAGCTGGGGTTATTCAGAGGTAAAGTTAAAAACAAAACAAAACAGGTGAACAAAGACTGTAAATTTAGCTACTGAAGAATATTTTGTACACCCTTAGAAAGTACGCTTTCTGAAGCTTGAACTAAAGCTCAGCAGTTATTTAAAACAAAGCATGGTGGAGAGGGGCACAGAGGAGTGTAAGTGGTGATGGATGGAGAATTGACTTCGGGTGGTGAACACACCATACAGTGTACAGATGTGTGCTGTGGAATTGGAATGTTACTCCAATAAATTCAATAAAAAGGAAAAATAAAAATGAAGCATGCCGGAATCTGAATTTTCTTCCCACTGCATTCATTGAGCAGACTCAGCAACAACAATGGGTCCTCTTTTGGTTAAATGTTCTAAGGCATCAACTGTGGTCCTAGTCTGATCTCATTCCCCTTCGCCTTCCTCTGTCCAGTTAAAGGACAAGGCAGGAAGGCCAGCTGGACACTTAGCAGACCCTTGGCCTAATCACTGCCCTCTGTCCATCATTAATCGTTTTCATGCATTTTTAGTTTAAATGCCTTGGACTGTGTCTTGGTCACACTAGAATGCCTAGAAGAGAAAAATATGTAATGTGACAACTTATTTGCCAAGATGACTCCAAACACCCCATTTCACAAGTTTTCCTCTTTTGTTTGACGGCAGTGGGGACATTTCTGGGTGAGGAAGGAGGCCTGGCTGCCGCGCAGGACCAGTGATCGCATCTCCGACTGGCCAGCGAGCCTTGGCTCCTCAGCCGCATTCTGATGGGGATGAATTGCACGTATAATTCAAAATCAAGAAAACTGCTCAAGTGCAGCATGTGATGCTTCTGCCAAAGTTGAAAATCATTAGGCGCCATGAATTTGGCTGAGCACACAGCCCTGTTTTGAACTCCTTTATTTCTGTATTATTGCTCATTCACTTAAGGAGAAATGCATGAGGCAGAGACGCGATCTCTTTCCCTTTTCATGTTTCTCCCATTTATCTTCCGTGGCGTAATAAATTTCTCAAGCCAAAGAGCTGAGTGTTGTCTTGTTCCCCTCTGTTTTTTTCCATTATCTCAGTTATCTCTCATTTATTTTTTAGTCTTTTCTCTTATCACAACAGTTTCTCGGGACATCATAAAGTCGGAATGAGTAACCTCCCACCTTCTGCGGTTGTTGACGGATGTTTTGGGCTCCACACTCTCAATCACCTCTCTTCGTTACTTTGGCTTGTTTGGAAAGAAAAATAAATCTGAGATACTCTTCCACTAGAACTGATGGCCCAACTGTGGACCACTTTGATATTTAAAAAGTACTGTTTATGAAAGTTTCTCCAGCAGGAAAATAATTGAAGCAAAACCTTCTTATGTAGCCTTGTTTATTCTGAAAAAAAAAATGCAGGGAGTCCAGCCAATCATGGTCCCAGTGGGATGTTCTGCGAAGAGCACAGAACAAGGAGTATTGTTCCTTATTTTTAAAGATCTATTTGAAAAACACTTTTTTTTGGGGGGGGGCATTTCCAAAAATATTATATTCATAAGTATAGAGACAATAGTATAATAAACTTCATATGTATCTGTAAGTCAACATACAGCTAATCTTACTTCTACTACACCCACCTCCATCCATTTCCTTTTCTCCTAAGGAGGTTTTTTTGAGCTAAACCCAAACATCACATACTTGCTTCCATACATATGTCTAGGTATCTCTAAGAGATAAAGACTATTACACTTTAGAAATATAACCACACACCATTATTACACCTATGAATCTTACAATTCAGTGTTCAAATATTTTTGGTCATCTCATAAAATTTTTAATATTTGTTTTGTTCAAAGTAAAATAGGGCCCAAACTTGTCCACATAGCCAGCACAATTCTTGATACAAGCTTCTTCATCTGAAAGGAAGTATGCTAGATGATTGTTTTATTTTTAGATAATAACTTTAGAATATACTTTCCAAATTAAAAGAGTAAAGTACATAAATTTTTAAAATTTACAGCATGCGCCGAAACCGGTTTGGCTCAGTGGTAGAGCGTCGGTCTGTGGACTGAAAGGTCCCAGGTTCGATTCCGGTCAAGGGCATGTACATTGGTTGCGGGCACATCCCCAGTGGGGGGCGTGCAGGAGGCAGCTGGTCGATGTTTCTCTCTCCCTTCCTCTCTGTAAAATATCAATAAAATATATTTTAAAAAAAGATTAAAAAAAATTTACAGCATGCGTGTTTATCCAGAAATAAGATTAGTGGTTTTATTTTTTTAAAAAGTAGTGTGGTATTGTATATATTTTGCTAATTAACATGTGGCTTTCTTTGAGATCTATTCCCTTCAATCCAAATCCACCTAATGAATAGACTGCACTTTATCAAATCCTCAGTTAATGGACATTTATTTTGTTACCTCCCATCCCCCCCCAACACACACAAAAAAAGTAGTGTTAAAATGGCCACTTTAATAAGTGTTACCTTATGCATATGCATAAGCTTCTTTCAGACATATACCTATGTGGGGAAGTTCTGGGTTGTTGGGAGAAATAACATTTTTTGACTATTGCTTAATTGATTTTCTCAGTGTTGTACATCTGACAAAAGTAGGTGAGAATTCAACATGATAATCTTCAAGGTTTCTTGCAACTTTGATATGCAATGAATTAATCCATCAAATCTACTTTTTAAAAATGGTTGCATCTTTAGAAATGTGGTGACATCCTGGCCAGAGTAGCTGGTTGGAACATTATCTTCTACATCGAAATGTTGCTTGCTAGATTCCTGGTCAGGGCACATACCTAGGTTGCAAGTTCAATCCTTTGTGGGGACATTTGGGAGGTAGCTGATTGATGTTTCTCTCTCTCTCTCTCTCTCTCTCTCTCTCTCTCTCTCTCTCTCCCCAAACCTCCTTCCCCTTTCTCTAAAAATCAATCAATATATCCACTCAGGTAAAAATTTTAAAAAATGTGGTGACATAAGACATAAATTACTAATTTTGACATTTCTATTGCCTTCTATTACGTCTTAATGGCAGCTTCTTTTAAAAATTGATCAGTTTTTATTTTACAAGACCCTGAGCTGAAGACTGAAGCTAAATCACAAGGGACCATGTATTTTCTAGCCTTAAAATTGTGGAAATAGAATTGGTGCCTAAAAATATAAATAATAATTCAAGGTGGTTTATAGCAAGCTATCGGTAGAGTTTGGACCTGCTATTAGTCTGTAGGAAGGGATAGGTCACTGGGCCTGGTTTAAATGGCTTTATATAGGAAAGCAAAAATGAAGGTTAGCAGGAAGAAGAGGGAAAGGAAGGATAAAAAGCAAAGAGACAAAAATATGGTTTGTCCAAAATTCAATGTGTAGATCTAAGTCTCCAGGATATGAAATTCACTTGGAAAAATTGGAAGACATGAGGCTACAGATGGTCTTTGGAGGGTTCTGAATGTTCTACTAGGGAGACAATATTTGACCAGTTCAGTTGTTTTGTTTTGTTTGTTTGTTTATTACAGATGCTACAGAAGGAGTCACTGGAAGTTTAGATGGTCCATTCTTGGATGTCCAAACCCAAGCTTCAGTTAGGATGCACTTAAAACTGTGCCATTCCTCAATTTAAAATATACTTTTGAAAATACCATTTGTTCCCCTTCTCCCACTATGAACTGCTATAAAATGAAATTCAAGAACTTATTTCCTGATATGTAAAACGGACTATCTTTATTTAGTTCTACATTTACATTGATCCAGTTTCAAAGAGGAGCCTCCCACCTCAGCATAGAGTTTAATGAATAAGTCTCCTTTAAACCTAGCCATCCCACAGCGACTTTAAAAGATCTTGATCATGACACTTCAGTCTTCTCCTTTCCAGACCAAGACTGCCAGTTACTTCTGTTTAATACAACAATTATTAACTGAGCATTGTTATCGAGCTTTCCTCTGGGCTAGACACCAAGAACCCAAAATTAATGTA
Organism: Vespertilio murinus; assembly: GCA_963924515.1. Lineage (NCBI taxonomy): Eukaryota > Metazoa > Chordata > Mammalia > Chiroptera > Vespertilionidae > Vespertilio > Vespertilio murinus. Next base: position 42,834,706 of record OZ004714.1, on the reverse strand, counting down.
TACATTCCCTGCCCTTGAAGACTGTCTAATCCAGGAAGGAAGGAAGGTAATGTAGTAGAACATGTGAAATAATAAAGAGAAGCCTCTAAGGGAACAGAAATTGTACATTGGAAGAAACCTGATCTTACCTGTTCTCCTATAAATGTTCCGTTATTCCAATTGTCATTATTTTTGCCTACTCTAAGCCTAATGCTCCATCATCTTAAGATATTATGTCTTATGCCCTCAACTGACATGCCATGCCATGTTAATGCTATTATGAAGAATCTAAACCAACTGCCTGTAATACTTCTCTAATACCATAAATCAAAGATGCAGCTCAGGAACCTCTAAGCCTGGCATTAGTCTCTGAATCTTGGTTAAGGCCACATGTTTTCAACAACTCTTCTCCTCATCTGTGGCCATCAGAAGGGCAGTTTGTAGAACAAATCAGGTTCCTCAAGGAGAAAGGGTCAGAAGCCAGAGTTCCCCAGTCCACCCTCTTGTTCCTGCTTAAGTCTTATGACACTGTTTGAAAAGGATGATGAAGGAATTGACTTGAGGTCTTCAGCTCACTCTAATTTATGAAGGAAACAGTCTTCTTTGTTCATATAGGAGAAATGAAATGCATAACTATGAGTTTCCATACCCATGAACTTGCGGCAAGCTATCAGTATCCAAAGAGATGCCCTTCAGGGTTCCATAGCCCTTATAGAGGGCTGGTTGCTATGCTTAAACCTAGACAAAACACTAAAGGGCCCCATTAACCTAAGCACAATAACACTGACACTTTCAATTAGCCAGGAGCTATCAGGTTCAGCCATTTACATTGCATAAATCCTCTTTTCCTGATTGTGTTTGAGTGACTGTCTTCCAGCACAGAAGGAGAAAGTGATTGCTTTTCTCTCCTAGAGGAAGTCTTCCCAGGTGAACCACATCCAACACTAATCACTCTTAAGAACACAGTACTATATTAGACTTGGCGTACGATTCTCCTTGAGTTGCTATAATTGGACAACTTAACTACATTGTAAGGTATATAATTTCTAACAAATGAACTTAAAGCATAATGGTTTTATAACATTTCTAGGCAGTGCCCTTAAAGGAAATGTATGTGCTCTCTTCTCTTCCTTTCCCATATTTTTCTGACTAGAATACAGCTGCAGGAAGTGGAGTCATCTCTTCCACCAAGTCAGCAAGGTAGTACATGAAAGAGCTGGAAGGGGCCACTGTGTCAGGCCTGCCTTGCTTATTCTGGAGCATGCAATGAGAGGAAATTGAAGTTCTATCTTATTGATGCTGGATATATACCCTAATTAATCAAGTGTATCAGAAGCTTTTAGGTACCAAGCTCTTTCAACAGAAAAAAAAGCCTTTACATCGAGGCAGAATCCTAAGCCTTCAGAAAGGGCAATATTAGTACCACAGATTATATTCCTAAGAATTACTCCAGACATGCAGAGATGACATTTACTCCATATAACACGTGAGACTTTGAGCATGAGAAAATCTCTTTTAATCCTTAAATTTGATCCCTTACGTCACTCATTAGAAAGGATCGTCTCTCTGACTGCAAACCATTTCTTTATATTGCTGATTTTGGAAGACACAGAGGTCAACTAAGATACTACTGAATGCTGGTTGTTCCCCAATTTCTATTCTCCCATTCTTTTCTAGTATGCTGGGTCTAATTGCCATTCTCAGTCATATATATATATATATATATATATATATATATATGAATTATTTTCCATTTCTGAATGGGGTCATGCTCCTCTAACAATTGTAGTTTGATGACAGAACAGAATACCTGGGACCAGGACTGTCAAAGCCATAATGTTTAGCAAAGCATGCCAGTGTGTTCTTTGCTACATAAGTATTCAAGATGATGTATCCAGCATGAGTCAGGATCAAGCATCAAACAAAGAAAAAAATGCCCAATTTCACTGATAAAGAAAGGCAAGGGATAATATCCAGGGACAATTTAAGGCAAAAATGAGCAGGTACAAAAGAGCCCCCTCTCTCTTGGCCCCCCCAAGAGAGAGGGGGCCATGGCAAATATGTCTGTGCTGCCTATCTCCCTTTTCAGACGTATGTCATAAATTAATCACAGTGACATCAGAGAAACTTCAGACTTCTGAACACAACAGTCCATGTAGCCACTTGCAAAGATTTGAGTTTGTCACACAAGACAAGATCTATGAGTCAGCCAGCCACACCTCAGGAACAGTGACTCCAGTAGGTGGGAGTGATGACAGGTTCCTCCTCTTCATCCCATTTGGTGACTGTTCTAAATATAGGTGGCACCAAATCCCTTTTGCCAGGATTAGGCCTCTGGACATACTCCTGATAAAAATAATAGCATTAACCCTAGGATAGCCTAGGCTCCAGTGGATAGCCTACTAGATTATCAGACTTGTATAGAAAATAACTTTACCTGATAAATATGAAGTTGATAAAACTAATAGTATAAACCCTTTTAAAATAAAAAACACAGATAAAAATCCTACTCTCCAATATTTTTAACATAGAGTGCTGGAACAACTGGATATTCACGTGCAAAAGAATACATTTGAAGTCCCTACCTCACACCATATACAAAAATTTAATTAAAAGTATATCAAAGTCATAACTATAAAAGCTAAAGCTAAAAATCTTTTTTTAAATAAATCTTTTAGAAGGCTACATAGGTATAAGTCTTCATGACCTTAAATTAGGCAATAGTCTCTTAGATATGACACAGAAAGCACAAACACCCCCAAAATAATATATTGGATATAATCAAAATTAAAGACTTTTGCACCAAGAACACTATCAAGAAAGTGAAATGATAACCTATAGAATGGGAGAAAATATTAGCAAATCATGCATCTCATGAAGATTTAATATCCAGAAAATAGAAGGAACTCAACAATAAAAATGACAATTTAAAAATGGGCAAAGGATTTGAACAGTTCTCTAAAACACACACACACACACACACACACACACACACACACACACACACACGGCCAATAAGCACATGAAAAGATATTTAACATCATTAATCACTAGATTAATGAAAATGAGATACCACTTCAAAACTATAGGATAACTATTTTTTTTAATGAAAACTAAAAAGTATTGGTGGTGATGCAGAGGAATTGGATTTCTCCTATATTGCTAGTGGGAATATAAAATGGTGCTGCCTCTGTGAGTAATAGTTTGGCAGCTATTCACAAAGTTAACCATAAAGGTTAATATATGTACCATAAATTATAGTCTGAACTTACATACCCAAGAGAATTAAAAACAGAGTCACAAAAAAACTTATACAAAAATATTCATAGCAGCATTATTTATAATAGCCCAAAAAGGAAACAACAAAATGTCTATCAACTTATTAATGAGTAAACAAATATGGTATATCCATGCAATGGAATATTATTTGGTCTTAAAAGGGATTGAAGTACTAATATATGATATAACATGAATGAACCTTGAAAACTTTATGCTATCTAACTAGTCACAAAAGACCATATATTTATATGAAATGTCCAGAATAGGCAGAAAACAGATAAGCATTGCCATGTGCTAGCAGAAAGGAGGAATGGGGTGGGGAGGTTGATTGATAATGGGTATAATATTTCTTATTGGGGTAATATAGTATTTTAAAATTAAGTAGTGACAATGGTTGTACAAATCTGTGAGTATACTAAATATCATAAAATTTTACCCTTAAACACCTAAATAAGTAGAGATAATACTATGTTAATAGATGGGCAGATTTAGTTCTTCTCAGTTTAATCTTATAGGTTAAATGTAGTTACATTGAAAACCTTACTAGGATTTTTAGTGAAATACAAATTGGTTCTGAAGTTTTCATGAAAGTTCAAAGGGCCAGGAAAAGCCAAAATTCTTCACTCCTAAAGTAGAAAAAAAGAGGAATTTACCTTAACACAGATAATGACATTATAAAGCTACTGAACTGAAAGTGTTTGGTGTTGATTCAACAATAGAGAACATACCAATAAAATAGAATAAAGAACTCGCAAATACACCCATTTATAAATGGTAACCACAGATACCACAACAAAGGCACCACAGCTCAGTGACAAAGAAAAGAACCATCTTTACATGTCTTAGAGACAAGTAATTGTCCACATGAAAAAAAAAATGTCTAGACAGGGAGCAGAATCGGGGGAGGGTATGAAGTGAACATTTTAGAAACAAAGCCATAGGATTTGAGTCATTTTAATCCAAAAGTCAAGAGAGGCCCCATGGGTCCTGTGAAACAGAGAGTAGAACATAGAGCACTAGCCACAGGATAGTGGGAAGTGCTAATGCAATAAGGACATGGTTGAATAGAGAGAGGTGAACAGTAGAGCTTTATGCCTAAGATTATAGAAGGTGGACTGATCACACTCCTGGAAAAATGTATTTCCACCCATTCACCCATTTATTCATTCACTGAGTCACATAATACACATTTACTGGGCCCTGGTATGTGAATTAATCATTCTAACTACTAAAGATACATAGGGCTTACATTCTCCTAGTAGTCACACAGACAAGAAATGCACAAATAACATTATTTCAAATAGTGACCAATGCCGTGGAAAATAAAACCGGGTGATAGGATGGAAGGTTTCTGAGGGTGGCTGTGTGCTTAGATGATTATGTTAGAAACGGTGGCCAGGGAAAATATCTGAGAGGGTAACAAACCGAGTGCGGTTTTAGCTGCTGAAATCACTGTACTAAAAAGTTGACGCTACAGTGTGCACTCGAAAAGGGCTCTCAGAGTCAGGCTGGAAGGTATAAGATCATCCTGAACGGACAACAAAGATCGTCAAACCGTGGGGAATGGGAAAGTAAAGGTTGGAGCTGCTCGGGTGGACTCATCTTTGTGCTGTCCTCCCTGCTGTACCTGACCTGACCGGTCTGGAGGCCCCAGCTGGGCCTTAAGAGGGCACAGTGCGCCGGAGTGGTTGCCCGGCTGGGTTTTAATGGCGCGCTCTGTTAATTATCTGAGTGCCAGCGTTGCTCCTCTGGATTCACGGCTAAATAAAGCCACCCCAGTTGCATGGCCTCAAACTCTTAAAGGTTAAAATGAAACTGTCTCAGTAGATGCAGCATTCGGCGCTTATCTAAGGGTTTGACCGTCATTTCGCAGTTAATAATTAGCTCTGCTCTGGTCCTCACAAAGGGTGCCACCAAAACAAAAGCAGGCGTTAAGTGTGTTCGCTATACTTGCCACTGGTATAAATAGGCAGAGGGATGATTAATGAACGAGGAGGGAATTAAGCACAGCACTGAACAAAGACAAAGGCCCTGCGCCTGCTGTCCGTGAACCAAGACAAGCTGTATCCAGAGAGAGGCAGCAGCAAAGGACACACACACACACACACACACACACACACACACACGAATCTGTTGAATGGACAGGTTTTGAAGACTTCATTTAACCTCACGTTATGACAGCCAGGGTGTTTTATTGACTCTGACATGTTAGGGGCCAGGGTCAGCGGAGGCAGACACGCATGGTGTTGGAGGAGGTAGGTGCCTGCGAAGGAAGGGAAGGGCATATTTTTGTGTGGGTGATAGAGGAAAAGCAGAGAAGGCCAGACACATTAGCCATCTCCCTTCAGGCCCCTTTGTGAGCTGAGCCAGAGTGGACATTTTTAAAGAGTTGTTTGGATGTCAAGCCAAGCAGATGAGGCAACACAGATGACCCAGCGGAAGTTGTTTAGCAAAGCCTGTCCACACCTCAAGATAGCCACCGTGTAGCCTGGGTGGGACTGAGGGTTGGATGAGGAAGGACTCGGCTCAAAGGATCTATTCCAGAGAGGCGGCAGGGATTCAGCAGTGGTTGGCAGGCTCCCGAAGGACTGCTGCTGGTTGGCATCCTTTATATACTTTCCCTTCCAGTTAGTTTTAGAGGAAACTGTCCTCTGAGGGTGCAGCCGTAGCTCCATGCGCTAGGCCAGTTTGATGTAAGAGTCTGGCTCCACATGAGCCTGTGGGAGTAACAACTGGCTGGACCCTAAGAAGCCCTGGTTGGCTTTCTGAGCACATCCCACCTCTCTCTACAGCCCTTCTTCTCCCTCAAAGGCTTCCTCACATCAACCAGGTGTCCACTCCCACAAGCTCTGTTTCCAAACAGGTGTCTGACTGGAAAGAATCTGATAAATGAATCCCTGGGGAAGACTGAGGTAATGATGAGTTTAAAGGTTTGTCCCACCCCCTTCAGGGGCATTTGCATTTTAATGAAGACCCAAAAGGCCTGTAAGAATCATAGCAAAGACACAGTCATTGTGGCCTTTTAGGCTTTAAAGCCAGAAGAGAGTTATTTATGGGCCCGATGAACTTCCTGGTCTCCCCATAGTCACATCCTATCTACACACCCCGGAGAATTCTGTCAAAATGTGTAGGCTTTTACTTCACCTTTTTTCTGACTATGTCACTCGGATGTTGGAAAGACCATACAAGAAAATGAATGTCAAATGCTTGAAAGATAAACACCTGAATCAATGTGATAGCTATAATTTATTAAATGATGAAAACTTAGACCAGAACATGCATTCCCTTTGTGATCAACATCCTTCATTAACAGGTAAGAAACGGGGCCACTAAAAAATATCTTCATTGAGTAGCTTAGGGAATCACTGAAGCAGCCAGGACTAGATGCAGAGTCTCCTGTTACTCTTGCATTGTAAAAATGACTTTCACATCTTGACTGTTAAGTTGCAAATGGTCCTTTAAAAAAAACACCTCCGTTTTAAACACCATTAATGTGAGCTAATGTGCAAAGAAAACATAGATTACCAGTTTTAGGAAAGTTACCTCAATGTTCAGGAAAATCCAAGTCAAGACTCTACGGGTATGATACCACTTTACACCCATGTAATTGTTAGAAGATAGGAAGTCTAATAACAGAAAGTGTTGGAGAAGATAAGTATCCCCAAAAATCACTCTATCATTGCTGATGGAAATGTAAAACTGGAACACCAAGAAAACAGGTTGGGCCCTACTGGTGTGGCTCAAGTGATTGAGTGTCAACCTATGAACCAGAAGGTCATGGTTTGATTCCAGGTCAGGGCGCATGTCCAGGTTGCAGGCTCAATTCCCAATGGGAGGCCAGCAAGAAGCAGCCTATCAATGATTCTCTCTCATCATTGATGTTTCTGTCTCTCTCTCCTTCTCTCTCCCTCTCTGAAGTCAATAAAAATATATTTGTAAAAAAGAAAAAAGGTTGGAATTTTCCAGCAAACACCATTTAAGGTACGAATAGCCAAAGACCCAGTAACTGTATTCCAAGAGAAACTCTGGCTCATGTGCACCAGGAGATGCACATAGAGATACACATAGCACTGTTCGAATGTGATAATGTTGAAAACAACACAGTGCCCTTCTTCTGGAGAATAATCTATGATAGTTTAATATGGTGGAATACTATACAGTATTGAAAAGAAATGAACTATGACTATAAACAACAACATAAGTAAAATTTTATAATATAATGTTGAATTAAAAAAGAAAATTCTAAAACATCCAGGATTACATTCTTTTCTAATAAAAATTTAAAATAGGTAACACTGAGCAAAATATTATTTAGGTACATAAATGTGTGTGTGCTAAAAAACATCTTTTTAGAATGGAAGGGAATATGAAACACAAAATTCAGGAAAATTATTACATAGAAGAGAACCATGTAGAAAAACATCAGTTAGTATATATACTCTACCTCTTGGGTTGGTTCATTCTTACATTATTAAAAATATGTAGTTTCACACAAATAATAAAAATGCCATGAGTGGACCAATTGATGACAGCATATCATAAACCAAAAATTAGGATTAATTCAATGCCATGCAGCTAAAATCCATTAAAGAAAAACAAACAAATAAAATATACATTAGGAGAAAGCCAACTCTTGAAGCAGGAAAAGGTATCTTCTAGAGTTGGCCTTTAGATCACAGGCTTCCTCCAGCTTGCATGTTAGAGTCATGGATAAAGACAATGTGAAAGCTGAGCTAACGGTTTCTCCTGAAACTTGCTCAACTAGGGTTGGGGGTTTGTTTGAGAGTAGAGTCTGGGTAAATGGACAGTTGGCAAGTACATGGGTGGTTCAAACAGGAGATGCAGTGGAAGTTAGGATGCACAAAGGCATTGTAAAACTCTGGGCAAAGCAATAGCTTAAAGAACCAGTGGGACTGGCACACTGAAGTCACGTTAGTGGTTCAACAGTAAACACGAAAGGGCAGGTGAAACCCTGTGGTTTGCAAGCCTTCCAAGGAACCACATGATAGGGATGATGGACAAGGGAGCTCACATTGGACAGAGACCCTAACTTAGGGACATTAGTGACAAGACGGTGATCTCCAATGCAGGTCGCCTTTCTAAGTTAATGTCTCATTAATCTGACCAACACTAATTTGGAAAAGGTGAAATAACAGGGCTTGAATGAAACTGATCTTTCAATTATAAAACCAGTGTTTGCTCAACAAATTAATAGCATGAGACACATCAGGTGGGGAATACTTACCTCTTTAGGAGCATAAACTTGACATACATATCTACCTTCATTTGTTTATAACAATTAGTATGTTAATTACAGATGATCTTCAACTAGTGATGAAAGCAGTCCTCACCTAGGGGCAATGCATTAGCCACTTGTTGGTATTACTAGGTATATTTCAAAGCAGTGAAACGGTGCCTGGAAATAATCTTTTTAGTAATTCGCTGCTGCCAAAGGGTGGGTTGGCTCAGATCGAAACCGATCTTAACCCAAACCCAGAATCCATGAAAAGAGTTCTCCGTTTTCTGGAAGATGATTCAAACAGACTCAGAAAATTGATTTTAGTCATTTGACTTTCCAATGCTATTTGAACTGGAGGGACTTCCATCCCCAGAGGTGTACTCTGCCTCCTCAGAACTCACACAGAGGGATTTAAAAGCTTTTGTCTGACTCCCAGGCCCTGATGTTGTCTAAGAAACCTGCTAACCTGCTTTTACATGGCAGTGACCTTCAGCAGGATAATGCCTGCACTCTTAGTTTGACATCGGGTTCCCTAGGCGTGTCTACTCCTCTATACTAAGAAAAACACTGTTAAAAATCTAAAACAAGTTTAAAAGGAACTAGGGTCAAGTTGCCCACAGTATCAAGCTTTGGAAGTGCTGACACAGAAATTAAACCACATGAGAAGGTATTTATTTTTAAGTAGGAGAGGAAGGGTAAAAACGGATACACACTGTTTTTACAAGAACTAGACAAACCACAGCTTTACACATATCAACACAATTGGGTTGGAACATATCGTGTTGGGAATGAATGACTCACAAGTTTCTATCAACAGACATAGAAAATATGGCTACCAAATAAAAAAAGCAGTTGTTGCATTATACTTAAACCCACAGTGTGTAAACATGTATGTATGTATAAAGTGGAACATAGTGAATTAATGAGGGATTCATTAAAAAAAATAAATACTAACAGAAAAACATGTAAAAACATATTTTTACTAAAGATGATTTTTACTAAATATTTAGTTGAAATATAAATGTGATAAATGACCTGGGTCTTACAAGCACATTTGAGTCATGTCCTAAGAACGTCATTCAGGATAATTCTTTTTAAATTTTCAAACAGCTCCGGTACTGTGGGTATGACCAAAAACACCCAGCGCTTTTGGAAAATGTACACCAGAGTGAGTTTCATTGCTCTGAAGTCTAACGTTCTTTTGCTTTGAAACGATGCAGGAAGGAATGCAGAGCTTTTTCTAATTTGGCAGCAAAAGACAACTAACGGCATGTTTATCCCTGCTTGCTTCCTGGAGGTGCAGATGAGCACACCAAACGAAAGGGCACTGGGAAGATAAGTTCCATGACATCCACAATAACTCTTTTATACTGCCGACTGGCTATTCTGTATGTAGCATTCAGAGGCAAATATAAAAAAAAAATGATGTAAAGCCAAAATTATTTCCTTGATAACACTTGTTTTAAACACCTCGCCACTAAATAGCTAAAAGTCTCCAAAGTGAATGCATAAACCATATAAAAGCCACAGGACTACTTACATAAATTCTTAAGATTAAAGTAATAACTTCTAGAAAAAGGTGGGAGAAAACACACCACAATAAATCTATTTGTAATGGTATTTGGGCTCTACCAACTGCTTTCATTGGTCTCCAGTGGCTTACATATAAAACAATACATTTGATGTATGATTTCAATTCCTTATGGAAAACTGTTCTATCTACAAGCAGCCTGTCAAAGAGAATGCCAAAAAAACTCTTCTGTGTCCCAATATGAGGCAGGACTTTAAGATATAACTTAAGGTCACAATTTGTTCTTGCTTGGTCAGGTTTAAGACTATAATTGAGGAATGCCTGACCTGGGGGAGGAAAAGGAAGCGGGGCAGGTTATTTATGGTGAAATAGAAATAGGCAAGGTGTCAGAGCTGGAAGTTAAATGGCGATGTTTTGCAGGGAGAGTGGCTCTACAGAACGGGCAGAATGCAAGGGGTGGCTATCTGGAAACTGCCTGAAACCCATCTCATGTGCTGCCACCCAGCGCCCCTGGCAGCTGCCAGCTCCAGAAAACCATCCGTGGGCCCAGGAAAATGTTTTCCTGTTACTGAGGGGTGCACTGGGGGTAGGAAAGTTGCCGCAGAATGAAAACAAATGCCATGCTAATTGGCCTTTAATTTGCAGCCCTTTATCATTAGAACACTGCTCTGGATTTCAGCAATCATTTTTTTTAATCCCAAATTAAAGTTGTCCAGGTTTTAAAGAGGGAATTATAACGTAAAAAATGGGCACAGTTGCGGGAGGGCAATGCACAACCCCCAGGGGCTATTCTTCTTGAAATTACAACCTTCCCAAAACAGTCTTCTAATCTAGTTCTCACCACCCCCCAATTCTTCCTCCTGCTCCTCGCTGTAGAATCACCATCTGAGGGATGTTGGCCAACCTCTCTTGTCTTTTAAAGGGACATTCAACCTCATGAGGAGCCCAATAAATCCCTCACCCTGTTCCTAAGTCAAAGTGTACTTATTAGTATAGGGCGTGGATTTGTTTTTTTTACTTAATACTAGTTTTAAAATCAATGCATAGTGTTGTTGCATTATGAGCTTCTGTCATTGTTGAGCATATCATTGTGTCATTGGCCCATGGTGCGAACTTCATTTCACGGAGAAAGGACCCCGCTAGAGCACATATCATCACTTTCCCTGACTCCCCAGAGAATCTTTCTTATTTAAAATCCTCTACAGAGTAGTATGTACCAAGGCTACTGGAAAATCTGACCAAGTAAATATAGCATTCTGTCAGCAAATTCCATCTACCGTGAATTCCTCCCCTAGGCCCTTTCCTTCCATTCTAACCTGCGTGAACAATTGAAAAGCTTTGTTTGCCTTCATCTTGGTGAATAATTTCGGGCTATCATTAAGCAGCTCGTCATCAAGTGAGATCATTTACAGTCAAGGGACTGAGGCATTGTCTAATATAAAGCTTCGGCTGAGCTGCTTAGAGCCAGAGACAAGAATAGTTTACGGTATTTGAAGAAAGCATCCAAGTGTACTATAGTAACTAAGGTTTTTAGCTTAAGGAGCAGTAGGTGAGGGATAGAAATGGCCAAGAAGGCTTTACAGTGGGCTTTGGGTTTAAACAGGAACTCAAAGGATGAGTATAATTATCAGAGAAGCAAAGGATGAACCTTCCAAAGGGGGCAGCAGCCTGAAGAAAGGCCTGGAAATAGGAATTATCCAGGACAAGTTGTCTTGAGAAAGCAAAGAGAAAGGGGATTTGAATGTGCAGAATGAGAGGCAGGAACTGCTGATTAGAGCACTTTGGTTTTGCCTCCTGGATCTTCTCTCAATTTCTCAACCATCCTTTCCATGTCAGGATTTGAACTACACAAATCACAAATGCTGTCTCAGGGTGGAGGCCTGACATGGAGGGTCTTTGACATTAACCACATGAAACTCCTGCCTTGGGCTCTTGATATACCTAGTTGTCCTCTGTCTGGTATATTATATGGTCTGCCATATGGTTTCAACAAATAAAAATTAAGTATATTTAATGAAAAATTTGTCCAAAATTTGTACAGAGAATATTTAGGATAAAAATGTTCATTAAGTCTTCCACTTTATACACATGAACACTTGTATTTTTTTAAAAAAGAAATATATATTTTATTGATATGTTACAAAGAGGAAAGGAGAGAGATAGAGAGCTAGAAATGTCTATGAGAGAGAAACATCAACCAGCTGCCTCTTGCACACCCCCTACGGGGGATGTACTTGCAACCAGTGTAAATGCCCTTGATCAGAATTGAACCCGGGATCCTTCAGTCCGCAGACTGACGCTCTGCCACTGAGCCAAACCGGTTTTGGCAACACTTGTATTCTTAAACTTCCTGTATCTCTGTATTTTGATAGTTTTTTTTTTTAAATCAAATATAGCCAATTTTTGTTGCTTAGTTATTTTTAAAAAATACATTAAAAGTTCACCCGTTTGGCCGAAACAGGTTTGGCTCAGTGGATAGAGCGTCAGCCTGTGGACTGAAAGGTCCCAGGTTCGATTCCGGTCAGGGGCATGTGCCTTGGTTGTGGGCACATCCCCAGTGGGGGGTGTGCAAGAGGCAGTATCTCTCTCATTGATGTTTCTGACTCTCTATCCCTCTCTCTTCCTCTCTGTAAAAAATTCAATAATAAAATACATTTTTTTAAAAAAAGTTCACATGTTGGTAAAAAAAAAAGACAAGTTTTTAGAAAAGAAAACACAAAAGCTTCCCCCGCCCCTTAATAACTCAAGAATCAATCATTTGCATGTACTAGACAATAGTCTACTTACAACTGACTATATTCTTTCCATGCCAGGATTTGAACTAGATAATTCAAATGATATTGAGCTAGTTTTAACAAATTTGCAATATAAGGTTTCCATGGGAAATTTTCTTCAGTGGTAATGTATCATAAGAAAACAAACCTCTGGCTAAGGTACTGATTCCCTAGAAAGAGAATTTGCTGGAGAATTCTTCTCCCCAAGGTGCCAGTCACAGAAAGGAGATTCCCTGTAAATGGCCAAATTCAGAGCTTCATAAGATGCATTTATGAAAGGAAACCATTTCTCTAAGTTATGATGCCTCTGAAGTTAATTCATTGGTTTCATGAACTGGAAATTAGTCTTTTTCCTAGCAGAGATATAAATTCATTATTAAAATGGCCTTTTTTCCCAAGAAAGTTCAAAGTTAAAGTCTAATTAATTCATTACTCTAACAAATATTTATCAGTAGCTACTATGTGCTCACTGTTAGATAAGACCTATCTCATCTAGGATGGTTCCCCCTTCAGGATAGAGATTTAAGCCTAAAAATCACAAGATGGAAGCACAGAGGGTAGGATTTCTCACATTCAAATTCCAAGGCATTATTGCTATGGGTTAAATTGAGTACCTCTTAAAAGATGTGGAAGTCCTAATCCCTAGCACCTGAGAATGTAACATCATTGGGAAATAGGGTCTTTGTAGATGATCAAGTTAAGATGAGGTCATTAGAGTAGGCCCTAATACAATATGACCTCATAAAAATGGGAAAATGTGGATGCAGAAATAGACAACCGTAGAGGGAAGACAATATGAAGACACAAAGAGAATGCTACCTAGAAGCCAAGGAATGCCAGAGGCTACCAGAAGCTAGGAGAGAGGCATGGAAGAGATGACCCTTCGTAGCTTTCAGAAGAAAATACTACTACTGAAATCTTGAGTTTTGACTTTGAGCTTCAAGCACTGAGAGATGACCATGGGCCTATTCAGCTACCCAATTTTGGGCACTTTGCTACAGCAGCCCAGGAAATTAATATAAATAGATTTCAAAATTTTCAAGATTAATACCAAGTAGTCTACCATCTACCAAGACAGAAGAGTTAAAGGGTTATTAAAATACAATTAATGTAGCCAAAACCAGTTTGGCTCAGTGGATAGAGCATCAGCCTGGGGACTAAAGGGTCCCAGGTTCAATTCCAGTCAAGGGCATGTACTGTGGTTGCCTGCACATCCCCAGTAGGGGATGTGCAAAAGGTGGCTGATTGATATTTCTCTGTCATCGATGTTTCTAACTCTCTATCCCTCTCCCTTCCTCTCTGTAAAAAATCAATAAAATATATTTTAAAAAATACAATTAATGTAAAACCTTATTCATGTGGCACCTGAGGGAACCACCTAAATCAAGATATAATCTCACTCAAAGGGATCACAGAAATGCCTTTGCTTGGTGTTGTCACTTTCCAGCTCAAACGTCTATGTCAAACTGAGTGTCCTGTCCTTGATTCTAGGATTTTGCGATAACTACTCTTCAGTCTATAAAATCAGGGTCAGAAGAAGTCTATGTGTGCTTCCCTTCATCCAAGACAGATGACCCATCAAATACAGCCATCAGTGTGGATAATCTACTATCACTGAACATTGTGGATGTCCTGGGTTCTTCACTGGCCACCTTTGTCCACTGGTTCAAGAGAATCCCTCTATATGGAAGTAATTCATACCCAACAAAGGTTTCATGAAAACAGACAATCATGTTGATTGTCTACCTGTCACTGTTACCTCATCTACCAACTTTTAAGTATAGCTAGAGATAACCCTTTACCCAAAAAGTATCAAGAACAAATTATAAAAGGAACCCTAGCCAGTTTTTCTCAGTGGAAAGAGCATGTGGATTCAAGTATCCTAGGTTTGCTTCCAGTCAAGGGCACATGTCCAGGTTGTAGGCTGTATCCTCAGCAGGGGGTGTGCAGGAGGCAGCCAATCAATGATCTCATCATTGATGTTTCTATCTCTCCCTCTTCCTTCCTCTCTGAAATAAATAAAAAAACTATATTTAAAAAATTATAAAAGGGTTTGAAATATTACATACTTTATAACTTTCAAAGGCCATGAAATTATTTTATGGCTAAGGTATCCTTTTGTCTCCTGCTATTCTTTTTTTCCATTTCATAATTTTTCTATGTGAAGTTGCCTCCCTTCTAATATAATTTTTTTTGTCTCATAGTATTACTACTCACTTCTAGAATTAATTCAATAGGTATATTCATTTTTCATTCTTATTTATCACTTATCATTTTAAAAGTAGTCTTTCAAATTTTTGAAGGAAAATCATATTGTATTATAAATTTGAAGTGTTCTACCTTAATTCCCTTTGAACCCCCTCCCCCTCTCCCCCCAACCAATTACCAAGAAATCTGTTGGGCCTATCACTCAAATTATATAACTAGGTCACTTGACTTTGTATTTGTCAGTACCCTCTCTTTCAAAGAAAAAAATCAATAAAAGGGATGCCTTTAATAGAGAGTGCATTAATAGAGATCAGCTCATAATAGAATTGCTATTTTCAGTAGTTATTGCCTAGAAATTATTGTTAGGTCATCACCTTGGTTTGTGGCTATAATAGCATCACCAGAGGAAAGAGAAAGGGGCATGGACTGAAAGACCTTTGGGAACTGATACTGATTCTTATTCACCTCTCAACAGGAGTTGAGTCCTAAGGGCAAGAACACAAGTGAGTAACAAACAGGAAGCAACATCATCAAAAACCTTTGCCTCATTCTGAGTAAAAGCATTTGGACTTCACCTCAGTCTGGGGAACAAGACTTCAACAACAACAACAACATGCATCCACTGTTCTGTGTCACCATCACCAGATATGCCAATTTCCCTAAACCCAGCTGATCCCCAGGCAGCGCCCTGATATTCTTTCAGGAGCTGGATCCACAAGGCCATGATTCATCTCTGTCAGGTCTGGTTACAAGCCCTGTCTTCTGAGCGGCTGATTAAAGCAAAGGGTCAGCTGCAGCGATGGCTGCGGTGCTCCTCAGCTCCTGGGAGGTGGTACCGTAATTAAAACACACACACACATCCTTGACTCCCAGGTCCTTCTGGAGGGGACTGTCAAAGTGTCTTGGAAAAACCAGAGCTTGTGGCGAGGGCAGGGATGGCTGACGAGTAACTATGGGCCTCCTCGCTTCAGCTCATCCCTACAGGCACCCAATAGCGTTGCCTGACTGGCCTCCCTCACCTCCTATTCTCATCTCCCCCTCTCCCATCCCCATCTTCGGTGCAGGCCATCCTATCTTTTGTTCTGGCAGAGATAAGATGTATAAATGATGAGTGGTTGACAAAGTGTACTCCAGTGCCGCAGGCAGCTCATCAATCATTTTCCACATGTCGACAGATAATTGATGCAAACCCTGCAGGCGAAGCTCCATCAGGTGAGAGGAGGGACGAATTAAATCTGCTGTCAGGAGCCAAGCAGCTGATCTGTATTTAACATTCTTTTTAATTTAGCACTTGTTTGTTTTAAGCTGAGTTTCCAGCCCCTCCTTGCTCTCCACACGTCAGGGAGTGGCCTCGGGTTTGCTGACCTTACTGCCATCCAGGGCTCTGAACTCACTGGTTTCCTGGGCAAGGCGCTGGGGAAGGAAAGGAGACAAGACCACCCAGGACCACGAGGGAGGCGCAGGGAAACGTTCTTTCTGCCTAAGTGAAGCTTAACATCAAAGGCTTGGCTGTCAGGCGATTATCCATCAACAAGATCCGGTTGGCAGGGTGCTACCTGCACACAAGGAAGAAACCACTTATAGCTTTTTTTACTTAGGGGAAAAAAAAACACAGACAATAAGAATGATCCAGTCCTGTATTTCCTTTATGAAATGAGACTGAGTAACACTTATACCACAGAGTTGAAGAAGTTTTGGTTTTCTTACTTCCCTTGCCTCAACCAAACACTTGAAAGCTAAATCAGTCTCAGAAGGTACTTGTTGGCTGGTGAAATTGGGGAATCATGATTAATGGTCAAGTCTAAGTTTCACTCTCCTACTTGACTCCAACTCATGGTTCTACCACTAACCTCCAACACCCACACTCCTGTCTACACACGTACACACACACACACACACACACACACACACGTACACTCTGCAGAAATCTTTGCTTTTGGTTACTCAGGTATCCTGGTGAATGGAAAATTACCACATGTGCCCCAATCACCAATATGCAAACAAATGATAATTTAATCTATAAAACTTTTAACTCCCAAGTGAACCTCATCATGTAGTGCCTTAGGATCATTTAGAGGAATATGATGTTATAAAAAATGTTCTCCTTGATAGAACATCATATGAATCAGCTTTTTATTGGATTTCATTTTCTATATGGAAATGAGTTGACATCTAAGACGACTCAGTCCTTATAGCCAGGCATAATCCCCAAATTTGTCACTACACCTTCTCAACGGAAATCAGGCATCTCTCAAAGCAAAGGTCTGCTCTGCCTTGCCTTCCTGCTTCTTGGGCAAAGCATTATTACCTCTGTTTTGGTGAGGTCCAGGCATGTGAACAACAAAGCTCATTATATCCCAGAATCATTGGACTACCCCCAAAACATCTTCCTACTCCAGTTCTTTATGTTTGTAAATCTAATCTTGGGCCCTTTTCAATCAACCTTATAAATGGAGAGCTTTTGAAGTTGAGAGGCACTGTTGTGATCATGCTCAAAGCTGAATTGGACTAGAGATATAACTAGATTCTACATTTTTTTAAAAATGTAGAACTCTAGCAATCATCAGCTGTATATATTCATTCACTTAATCTCTCAACAAGTATTTATTATGTACCCATCATGTGCTAGGCTCAGTGGCTGAGACTGAGAGTACAGCTGTTTATCCTATGGGCCCTTAGTAGCTGACAAGTTCACAAAAATACTATGATATAAAGTGTCAAGTGCCCTGTCAGCAGACAATTCAAAGAGAATGTGCATGGCTAATAAACACATTTTTTTTACATGTTCAGCCTCACTAGAAATTAGAGCAATGCCGCATGAATTAAATTAAAAGGTTTTTTTTTTCTTTAAAAACAACAACACATACCTATCCAAATAGCAAAGGTTGGGGCAGGGTCATAGAGATTGTAGAGAGTATGGGGAAAATAGGCTGTGATACGCAGACAATAGAGAATTAAAATGGTTGACAATGCCTAAAATGCATTTTGGTAATATGCATCAAAGACTTTAAATATTTTCTCAGAATTCTGCCTAAAGTGATAATTGGACATATGTACAATCTTTAAACAACAACAACAACAACAAAATCCACTGAAAAAACATACCAAAAACTGCAAATGATATGCACGGGTTGGGAAGAAAGGGCTATGACACTTCAGGGCTGATTGATGGCATGTGCCTGGGAGGAATCAGGGAAAGACTCATAGGGGGAAGTGGCTTTAACTGAGTCACGAAAAATGAATAGAATCATGACAAGCTGGTCAGAAGGACTTTCTAGGAAAGCAGGTGGGTGGCAATGAAAAGGGCACAGAGAGGGGGGAGCAGAGAGCATCTGTGATAAGCAGAAGCGGTCCAACTTAGCTGAAGCCCCGAGACTGGGATGGGGACTGCGGAAAGGGGGCGCCCTGCCCCACTGAGCTGCACCAGGTTTTTCTGAACCACGAACAGGCCTTTTCAGTAGGCAAAGGGATGCCTTAGCTGATTTTCTGCATTAAAGAAACAACCATGATCAAAGCCATGCCATGGGGTGTTTACTCCATTTGTATTGCAGAAATAGGCCAGGCTGGATGGAGACAGGAGGCAGAGGGACAGGCTCGTTATCACAATTGTCACACACACTGTCTCGGGGAAACAATACACCCTCCACTAACACACAGGGGAAAACCTAGTCTGGCTTAGTTTCACCGGACAGCAGCTTCAGACCAGAGAATTTTTTTTAAAGTCTACTTATCAAAACACAGGCTAACAAAAGATCAGTCTCTATTTACAAGTTATCCGAACCTGCTATCAATTCCCAATTAAAATTTCAAGATACAAGGAATTCTAAGACATTTTAAATATACAGAATTACCCAGTAACAGAGGTGAAGTTCTACACCAACAGCCTGCCCAAGTGGGATGAGTTACTCATAACTCAATGGGCTAGGACAGCCATGGGCAAACTATGGCCCGCAGGCCGGATCTGGCCCGTATGGCTATTCTATCCGGCCCGCAGAGCCGAAAGAGCGGAGGGTTCTCTTGCTCTCCCCTCCGCTCCTTCACCAGCAGCCCAAGATGAGAGTGCCAGCATGGTCAGGTTGCTTTTGTTCTGGCCCTCTGGTCCAGTTTAAGAACCTATTGTGGCCCTTGAGTCAAAAAGTTTGCCCACCCCTGGATTAGAAACATGTCAGAATTTATGAATACTTATGGCTAACTGTGTTTAAAAATGTAGTCTAGATGACTTTAAGTGGACACTGGGTTTAAAGATGATTACTCCCCCTGAATAGAGCCTGTGGTTTTTGTATCTGCTGGTTTACAGCAGTCCTGAAAAAAATATTCTGGAAAAACAATTGAGCTGCATCAGTAACTACTGTTCAGATCTACAGATAACCATAGCTAACATTTACCAAGTGCTTGCTATAAGCCAGGCATTATCCAAGCTACAGATACTAACTCATGTACCGTATTTGCCGGCATATAAGACGATTTTTTGGCCCTGAAAAATATGCCTCCAAGTGGGGGGTAGTCTTATACGGTGAGTATATAACAAACTCTGTATTTTGAGTGGAAATGTTAGGGGGTCGTCTTATACACCCAGTCTCTTATACGCCGGCAAATACGTATTTTTCAGGGCCAAAAAATCGTTTTATACGCCGGCAAATACGGTATTCCTATAACCTTATATCACCTTATAAAGTAGGTACTATTATTACCCCATTTTACATATAATGAAACTGAAATCAGAGAGGTTAAGTAATTTATCCGGGGTAATAAAGCTACTAAGAGTTAAAGCCAGGAATTGAACCCAGCTGGTCTGTTTAAGAGACCTTGCAATTAACTACTACTTTACTTTCCACTAAAACATTTTTCAACTAATTGCAGACATGACAGTAGGTGGGTGGGTGTGCCAGGGTGTGTGTGTATGCATATACCTGTGTGAATAGTAGGGAGAAAGAGAAGCAGATACAAAATGATGAGGAGAACTGGGGGGGAGGGGCACTGCATGGAGAAGATGCCCACCCCTAGAGAAGGAAGATCAACAAATCAACCTTGTTTAACATAAGACCTGAGGGTAAGAGGAAAACATTAAGTCTCTGAATCGTTAGTACTCTTCCCATTGGAAATGGTGATTTGGGCAATAGCCTGAGTAGGAGAGTCAAGTCTGGTGATGGGCTTAAAGAGGCAAGAGTTCAGCAAGCTGAGGGGTAGGCCTTCCAGGATGGAGGAGCATTCATGTTAAAGCTGGGAACTTGAGCAAAGCAAAGGGAGGTCAGCCCAGAGATGAGTGACAGCGATGGAGAACACATCAGCCCTGACCAGAGTTCATTTGTGAACCCGGTGGCAGCAGTGATGCTGCTTAAGAAGCAGACTGCAATGATTCCTGAAGGTGTTCAAAGGAGAGGAAAACACAAAGAGTGGTGAGATGCTGAAAAATGCCCACATTTAAAACATTTATTCAAGTTATATATGATTATTTGGTTCATTTTACTTTGGGCTTATGAGTTCTTCATTTGGGCTTCACTAAGTATCCTTCACAGATATTAGAATACAGTAGATGCTGCCTGGATCACATATGGGAGGTCTTCTAGCCAACTAATTTGTTGACTGGAATATGCCCTGCCCACGAGTTACACTCCTTCAATGGGCTATCACTCCCTGATAGGCTTCTGGCAGGACAGAGGGCAGTCATGGCCACACCACAGAGACCCCAGCCTTGCACTCTGGGCCACGCTGCTAGCAGAAATTGCACCACGGCCATTCTAGAGCCTCTGGGCATCTTCACAGATGGAAGAACTTCAGTGATGGATTTCCCTGCACCCTTTTCGCATGAGGGGAACATACACATCAATCATCTCCATGAGGAAAGCCAAGGGAATGGCCTGCCTTTGAGCTCATTTGGCACCTGGCCTCTCACTTTGCTACCACTTCCCACACATTCTCTGAGTCAAAAGCAAAGTTTGCTTTTAATTTCTGCAACAGGGAGCTTTCTTGTTGACAAGAGAGCTGCCTGGGCTGACGTCAGGGGCCAGATTCCTGAGCCAGCTCACAGCCACCTCCAACTTTCTTGACCTGGGAAGTGCTGACAGAACTTCAACCTCCGTCTCTTCATTGTCCCGTCCACACCAACCACTCAGGGTTTCCCATCTGAGTGCTCTGGAGGCCGTGGATGCCAGCAGTGAGCACTTAGAGCTGGAACACACTGGCAGACTTTGGAGCTGTCCCAGGACTCTGGAAAGCCTCATTTTTCTCCATACACAACATCCATGAAAATGTCTGTTTTTCCTGTTACCATCTACACCCAGAGCTCCATGGCAAAAGGCAGGAGGAAAAAAAAACTGACAAGTTGTTGGAGAATTAATTCATTTTCTTTGCCAATTCTCTCCCTTTTCCTCCCAACACAACTACCAGACTTCAATTTTATGGCAACTATTAGAGCGGGAGCACTTTATATGCTGTGATCTGAGCCAGTAGTTGGTTAGCTCATTAAAGAAAAAGTTGGTTAAAGTACTACACCTGTACGTAAGCATTTTATTTTATTTTCAATCATGTTCCACAAACTAATTTGCTGATCTTTTGATGCATGCTTGGGCCTTTTTCTTTTGCATGTGGTCTGTCGAACTCAGCTTAGCATGGGCTATTTTGTACAAACCATTCTCATTATATAGCTTCTAAAATTTCCTGTTTTGTTTTCTTTAAAGGGGAAATAGAACTTTAAAGCTCTTGTAAGGCAATCTGAGGTACAGACTCCTTCTAGAATTTTATGATTCTTTTTCTCCAAAGCTTTTATGGCTGCCTTGCCCACACTTAACTGATTGTATTTTCTTAAATTAAACCTCATTGAGTCTTTCCAAAACATTCACCTTGGTTTTTGTGAAAAGAAAAAAAAAATCCCCTGCACTCTCACATTTCATTGGTCTTATAACATTTAATTGAATTGCATATAAACACAACTAACATAAGTTGGTTTGGTTGCAGACTTGACTAACTTTCAGTGAATATAACAACTTACCTGGTGGGACCAGGAGTGCCTGAGTGAGAGGGTGCCTGCCAGCGGTGCATGCTCAGTGTGACTGCATCAGTTAATGTGTTCCACTGAGAGCGGCAGGTGCTGGTGAGCACACCAGGTTGTTGAGATGCAAGTTGCTTCAGTAGAGTGCTTCTATTGTATGTGTGTGTGCATGTGGTCATGTGGGTGTATACACACACACACACACACACACACACACACACAAATTTTTTTGCAATGGTATTTAGTTTCAGAGAAAATGATAACATACTTAGTAAGATTGTTTAGCAATACCACTATGAACAAAGAAGACCTTATCCTATTAGAAAAGCCACAGTGGTCAGGCAGGCAGACCAAAGCTTGTTGTTCTACTCAACAAACACAACTGTCGACTGTGCAGAGGCATCCACTGGGCATTTTCCATGTGAGCCAACAACTTGGTATCCCATGTCTTTGGCTTCATGAGCAGGTAGCCTAAGAAGTCAAAGTCTTCTCCCCAGGCCCAATTTCAGGAAAAAGAGCTAGCCCAGGGTACCACTTTCAGGACAATCTTCTTAGGGAGGTTTTGGTTGGCAATGTTGTCAAGAAGTATGCTGAGAGCCTTTGCCTGAGATTACTCTTTTTTATTATTCCATGCAGAGAGCCTGTCATAAGCATAGCTCTCTCTTTTTTCATGCAATTCAACATCTCTGTCCACAGCTAATGGTTCAGATAAACATGTATTAAGGCAACCTCTCCAACAGGCTGGTGAGCAGTGTATGAGGTCCCCTGCATGAGAGCAACAACAAAAAGTGCAGTGGGGGTGTGCTGGAGGCAACTTATCAATGATAATTTCTCATCATTGATGTTTCTATCTCTTTCTCCATCTCCCTTCCTCTCTGAAAGTGCACTACAAGATGGAGAGGTGATAGGAGGAAGGCAGATGTGGAGAGAAACTGAAGAAACTGAGCCAGGATGTAGAAAACTGGGAGTAAGGTAATGAATAGGGAAAAACAACTGGCAGTCGGAGGGAGGGTGAAGGACCCTCTGCATGAACAGATTCTTTGGTTTTCCATATTTCTTTGCAATATTCCCTTGCTACCTAAAAGAGGCCTATTAACAGTTCCATAATTCCCACAGCCACAGAGCATTGAACAATTATTTTAGGAATTAAAATAATCAGGGATTAATGTGTACAGAATGCCTATGGATTATCAGCAATTATGAGGAAAAAAAGTTAAAATTATTGTGTAAGAACAGTATTCAGTCTGAAATAGGAGAGGAAGAGAGAAGGCATTGCCTCCAAGGTCAGCAGTGAATGGAAAAGCCCTTGAGGAAGCAGTTAGGATGCATAGCCAGGACTTTGCATTAACTCAGCAATAGTGAGGGGAGGGATTATCTACACACGTAGGGCACACAGAACATGCTGGGTTCATGTCTGTGAGCAGAGAGAGACAACCTCTTCACAAAAACACTGGCAAAAGGCTGTACCTCCCCTGAGTTGGGTTGCTTAAAGCTCTGACCCATCAGCTGGGTTGGTCATAATGTGGAGTGTGATCATCAGAAACCCAGACCGTCACTTCCAGCCATCACACCCTCCCCCTGAGGTGGGAGCCTATACCTGTTGGGATCTCACCCCACCTCCATCTTCACTTCACTTTGGTTTCCTGCCTTGACATGTGGCAGGTAGTTTTACTCTGGGTACCCACCATTTAATCGTTGATGCATGCTTAATAGTTTGTTAAAGAATCTTTTAAAATTTCAGGTGTGATACAATGAGAAAAATTAGATATTAAAATCCAATCAGTACATATAATTTCCAAATATACATTTTTAAAACAGAGTAAGTCTCAATAACAATATTTCATCGTTGTTTAGCTAAACAGGAGATGACTTCATTAAAAAATGTGCGGTGTCCCACTGGAGGCTCAGTGGTTGAGTGTCGACCTATGAACCAGGAGGTCACTGCTCGATTCTGGGTCAGGGCATATGCCCAGATTTCAGGCTCGATCCCCTGTTGGGGACATGCAGGAGCCACCTGATCAATAATTCTCTCTCATCATCTCTATCTCTCTCACCCTCTCCTTTTCTCTCTGAAATTAATAAAAAATATACATTATTTCAAATGTGTGTGGTTAGTAGAGAGAATTATTGGCCTCTGAAAAAAGAAAATTCTCCAAACCCTCTCCACACATGTCACAGCCAGAAACAGGAAGATATCCACCTGTCTAAGCTTCACCGTACTCACCCCTACCCACCTACAAAATATGTGTTAACAGGGAAAAGTTAAGTGAAAGCTGTTTTCTGCTAACTCCATTGCACTCAGATAAGTGTGTTCAGAATGATCTCTCTCTTATTTGCCTTCTTTAAAGTCCAAAAGAAAAAAATATATAATTTGAGTCAGAAAAAAAACAGTGTATATATTAAACGCCTTTGAGTTCCAGCTTCTTAATTCCCTGGCTTAAAATATATGTCCTAGAAATATCTTCCTAGCTATACATAAATATCATGAATAATAATGACTATGCTACTAATTTTCCCACTGGAAACATGGTCCCATATCTCTGCGTTGATGGTGAAAATGATGGGCTAGGCAGTTCTCAGTTGCCATTCATGCCTTACCTACAGAATGATTGTCCACTGATGTCTGGGAAGATCTTTTAAGAAGTGTGCCTACAGGATGTGCAAGTTTACTTCCCAGATTGTTAAACTGAAGCCCTAAAAGTGAGTGATTCTGAGAGAGATGGGGAGCCATCAATTTCTGAAAAGAAGTGAAACTACTTTGCCTTGCTGATGCTGAGGACACCAACCCAACCTCCATTTGTTCTGCAACCAAAGAGGCTGGATTCAGAACTCCCACAGGGGCCTGGGTCCCAAGGGTCCACCTGGTATGATTACTATTGAGCTTTGCCAGCAAGACCACGATTTTTTTTATCAAGGGCAAATAGTTTGCCAAAGGCATTTTTATAAGAACCTACCAAAATATAGCATTAGCTGTCTTCCCAATACAGTACTCTACTGTGTGTTCAATAGCAGAGACATCTAAATGGCAGTTAGTGCAGGGTAGAGAGAGGCAGCCTGAGAAAAGGTGTGAGTTTCATGTGTGTTGGCAGTATTGATTTCAGCCTGATACACTTGGCAAAGACTGTTAGCAAAACACTGACAGAGAGGGTGTCAAAGCAAAGGAGGGGACTCACCTACTGGTTACCTCAGCAAATGATTCTGGGTCATCTGGGGGCACAGATATCAAGGAAAGAGAGAAAAATGGTCCACCACACTGTGAGTGTTCCAGATTTGGACATTTAGAAGATTTGGGGGAGTACTTGGTACTTGATAGTGAAGATATGAGAGAAAATAGTACACAAGGAGGAACGTGGTTATGTCCGGAGACACTGGTAGAGGTGGCACAGGAAGAGAGGAAAGCCAGGAGAAAGTGAAAGAAGAAAGCAAGAATTAAAGGAAGGCTCAAAGGATGGGGAGAAAACATTCACTGATGGGAGAAATAGCTAATGGTAGTTTAATAATAATAATATAATAATATAGAGAAGACACATCTCTCATTCACACCATCCACCCATCGATCCACCTATCTGCCCAATCAATTATTAATTCTGCAAATATTTGCTGGATACCCTAGTATGACACAGAGATTAAGATGTAGAAGAAGATGCTAAAGTATCCTCAAGAAACCTATAGTGATAGAAGTGGCATAAAGTTGAAACAACTGCATGAGGCAAGGCTAGTGGCATTACTATCTACTTCAGCCAGGATCCTGCACCTCATATAAGCACTAGCTTCTTAGATACAACAAAATTCTGCCTCATTCCCAAGATTTAGGAAAAGAATGTCTTCTGTGTTATATCTTCAGAGAAGCCAGGACTATTCAACCCACTTGATTTCTAAAATTCTTCTATGCATAAAACACACAGTGAATATTAATATTAATAATAATAGTAAACAACAGTAATATCAATTACTAACCCCTACAGACCACTCATCACAAACTTTCCTAAGTGCTTGGCATACATTGACTCATTTACCCTCTTAATTAACCCCCAAATCATAAAGCAGACAGTGTGAATCTGAGTCTGAGGTCTGTTCATCACTATAGTGTGTTGCCTCCACCAGAAGACACCATGGAAAATGAAGAGTTATGAGTATTAGAGAAAATGGAAGAAGTGCATGCCAAACAGCATGAGCAGAAGGATTTTCCTAACCTTTATCCCCGCAATAACCACAGAGTAAAACATCCAGATCTGGGTTGTTTTCAGATATCTCTTAGATGATTCAGGGGACATAAAAAAGATGAAATTTTCACCCTGACATGGAGGAACTTCCAGTTGAGGAGAAAAGTCTAGTCTCCATGAACCACAAGGAAGAGAAAAGTCTATATACACAGAATCAGATTTTTCACCTTGGGGTGAAGGTGTGCTCAAAGTGGATCAGAGTATAATACAGAAAAGTAGGCCTAGCAAAAATTCTTAGGATTCATGTTCATATTCATCTCCATCCATCACTTTGTAGGTGAGCAAGAGAATGAGCAATTCTAAGAGGAGGCTGTTCTTAAAACATAGGAAAGATGTTATTTGCTAAAACAAATTAATAACAAGAATAATGGCAGCTACTATTTATATGGCACTCACTCTGTGCAGGCTCTATGCTAAGCATTTTTATGTATGAACTCATTTAATCTGAGCTGGGACAATTATTACCTCTACTTTACAGATGAAGAGACCCAAAGAAGATAAATAACTTGCCCAACATAATCCAAACATTAAGTGATAGAGGCAGGATTTTAACCCACACTGCCTGGTCCTAGAGTTTTAAGAGTCCATAGACAGGAAGAAACAGGAAGACACCTGAAGTCACCAATGGGTTACCAAGGGCTGCTGATGCCAAGTGAGCTTGGGCACAGTCCAAGCAGGAGACGGTCTGCCACAACAGATGCGGGAGCATCTGATTCTAAGATGTAAGATGATAGGTTGTCGCTGGGCCCCTATTTGCTCCTGGTTGCACACACTCCCTTGGAGACACCAGACACTGGGGAAAATGCACTTGCTGTTCCCTCTGCTTGGGAGTCTCATTTCCCTGCTCCAATAATTAGTGTCTTAGTTTCTGCCATCAAAAATCACCTTCTCAGAAAGGCTACCTCTGATCACCCTGCATGAAACAGCATCACTTCCCTGCATCCCTCGTCCATGTTATCTGTTTGACATATGCTGATTAACCTACTTAGTATCTATCTCTCTTGTCTCCCTTACCCAATCAGGTAAGCTCCTTGAGCAGAAACTTAGTCTCTGTTCGATCCATGAACAAAGTGCCCCAAACAGTACCTGGCACATAATAATAGTCTATAATAATAAAAGCATAATATGCTAATTAGACCAGATATCCTTTTAGACAACCTTCTGGATGAAGCCAGGGCTGCTAGGGAAGCCCCGGTCCTGGGTGCCAGAGAGAAGCCAGTGCTGGCAACTGGGGAAAGGAAGGCCTACTCTTGCATGAATTTTGTGCATCAGGCCTCTAGTTATCAATAACTATTTGAGGAATGAAGACATGCAGGATCCTGAGTGGGAACCATAGTGGGGTGCATAGGAGAAAAGTGGAAAGAAATCATTTGCTCCTTTTGAGAAGGTCCGAAGATAACATAAAGGACACTGATTCTAATCTTTAGGGAGCTACTGGTCTGAAAGAAAGATTGGATTCCATCTACAGGAGAATTGGATCTAATGTGAGAGACAGTCCTCATCTTTGAGGAATTAATCAGAATGGGGGAAGCAGGAATAATGATACCTCAAAGTGATTGGGAGGCAAAAAAATAGTTGACATGTGAGAGTGAAGAGAAAAAGGTTCTGTTCATTTCATGACACCCAGTCAGGGGTCAGGAGAGTTGAGATTTGAGGCCAGGACACAGTAACCATGGAGAATCAAAGGCAGGGCCATGGCCCCATCTGAACTGCATCAAAGGGATTCCAGACAACTGTGTGTCAATTGTTTTCTGGCCTCAGCCCTTTGGAAGCCCATTTCTCCCTCCTCCTTGAATATCTGATTCAGCTTCTCACAGTGGCACCTGCAGCCTCCATAGATCCTGCAGGCCACAGAGACGTGCTGGAAAGACTGAACAACAACCTCAACCAGCTAAGTGCCTTGTCAACCAGTGCATCTCATTAATCTTACAATTATCCAGGTTAATAGAAGACTGCCTCCTCCTCTCCTTCCTCTCTTCCCACTCATCTCTGCTCTCTCACTATTCCCCTCTCGTTCACATCTTCCTCTCTATCTAAGTAAGATTCTCCCATAATTCATTTTCTTGAGTGGGAAAGCTGAGTTCCTATGTATGGCAGGGTGAGGGACATATACTAAAATTTCAACACCAACTACTGTCTAAAATAAAGAGAGAACAACCAGATAAGCAATAGATTATATTTTTATTTATCTACCTAGTTCCTTAGACAAAATTTCACTTTTTACATTAAAGTATTGGTTTTGATTCAAGTCCTTGGTGTATATGAGCTCAAAATAACTCTGATGTACTCTAACCTACCAGGTACAGCATTTGGGTTTTGTACTGTAGAGAAGCATGTCCTCTGTTATAACCATGTTTTAAATATGTCTCCTTGCTCTGGTAAGATCCTGTTGTTAGTTTCTGTATTACAGCTTTGTTCTTACTAGCCACCTCAAATCATCCATGGAACAAAGTAGAATATAAAAATTAAAATCATATACAAATGAAAAAGAAAAAAGAATGTGGAGTAGAACTAAAGACAGTCTAGGGGAGGACAAGAAGGGCTACTAATATAATTGAGTCCGTGGGAGCTACTATAAAAAGGCTGGGGAGAAAAGATTGGGATCTGAGCATCTGGGAAGATAAAAGCTGAAAGGGTACAACACACACGATGATTTTTATAAATCTAGACAAATGAGGATCTGGTGCACCCAACACCAGTAGTGGGAAACTGCCCTTCAGACTTGTAGCATTTCATACTCACAGGAGTCAACCAAACAAACACCTCTTTGTCCTAAGAGTTGGTTTGTGATTAAACATAAATTGGCTTAACTAAATTGATACAAACAAACGCATGTCCAAACCACGATGATATATTGGAATAAACTAGGATGTGCATTTGGGAGAAAGCCCAGAACCTCTGGAATAAACAGAATTAGAAGGTTCCAGAGTGCTGCTTCCCTGGGGGTCCTCTGGGAAAACCTGGTTTCATGGGGAAAATAAATCCAGCCTCTTGGCTTGAGAAGTGGCTGTCCCTGGATGGAAGTAGGACCATCAACATCCTTCACCCAGGAAGCGAGAACAATGGCTCCCTTCTGAGACTTGCAAACTTCCATTAGTATCTGCATGGCCAATTCAGAGGAAAGAAATATATGGTAGCGGGGTGGACAGAAAATCTAGCTTCTTCCCTGATTCTGCATGCCTTGGAAACTTGACATATTGTATGGACCAATAAATAAATAAATAAAAGCCCTTATAGTCTCAGGGAGATATTTCTAGTCATTTTCCAGGATGTCTCTCCATTTTTAACTTCTTCCATATGCCTTGCTACCCGCAGACCCCAGCCGTAGCGGCAAAGGCAATCTATGCTGCCTTGCCATTTAAGTGTGAGGAGCCCCGGCTCTATTGAAGCTTGTCATCTTGCCTATTAGCTTGATGTCTTTATTCACAGACCATCTGTACCACCGAGAGATACAGAGGCAGCTAATGTCAATATGAACAAATGCCTCTTCTTTTACAAGAAATGTCAAACACAGGACAGGCTAAGAATGACCCCAGGAATACCAACAGATGTTCACTACAAGCCTCTCAAAAATCAATCCTTTCTACAGGGACTAATTAAGATGAAATAAGGAGCAAAAGTAAAGAAATTTGTGTCATATTATCAGGAACTTCATCCTCACTTTCCAAGCTCATTATGGACAGATTGGCCTGTGCCCTTTGAAAAAAAATGCTAAAAGTGGGGCTGTGGCTACCAGGGCACCAGGGAGAGGTTTCCATTCGCCTCTAGTTCCAAACTGCCCAGAGAAAATTGCTCTAAAAAAAGTGATACTTCCAAGGGCTGATTTAAACAATTACACACAGAAAGAATCTATTTTCAGAAAGTCTCAAAAAAATAAATAACAGGATGGGGAAGATATGATTGCAATATTTTTCTATCTAAAAGGGTATAAGAGGGTTAGGCATCCTGACCTTAAAAGTCCAGGTTGATGGGGCCACAAAACGGTCATCCCCTGCAAGGCAAGTGAATGTCTCCTACACTCTAAATTTTTCAAATATTTTCATCCTTCATGAAAGGGCAGAATCTTGGGTATGTGTTAGCCTCAAATGAACATAGATCACCATTTCCTGGATTTTAAACATAGCTAGCTTTTGCCTTTACAAGAAAATATCTGCCAACCAGAATATCTGCTGTTCTTCATTAAACTGTTTGTTTCACACTCTGTCTGGGTAGTAACATTAGCACACTATATCCTCATAGAGCGGTCCTCAAACATTTCCCTGGCAAAACACATGGTGAATGATCATACTGAGCCCAACCTACTCCCAGGGGGGGTCACTTAAGGTGAGATGCCATTCTCCTTGAAGTAATTACATGTACCCCTTTCCCTGCTCCAGAAATTATAGAGGAAGGAAGGCAACACGTATCTACTCTCTAATTTACATGGATTTACATAATTCACAAGCTTTAGTATATTATCATAATCAGCATGCCTTTGCTTGTAGCCTCTCTCATAAAATGATTCCCAAACTTTACCACTGAATCATGGTGAGACCCCCAAATACCTTTCGGGTATGCTGTCTCATTAACCTTGAGCCACCTCCACCACAGCATGGCTCCCCCATTCTATCTCCACCATAAAGCTATGCACACAAAGGGATGGGTCAACACCTTGAAAAGATGGATCCTCTTTGTAGGTTATAAGAGGCTCAATTTTTGGCATGTCAATCTATACAGCAACGGGAGAAAGGCCCAATGACTTCATGATCCACCAAGGTCTCTGCCTCACTCTGTACTAAAAGACATCACCACCCCCCACCAGCACTGCTCCACAAGAACACGTGTCAGTGTACTGGGTGCTACAGGAAGGACTGGGCATCGCTTTGTCATGTCTGCCAAAGTTTTCCCAAGTCTTTCTACCAGTTCATAGAAGGGTTTGGTCCCAGACCATTGCCTTTGACAGTGGAAGGGACTCAGTCTTTTGAACCTTTCCCTCAAAGAGCATGAGAGCCAGGCTTTAAATGATGGCTCTTGGAACTCCAGTCAATGTCTGCTTTTCCACTAACGTTGTATGATGCCGGGGTGAAATCTGTGGCAGAAATCAAATACTAGAACTTTAAAAAAAAATGAGCCTATTTTGTTTTTAATTCCGTGGTTGATTCCCCAAAGCTTATGCTGTAGAATCACAGTCTGGAGAAGCCATCATTAGGAGGGTTTTGCCTACAAGTCACCTGTAATGCTGCCCTAGGGACTCTGTTATTCCTCTGAAGGCTTGTACTTCACCCTCATGGGACATGGACCTGTTGTAGGGTTCTTTTTTCAAACAATAAAAAGAGTTATTTGAGAATAATTCATTTAAAAATTATACTTAATCTATTTAAAAATTCCACTTCAACTGGGGTTTAAGATTTTGACCTAGAGGTCAAAATGCTTTTGGGAAGGGAAGGTTGGATAAGGGAAGTAAGACATAAGTCTTGTTGAGAAACACATCTAATAAAATGCCTGAGACTTCTTTTTTTAAGTATTTTCATTGATTTTAGAGAGGGGAAGAGTAAGGGAGAGAGAAATAGAAACATCAATGATGAGAGAGAATCATTGATCAACTACCTCCTGCACGCCCCCTACTGGGGATAGAGCCCACAACCAGGGCATATGCCCCTGACTAGAATCGAACCCAGGACCCTTCAGTCCGCAGGCTGATGCTTCATCCACTGAGCCAAACAGAGTAGGGCTGTCTGAGACTTCTTATCAACAGACTTATCCAGGGTTTGTTACACAAAACTGGGAAGAGGGAGACTAGGTGTCCAGTCCAGTCTTCCACAAGGAAAGTCATTGACCTTCTCCAAGCCCATTTCTCACCTGTAATCTAGGTCACCTGAATCCAAAGTGGTCTACAGTTCACACTAGATGTACACACTCTAGTTCTATGAACCCATTCTAATCCTCCATATTATCTTTTCTAAGCAGAACACTCCCCGTAGTTTATATGCACTGGCCACAGAAGCAGTAAATGGCAATATCAGCTCTACCAGTTTGATTTGCACTTAACCCCTAGCAGAGGGGAGCATTTGTTCTGGTGCTCCTGAAGGAACACACGTGCTTACACAGGCCACGTGAGGGCATCCCACAGTAATACCCTTGGGGCCCACTGTGGTCCCAGCCCAGCCCTTCTCAGCACACAAACCGTGAGGGATAACTGGCCATGTCACTCTGTGCCTTCTGCACGTCCGAGCTGGCAGTGCTTGCTGCACCCAGGTCCTGAGAAACATCTGCAGTTTTGTGCTTCTTCCTCGCCTCCATTCCCATGATGCTCTGTGAGCCTGCTTGGATCAGAAAAAGGTCGCAGGCTCCATCTGGCCGCCCTGCCCCCCTCCATTCTCTCCCTCACCACTCTCGTTCCCCCCAAGGAGTTTCTGCCCATTTTGTCACTTCCACCTGTTCTGACAGGTTCCCCTGCCTGACCCCAAGATAGCTCTTGGGACATTAATCATATAACAGCCGGAGCCCTGAAAGAAACAAGGGTTTGGCTGGATACTGTTACCGTCTCTGTCACCTACTAATCATGTCCTATGACACGGAGGGGCTTAATCAGATGGTCTGCTTTCTCATTAATCATCCCGGGCTCACTCAAACTTCACAGAGAGATTAAAGTTTAGCTCCGCTGGCTGCCCGCACCTCCTCCCTCCACCCTCCTCTGGAGCAGTTTCGCTGGGGGGAGGTTTCAGGTTCCTTTTTCTCTGCCAACTGGCAGGGCCACTGAAGTGTCAGATGCCTACCAACCCCACAATATTTAGGAGGAGGAGGACAATGCCTTGCTTCCTTTTCATCCTCCCCTCTCTGCCTCCCAACCCACATGTGCCTTCAGGGACATGGAGATCCACACCCCACCTAATGGGAAGGCTGGGAATCAGAGACCTAGGCCTGTGATAGAGGCAAGTGATAATTTGTAGACACAGGAACTGTAAAGAACTAATAAAGGAGGCTTTTCCTGTGTTTCACTAACAGCAAGGGGAATTCAATAAAACAATCATGCTAAAAACTCCGAGTCATTCAAAGGACATGCATGGCACAGGTGGCTGGGGAGGCGCTCAGCCCCGGGATCCCAGACCAGCATCACCGTCACTTGCCAGTCTGTTGAAACGATAGCTTCGGGCAAGCCATTTCTGACTTTATTTTTAGCCTGTATCCTTTGCGAATTCTTTCCACCCCAAAATAAAAATCACTGCGAGGACCCTCCAAAAATACCCTGCACATGAGAGCCAGAATGCATCTGAGCTCGGCGGAGTCTTCCTGTTTGCAATTCTCTGCACTTCAAAGGCAGAAGCAAGTCCCAGCAAAGGGCCTCTCTCCCAGTATTGGTTTTGTGCTTGCTCCGGGGGCTGTTGACTTTGCGGCGCTCTATGACTATGGGAAACAAGGATAATATTTGCCCTCGGAGCCAGGAAAGAACAAATATTTTATCAACATCTAAATCATCTCTCATCTGCCGCGGAGGAGGGGCTGAAGGCTCAGCTGCACACACGTAAGCTGATGGATGGGGACGAGAGGATCTTCGGGGGAATCTCCTACCTGTGCAAACTTGACCTTTCGGTACCTGGGACCGTATCCATTGAAAAGCAACCGGTCTGTGAAAATCCCCAAACACCAGGTGTCCCCACCACCCTGAGCCCAGGGTAACTGCCCAAGTGCCACGATGCTGCCCTTTCCATTTCCAAATGGGGAAGCCAGGCCTGGGACTTGGGGAAGTGGGGTACTTCTGTGGATATTTTGGGGGGGCCGAGGGCTTGCCCTGTTGTTATGTTTGTTTCTATTCACTCATCCTCCACCACTAGCCCAGAAATGACAGTAGGTGGAAACACTATCTTTCATTACACAAAGTATAAATAGTGTAATCTATCAGCGCCGTCAATCACAATGATTGATTACAGGCTGTCATAGAGAAGAGTGACATATTAGAAAAGTTTTGTTAACAATGCCTATTGCTAGTCAGCCTGCCACAGAGGCTGGTGATTAATGTGTTGTCAGCCTGTAATCCCACACCCTTGGCTAATGAGGCAGGAATTTATCATCTTTACAGAGTGGCAGATGTCAGGGAGAAAGGAATCCAAGTGCTGGAAACAATATACTTTTTCTTACTAGGCCTGACAAGTCTGACAGGCCCCCAAACCCCACAAAGCAGCTTTGTATAAGCACCAACTTAAAACGGGGAACTTTTCACTTGGCATCTTCGCTTTAAATAGTGCTGCGAGCCAGCCTTGATGCCTTCAAAACATAAAAAAATAGAGGACGCGGAGGGAGGAGGGCACAATGCTGGGTTCTGTGAACTTTGCACCCCGTGCATGACAGCCCGAGGCCCCGGGAAGGGTTGCCATGGCGAGCAGACAGCTTGCTTCGGAGGAGAAGCCCAGGGTGGCGGTTCCCTCTTACCTGTGGACTTGTGTGTCACCGCCTTGGGACACATCTCGCTTTCACCTGGAGACGCATCTTGCTTTCTAGAAACACTGGCCTTTCCGTTAGAGATGTGGAATGGGGGCGAGGGGGTATGAAAGGCAGTTCTTCACTGGTCACGAAAGAGCAACCACAGGAAGAGAGGACCCTGGGAAAATGACTTTCACGGATGCTCGGCTCTTATTAGAAAGTATGCTCAGGCTGATATTTTTCTCCTCACCTTCTTCCCTCCCATTTTTCACATGGGAAGGGAC
The DNA here is from genome assembly GCA_963924515.1 of Vespertilio murinus. NCBI lineage: Eukaryota > Metazoa > Chordata > Mammalia > Chiroptera > Vespertilionidae > Vespertilio > Vespertilio murinus. The sequence goes on along the minus strand of OZ004714.1, from coordinate 42,799,804 downwards.
TGAAAGTTCTCGAACCCTAGGAAATTTGAGCCCAGTAGAGAAGGGGTATTTCCAGAGGCCCTCTGAATGAACGCCTTGCCCCTGGCTATCCTATCTCCACAGCCATGTCGCCACCCAGCAGCAGAGCCTAGATGTCTGTCAAGACCCTTTGGGGCAAATTCTGGATTTTTTTTTTCCTCTAGACATTCTGTGATGCTTTTGAATCGTGGCTGTGCCTTTCGGCTTTGTAGAACGGAATGCTGTCCATTCTGTTCCACATAACCTCCAAGCACCACCCTGACACGGGAGACGCCTCACCTCTTCTACGGGCCTCTGGAGATGTTTCCACACCGGAAGACGGAAACTGTTCTCCCAGCACCGGTGCATCTGCCCTTCCTCCCGCTGGGAGCAGGGAGCTGTCGGAGAAGGCCGTCTGGTTTGCACCAGCTTGGGACTGCTCCGGACCGGTGCCCCGTGAGAGGCGATGTGTTGCTTGTTCTCATGTCAGTCTCCAAGCAAGGGGGCAAGTCTTAAGTGGCAATATTCTGACAGATGTAATCCTTTCTCAAACACAGATACCTCTGCTAATGTACACAGATACAATGCAAAAAAAAAAAAAAAAAAAGAGGGAGACAGCAACCAGAGGAGAAAAACTCTGCCTTCTGTCAACAGCACCCTCAGGCTAGAACACGCAGCGAGGCAGTAAGTCACTTAATCTCCGAAAGGCAGCTTTCTGGCATTAAGATGCACGGGGGTCTCCCGGAGCCAGGACACGCCCAGCGCATGAGAGATGGGCTTAGTGGGCCAGGAACCCACATGCCTACGAAGAAAGCCAGGGCCATGCCAGCGCCTCCTGGGTGTTCCCCAGATCCCGCGTGCTGAAGGCTGCGGATGTGTGGCGGGCCTGGGGGTCAGGGGCTGGGCGGCAGGAGGCTCCCGGTGGAAATGGCCCTCCGGCTCTTCGGGGGACCTGCACCAGAGGCAGCTCAACCCTGATGCTAATCAGGCGGCTCTGAGTGAAGGTGATGAGGGCCGGCGCCGGCTCCACTCTGCCCAGGCCACCGTAGGCCGGCCGCAGATGCCACTCAGTGATAAGCCGGGAGCTGGACAGACGGCCCTCCGCCCTTATCCTGCGTGTCTGCTGGGCCGAGAGGGAGGTGCTGAGTGAACTACCCGCCGAGGGCAGGGTGCTCTGTGGGTCTCCCCCAGGCTCACTGCCTCTCCGCTACAAGGAGATAGAGCCCCCATCTGGCCCTCCCACGGCCGGCCGGTCCCTCCTGGCCTGCCAGCCTCCTCCCCCGCCTTCCTGCTCGCTCATGCAGCTTTCATTAACTCCCTCAGCCGGCAATTTCCATCCATTTGACGACAGATTAGAAGTGGAATTCAAAAAGAAAGTCACTTGACCTCCCATAATGTGCTTCTCTTAATTACATTAAAGATTTTCAACTGCAACCATACTGGGTTTGACAGGTAAGGTTTTAATCAACTTCAGGTGGCCACTTTTAAGTGCTGCTCAGACTGGTGCCAGGGCGTTGGCGTCACCTCCCCTCCCAACGTGGTTCTAATTTAAATGGCTAATTTTGACACTAGAAAAGGGGGGGGACCTTGGAGCCCCCACCACATCAGTGGGGGGCGAGTTCTAAATTAGGATTAGTGCAGCAAGCTGAAGCATAGTTGGAGGTTTATTTTATGGAGGTTGGAGTGAGTAAATAACATTTATCCTTTGTATACGTCTGCATATAATTACAGCAAAGTTTTCTTGTGTGTTAAATTATACAAACTCTTCAAAAGTGGGTGCCTAATGTCTTTTTCTAAAGCTGTGTTATTATTTTGGTCAAACGTTATTTACATTAAACAAATTCAATTTACTAAACTTTGACATGTTTGCACAACTGCATATAATTTATGCTGGAAGTCTGAACCGTGACTTTCAAATGAACTTTCTCCATCCTACCGCGGTGGATCCGGGTTTCAATATGGAGGTGTGGTGGCTTGCGGGGCCACGTTTCTGTGGCCAGTTTAAGTGATTTAATTTTTCTCTCCTAAAGGCATTCCTTTAATTTTGTTGAGTATCTACTGTGGTCCAAGCAATATGCTGGGTGCCGAGGAAAAGTGATGAGAGAAAAAAAAAAATGATTCTTGTTCTGAGGAGCTTACAGATTATTGCAGGAAACAGAAGCACATGTGAAGGCGTGCTAAGTTGCGAAGGCAACAAGGAGCAGAAAGGAGAAGAGCATGCTGCTTGGAGGACCCACAGAAAAGCAGGGATTGCTTTTGTCTTAGACCAGTGGTTCTCAAACTTTCTAATGCCGCGACCCTTTAATACAGTACCTCGTGTTGTGGTGACCCCCAACCATAACATTATTTTCATTGTTACTTCATAACTGTAATTTTGCTACTGTTATGAATTGGAATGTAAATATATGTGTTTTCCAATAGTCGTAGGCAATCCACAGGTTGAGAACCAGTAGCAGGGTTGCCTAAGACCATCGGAAAACACAGATATTTACATTACGATTCATAACAGTATCAAAATTACAGTTATGAAGTAACAATGAAAATAATTTTACGGTTAGGGGTCACCACAACACGAGGTACTGTATTAAAGGGTCGCGGCATTAGAGAGGTTGAGAACCACTGTCTTAGAGAAAGGTTTTTCTGAGAAAGTGATCATGTGAACTGAGAACGAGACTAGAAAAAATTATGAAGTCAATGAGATTACTACTTAGAGAGGAAGTTCCACGTGTGTTAGGCAGAGGGATCAGCATGGGCACAGCCCCCATGGTAGGATGGAGAATGGTAGCGGAGAGGTACTATACTAGTAAAGAAGGTGAGGATGTGTGAGGGACGCTGATGACATGAGATGGAGCTGGAGAGTGGGTAGCAGGGCCCAGCTCCACAGGGTGGCCAGGCCATGTTAGGGAGTTTTTATCATTAAGGCAAACTGAGCCAATGCAAGGTTTGAAGGAGGAAAATGACCTGATGATTTGTTTGCATTTTGCACAGATCTGTTGAGGGGAGCAATATAGACTGTGAGGAACAAAAGACAGATTGGTTTGAAAGCTGTTATAGCAGTCCAGAGTTTTAAAAATACAAACCACAAGCATGATGTGGCTTTAACCAGGGTGAGGATGGCAAAGGATGGGCACGGATGTCTTTAAGAAGTGATAAGAAACACTGGCAGAATGTTGGGACAGATGGGCCAACGCTTAGACTTCTGACATGCGTACCTGCAGGAGTGGGGGTGCCATTCGCTGAGATCTCAGAGGTCTCTGAAGCAGGACCGTGCATGTGAGGGGGGGGGGCTTGGTGGCACCTTGGTGGCACCTGAAGTCAAGAAGTCATGTCAAGAAGTCAGAGGCCCCTCTCTGGAGCTCAGGGGACACATGCCCCAGGGAATGTGGGTATTAGTAGAAGCTATGAATATGGATGAGACCAGCAAAATGTAAAATCAACCTGAGAAGAAGAGAGGTCCTTGGGCTGAGCCTTGAGACGTTTCAATATTTATTGGCTGTGTAAACATGGCTGGTCTGTGAAGAGATGGTGTGAAAGTGGCCAGGGAGGTGGCTGGTCAACCACCTGGGTCATAAAAGCCAAGGAAAGTCATTGTTTCAAAAAGAAGGGCTGAACAACAGCGTTAATACTGCTGGAAAGCCAAGCAAGATAGACACTAAAGGGTCTGTTGGCGGTCACGGAGGAACTGAGGTAATGGTAGAGCAAAGCGTTCAGAACCCACACTGACCTAGACCAGAGTAAGTTGTTGAATACGTTGAAGGTAAATAAATGGAGAGTGTGAAAACAGACAAATCTTTTGAAAAGTTTGGCACTGACGAGGGAAGAGAAAGGGCTGCAGAGGGCTGTGGGTAAAGTGGATGTTTGTTTAAAGGAGAGAACTGAGAGTTCTCCAAATCTGATGGGAAAGATTGGGTTGTGAAGGAGAGTTGGACTGTACAAGATAAAGAAGGAAAAAATGACTCTGCCTCCACCACAGGGGAAAGGAACCGATGGTATCCATCCTTAGACAGGAGGCAGACTTGATTGATTTTGCTATATAACCCTGGAAGAGATTTCTCTTGGGGATGGAACGAACATTTCTTTTGTCAGCAGACCAAAAGGTATCTCAGGATGAAAGCCTTGTCACTGACAATGTTAAAGTCATCAAGTGTCTCCGTCGGGCTTGACACAAAGTGGTCAGCACTTTGGAAGGAGGGGAGCGAGAGACACGGTCCATGCCCAGGCGCACTGGGAGTCCAGGAGACTACGCAACGCCGACAGTGAGCTGGGGCAGCTGGCCTGTTGCTGAGAGAGGCTTCCGCCAACTCGAGTTAGGAATATGGGGTATGTGGATGAGCAGGTGGCATTTTGGTCTGTTTTTCACATTTTTACAACTTCTCTGTTTCTTTCAGGAATATGCTGCCCATTGACCTACAATTACCTATACTTGATCTTGTGGGAAAACGAGAGAAAGTAAAAAGCATAACTGTTATTTTTGCATCATTCACAGGGCAATTGCAGAAATGAGGCAAACCTGTTTGAAATAAGAACAATAATTCAGCCAGAGTACTTCCAAAATGTAGAGGCAAAACGTTGGTCTGGGAAGGCTTCCTGGAGGAGGTAGCACCTGAGCTGGGTGGTAAGTTAAGTAGGATTTGAGCTCTACCTCCTGTACTTCACTAAATTTTTTTTCTAATACAAATATTTCTTTAAAAGAAAAAGAAAAAACACATAAAAAGAAAGTAAATAAAAATCACCTTTAAGTCCAGTACACAGAGACACACGTGATTAACATGTTTCTCCCATTCTTCTTCCTAACTGTGTATGTGTGGGTGTGTAAGTGTATCTGAACACACACACCACTTGCACATCTGCCTGCAACATGGCTCTGTTTCCCCTAGCCTACTAGTTTCTAGTTAGCTTTCTGGGCATTGCATGTGAAGACTAATGATTGTTTTACATTACAGGTATGCATAATGTAGAAATAAAATTCCTCCACAATCCCATCTCCAGAGAAGACCACTTCTAGTCCAGTGATGGAAATACCTGTGGTGGGGTCGGGCCCAGGGTAGGTGCACCGGGGACTCTCTGATGATGGATTTGTTGACCGGTCTGTTGGATCAGAGATGCCATTACTGAGGAGTATCTATCCAGGCTTCCTGTCTCTAGTGACAAGACATCAAGAGGCTGGCATTTCCCCAAGCTTCAAACAAGTGGAGATTAAGCTGCCATACTTCCATTTGGTAAAATTACTTACTTCTGTGATTTCTTTTAGACTCAATAGTAATTCTACCTTATATTGTGGGTGACAAGACTGATCTTAGGATAAAGACTTAATGGATCTGGCTCATCCTTTGCTTAGAAAAGATATTTTCCCCGGGGGTGAGCGGAGATATCCCAGGACATGGTCCCAGCAGGAACCCAAATTCAACACAAACAGTTCACATGAAGAAACTATAAAGAAAGGACTCTCTATCGGGCAGGGTCAGAGGGCCCATGTAGGCATGTTAAGGTACCCAGAGTCCAGCAAGAAGGGAAGCTGTTACCACCCCAGGACGGAAGGGCCACGGGATGGAAACAGTGCTGACAGACACCAGAGAACCACAGTCAAGGGGAAAGATGTCCCTTCTTCTGGAGAGATGGAAGTACAGCATGGATGGGCTGTAGAGAATCAGGAGTTACTTTCATTGCATTCTAGAAACAGGATGAAAGTGAGGTCCTGGTTCAACCCCCAAAAGTCCACATTGCCGTGACTGAGAGGACTAACGCCGTGTGTAGGAGGCATAGAGCCCTGGGACATCACCTCTCCATCAGAGGCTGTCACCCTGCGGTCCCTAAGTCAGCAACCCCAGCGTCACCTGAGAACCTGTAAGAAATGCACATTCCCTGGCCCACCTCAGACCTTCTCAATTAGATATTCTGGGGCCAGGGCCCAGAGAAGGGTTCTAGCAAGTCCTGTGAGTTGCACTTGGAGATGTCTAATGAGCAACACAGCCCAGCCAAGGGCACTTGATCAGCCACATGTGGTCCACTATCCCACACCTCGCAGCCACCTCCCTGTGCCCCCCATTAGACAAGGCCCAGAAGCTGAGAAGCAATGAGGCTCTTGCGAAAGGCCCATGATTGAAATGAGCTCTCGGAAGCTCTCCCTGCGTCTGGGCAAAAATAGCTGCTCTGGGATGCCAGGGGGATATTTTAGAATGATGGAGGCTCCGTTACCAGCAGCCTCTGCCTCTACGGACTATCTCCTCACTCTGGCAAAAGAATGGACATGACCAGGACTCTGCTATTGCTAACAACATTGGGAGATGATGTATTTCCGCTAATGACACCTTCTGTTGCTACACAGAAGCAGCTCCAGCTCCCTCTCGTCCCACAGAGAGTCTGGCAGCCTCCAGAAGATATAATAGAGACCCGCGGACATTTGGAAGATGCACGACGCAGGGAGGGTGTTTTCAATTTGATTTACCTTCCATCTCCTACCAGGAACCGATAGTTAGTACCACACTGCATCACAAGCCCAGCATGCACGCCGAGTGGGCCTGGGGGAGACTAAATAACCCTTGTCAAGTGTAGGAAGGGTAATCACAAGGATGCTTGTGACTGGCTCCTCCAAAGACACAATAACCGAGAATTAGCTTAAGTACAGCAGCAGGGACTCGGGAAGGAAATGGGGAAATGACACGGGGCTATTTTATGGTCAGGGACCAACAGGGGTTCCCCTCTAGTGCCTGAAGAAGGTATAGTTTGCGAATTCCTTCCCGGCACACTAGGAGCGGGCTTAAAGTAAAAGCAATTATTTAAGGGTTAAGGAAGACCTCCAGCTTTGAGGTGCACTAAAAGAAAGCATTCAGAAGCTTGGGCTTGGACTGCAGAAGTACAGCGTACACAACACTGGGAAACCTCTTACATGTGGGACGACGTGTGCACGTTCATTCAGTGGGGCTGATAACTACTGAAAGCAGCAGAATTAGTTCAAACGGAGGCTCCTGTTCATTCACACAATCATGTTTCACTTGGCAAAGGCTTACTGGGCACTGCATTAACGTCCTAGAGCTGCTCTAAAAACTCGCCACACATTTGGTGGCTTTGTGGACGAAAGGGGCCCCAGGCGGAGCTGACTAACCCAGGGGAGGCCTGCATAGCAGTCTTGCAAACTCAAAGACCTCAACTAACCACAAAAGATGGTCTGGAAATTACTTACAGTTAAGTAAGTAATTTCCAGTGGGTAGTCAGGTCCTAGGCTAGTATTTTCCCTGGGAAAGATCAACTTACGTAGATCTTTACTGAGCCCATTTGTCTTTTTGCCTCTGGAATAACATATTTGTAAAATGACTGGTTAACTTGTAACTTCTTTTTTTTTTCCTTCCCTCTGGACCCCCTCAGGGCACAACAAATGGCACCAGGACATGTTGTTGAAATCAAGTTAATTGTCAACTGTTAATGATGTAAAACCATCCTGTATCCCTCTCTGTAAAAGAAGCATATGTCCATCACTTCACTTTTTAGCCTATCCCAGAGGTTTTCTGCTTTGCTTTAGCCCACCTCTTTAATCGATCACCAATGAATTTCATGTTAACCCACTTACCATCTTTTGGTGGTAAAATTATAAAAACAAGGTATGAACTCCCCATTCTCCGCAGCATAATCTCAATCCGTTGAGGTTCTGCTTTTCAGCATATGTTGACAGTTTGGCTCAAATAAACTCACAAAAATTCTTTACAGATTTCAATGGTTTTTTATGTTAACTGCTTAAAACAACCAAAATTTATTCTCTCACAGTTCTGAAGGCCATAAGTCTGAACTCTAGGTGGCAAAAGGACCTACTCCAATAGCTCAGTTCAGAAAACAAAGCAAAACGGGGTATGCATGGGATGAGGGGGGGGGCATGCTCACGTGCAAGCGGTGCCAGATCACAATGCTGGCTGTTTTCTGTTTCATGACCAAGGAGCTGGTCCCCAAGGTCTCATAGTCCACTTATTGATGACTGTCACATTCCCACAGGATGGGAGGAAGTGGTGGAGCATGGACAGGCCCATGTTCTCACACACCGTCTGTCTTCCTGCCTCTTCCAGCTACTGTGGGTCCAGGTGGTCCTTGGCCCAGGGCAACACAACTCCAGGTCTGCCTCCACCTTCCCGGAGTTTGCCCCTATGTTTCTGTTCCCCTTCTCTTATCTTGTAAGAACTTAATGAAGTAAGGGTCCATCCTAATCTAGGATGATGTCAACCTGAGAATCCTTAACTTAATTATACCCATAAAAACCCTTTACCAAATACGGTCACATCCACAGGTCTCAGTAGAAATACCTTGGGTGTTGGGGGGAGGCATATCCAACCTATTGCCGTCACTTGCTATGAACTTGGCATTGTTTTGGAAGTTTGTTTACATTAGTGGAAATAATAAAATGAAGACCCTGCTTTTGGGGAGTCATGGAGACAGGGACGAGCTGCCTGATGTGGACTGTGGTCCTGGATGACGCAGCCAGACCAAGAACCTCAGGGTGGGAACGGAGGAAGACACACCCCACCCCCTTTTCTCTCCTCCAGCTTCTTGATCTGCTGGAACCTCTCATTGTCCAAACCCAACCAGAAGCAGGAGGGCAATGGAGCCTGGGAGGTCAGGTCAGCATTTCCTCCTCCCTGCACACCTACCCCCCGCCCACCCCCAATCCAGGGCACAGATTAAGGTAAATACAAGCAAGCACAGACTGGGGTGATAAGCAGGAACAGTGACACTGCCATGCCCAGGGCCATCCTGGAGATTCTGTGTAGGGGAGAAGAGCCATGACCTTGCCTGCATGGCGCTTGTATTCTGGGGATGGATGTACATTAAACAAATACACTACAATGAAACTCCACCCCCACTTGGAAACTGGAAGAGAATGGAGCTTTGGGCCTAAGGGCAAATGCCAGTCTGCCTCCTATTGAGGCAGCTAAAGACTCTCATAGAAACACATGGTTATTTTGGCCCACAGAAGCAGCAGATACAGCTACCCACTGAAACCTGGGAAAGGGGCCTGAACGGAGAACACAACCAATCCCATTATGCTGCCCTTGTTGAAAACCTGCATGCAGTACCCCACAGGCAGAAGTGGACAGCCGCCCCATAGGGCACACCTCCAGGGAGAGACCGGAGGCTTCAGCATCAGAACATTGAAGTCACGTAGTCAGACACATGTGCGAGGGGAAACCTCTCCCTTTCACAAGGGAACCGCTCCTCATAATAGGAAACTCGTTACCTTTCAAGAGATCGCTGTTAAAAGCAACTTCTTTATGCTGACCTGCCTGATTCTATATTATGCCTTCCATCCAGGTTGTGAGGGAGGGCTAAGGCAGACCTGAGGAATCATCCGAGACCAGCTGGCTGCTGTGTGAGAACAGCCAAAAGATGGCCTCGATGGGTTTCTCATTTCAATAGATGAAAAATCGGGGCCCTCTGGGAAGACTGACACTCAAAACGTGGTATGATTAAAGTTCACAGAATCAAAGGGGAGAGTGGGTTCCTCAGAAAGTTAAACATAGAATTATGCTCCTAAGTGTATAAGTGAAAGAAGGGAAGGCGGTATTCCAAAGAGGACATGCACATGTGTCTTCATAGCTGCACTACCACTAAAGAAGGAAAAAAAAACAACAGTTCAAATGGCCATAGGCAGATGAATGGGCAAACAAATTGTGGTAGATACACACAGTGAAGTTATCTGTCAGTCACAGAAAGGTGTGAAGCACTGAAACACGCTGCAATGAGGAAGAACCTCAAAGAGGTTGTGCTCAGGTGAAAGAAGCCAGCCACAAAAGACCACATATTGTAAGACTCCACTGACAAGAAATGTCTGGAAGAGAGAAACCCATTCAGAGGGAATGCAGATTGGTGGCCTCTGAGGGCTAGGAAGAAGGGGGATTGGAGAGAAACTGCTGGGTGGGAAAGGACTTGACTTTGGAAGGGTGGGAACGCTGGGAACTAGGAGTGGCGGTTATATAACATGTGAATATACCAAATGCCACTGGATCCTTCACTTTAAAGTGGTTAATTTTATGTTTTATGAATTCCACCTCCGGGTAAATTACCTTAATACAGAAAGATAGCAAAGAGAGTGTAAATGTAGTTATCAAATCCTGCCATCCCAGAACTAATGGTAAAGCCAGTCCACTAGCAGGCAACAAACCCAAGAACCTAATTCCACCAAAAGGCAGCACTAGGTGGAAACAGAAATTGGTTCAGAAAAGTATAGATCGGAGCATCATAAGCAGTCTTCTTGGAAGGAGAAACTGTGTTGTTGTTGTTGTTGTTACTTTAAACTGAGTTATCAAGCTGTAATGGACCAGAGTAAAAATGAATTATTAGGATTCCCAGCTTCCACCTAGAATATCAAAAGTTAGAAAGAATATCACACACACACTACCAACAAGTAAAACCTGGACAATTCATAAAACTGTGATCTCCTTTTAGAGAACTGAGGATGATGAGGCCTCCAACAAGCAGGTAAGAATAAGTTCAAAATTTCAGCAGGTTGCTAAAAGTCAATTGTGGGCTAACAAGAAAATAAACACAGAAGCTCCAAACTGGGGAGTCCATGCCTGCTCTCCCCCAGGACTTCACTGTGGGCACCGAGAAAGGCTGGGAGGCAGCAGGTCCTCAGTGGAACAGGCCTGGAGAGGGAGAGGGACGTTGTTAGGGAAAAGGCACAAGGCTCCCTACCATGAATATCTCCAAAAGGAACAAAAACCTTAAGTTACTCTGGGTTATACAGCAAATTCCATCACGCAAAGGGCACAGATAAAGACCCATTGCATCTGTGGGGAGGGATAGCAGACAATTCAGGGCCCTGCCCACTACAGGTCTCCCACAGTTGGGGATGGATCCTCAAGGAGCAAGTGCCCCCCATCCCCACCCCTTATAAAGCAAGAATACTAATACAAAGATAAAGAGACTCACCACCATGAAAAAGTGGTCAGTTCACCAAGATGACTTAATGATTCTACATTAGCATTTCAACAAAGCTTCAAAATACGTGAAGCAAAAACATGATAGAACTGAAAGGAAAAAGGCAAATCTGCAATTCCATCACTCTTCTCTCATTAATCAACAAAATAGGGAGATAAAAATCAGTAAGGATATAGCAACTTGAACAACACTATCATCCTAGTTGGCCTTCATCATAATTCATATGATGAAGCTCTATGTCTATACAAAACAGGAGCAAAAATACACACTCTTTCCAAATGCACATGGAACATTCACTAAAAAAAATCTCATTCTAAGTTATAAAAAAAAAAACCCTCAATAAATCTGAAAGAATTAAAATCATACAAGGTATGCTATCAAAGCATACAAAATTAAGCTAGTAAAAATACAAATGATGTTTGAAATATAGCTAAATACATGGAAATTAGCAACATAGGTGCAAAGAACACATGGGTAAAAATAGAAGTCATAAGAGAATGAAGAAAAAATGTTTAATTTAAAGAAAATGAAGAAACAATATTGTGTGACTCAGTTAAGCAATGTTCAGGGAGAAATTTATAGGACTAAATGCCTACATTAGGAAGGAAGAAAGGTATCAAATCCATAATCTAAATTGGTTCTTAATATTCTTAAGAAACAAAATTAAATGCAAAGCCAGCAGGAGACAGAAACTAATAAAGATTAAAGCAGAAATCAATGGAATAGTACCAAAATGCCATTCCTTAAAAGATCAATACAATTGATAATCCTCTAACCACAATGAACAATATTAAAAAAGAGAAGATACAAATTACTAATACCAGGAACTAAAGAGGGGCATTGGTGATATATCTTACCTAATAATAGATAGACATGTAAATTGGCCATACCTCTGCTACGCCCACCAGCCAATCAGGAGGGAATATACAAATTAGAATGACAAAGATGGCAGCCTCCCAGCTGCTCCAGGAACGAGTGGTTGGGTGGAGTAGGACTTCTGCTATGAGTGGGAGGGTGGAGGTGAAGGGATCTACAGGAGCTGCACTCTGGCCAGAGCGAAGATGAAGACTGAAGACTTCAGAGTCTGCAGCAAAGATGAAGATGGCAGCCTGCAGCGAAGATGAAAGCAGCAGACTCTGGCAGGAGCAAAGGCCTGGGTCCCGGGTGTCAGAGGAAAATCGGTGCTGGAAGCCACGGGAAGAAAGGCCTAATCTCTTCATGCTATGGGCCTCTAGTATATTAATAATACAGATATTAAAAGAGTATTATAAACTTTAAGCTCCCAAATATAACAACTTAGATTAAATTGGCATCCCTTTTAAGATAAGAATTACCAAAGTTCATCCAAAAAAGAAGTAGATAACCTGAACAGGACTATGTTAATTAAATAAAACTGAATATGTAGTTAAAAATCTTATGACAACAAAATGCAAAACCACCACCATCAACAACAAAAATTATAGTGAATTTTACCAAATATGTAGATAGAGAATAATGCCAATTCTATAGAAATTTGTCCATAAAATAGAAGAAGCGGGAACATTTCTCAATTTATGTTATAAGATATTATCCTAACATCAAAACCAGATGAAGAAAAATATACACCGATATCATCACAAACATAAATTTAAAAATTCTCAATAAATATTAGCAAAACAAATTCAGCAATATATTAAAAATATAATATATCATGACTAAGTGGCATATGTCCTGGGAAAGCAAGCCTGGTTCAACATGTTAAAAATGAATGTAATTCTCTATATGCACAAACTAAAGAAGATAAAGTATGCATTCACCTCAATAGATAGAAACACATTTGCCAAAATACATCAATTATGATTTTAAAAAATGCTCAGCAAATTATAGAGGGAAATCCATCAACTCAATAAATAAAATCTATAAAAAAATCTATAGCTAACTTCATACTTAGTTGCAATAGCCTAAATGTTTTGCCTTTAAGATTGAGAACAAGGCAAATATATGTGCTCTCATTATTCCTATTGTACAGAGTAATGTAAAATCCTGGTAGTAAGGTACTGTGGTCTGATGTACTATTGTTCTAATCTATGGAATAAGATAATAAATAAAAATAAACAACACAGTGTGAAATATGGAAATTAAAGTCTATTCACAGATGGCATGATTGTCTATATAGAAAATCTCAAATAATTTACAAAAACTCCTAGAAATAAGTGAGCTCAGCAAAGTCACAAAAATATAATTCTATAAACAAGCAATGAAAAATTGGAAATTGAAATTTAAGAAATGGTATAATTTAAAATAACACAAAAAACAAACTATATATAAATGTAATAAAATATCGGCAAGATTTATATCCTGAAAACTAGAACACAGCAATGAAAGAAATCAAAGACCTAAGTGAAAAAAAAATGACATATTCATGGACTTGGAGTTCATATCTTTAAAACAGATATTTTATTCTCCTCTAACTATTTTGTACATTCAACAAAATTCTAGTCAAAGTCCAATAAAATAATTTCTAGAAATGAACAATATGATACTAAAATTTATTTGGAAAGGCAAAGGAACTAGAATAGCAAAATATGTTTTGAAAAAGAAAAATAATAGAAGACTTACACTATCTGATTTTAAGACATATTATAGATGTGGGTTTATTTTGCTGTTCCACTGATCTACATGTCTGTTTTTATGCCAGTATGTTGCAATTTTGATTATTATTATGGCTTTGTAGTATAGTTTAATATGAGGTAGCATGATTCCTCCAACTTTGTTCTTCTTTCTCAAGGTTTCTGTAACTATTCAGGGTCTTTTGTAGTTTCATATAAATTTTTGGATTCTATATCCTAGTTCTGTGAAATACGCCATTGATTACATCGGATCTATAGATTGCTTGGGGTAGTATGGATATTTTAATGATGTTAATTCCTCCTGTCCAGAGCACAGTACTTGCTTCTATTTATTTGTATATTTTCAATTTAGTTTTTCAGTATCTTATAATTTTCTGAGTATAGATCTTATAACTCCTTGTTTAAATGTATTCCTATTTTATTTTATTTTTACGCAATTGATAATGGGATTGTTTTCTTAGTTTTCTTATATTTATTATTGGTGTATAGAAGTACAAACAATTTCTAGATTTTTTTGTTTTATATCTTGTTACTTTACTGAATTTATTTATCAGTTTTAGTAGCATTTTGGTGGAATCCATAGAGTTCTCTATATGCAGTATCATCTCATATGCAAATAATGGCAGTTTTATTTATTCATTTCCAATTTAGATGCCTTTTATTTATTCTTTTTTTGTCCACTTGTTGTGGCTAGAAGTTCCAGTACTATGTTCAATATGAGTGGTGACCTATATGGTCAATTAATATTTGACAAAGAAGGTAAGAACACACAATGGTGGCTGAAACCGGTTTGACTCTGTGGATAGAGTCTCAGCCTATGGACTGAAAGGTCCCAGGTTCGATTCTGGTCAAGGGCATGTACCTTGGTTGTGGACACATCCCCAGTAGGGGGCATGCAGGAGGCAGCTGATTGATGTTTCTCACTCATGGATGTTTCTAACTCTCTATCATTCTCCCTTCCTCTCTGTAAAAAATCAATAAAATATATTAAAACAAAACAAAACAAAACACAATGGTGTAAAGATGATCTATTCAATGAATGGCAATGGGAAAATTGAACAAATACAAGCAAAAAAATAAAACCAGACCACCTTCTTACCCCATACACAAGAATAAACTCTAAATGGATTAAAGACTTGAGTGTTAGACTAAAAACCATAAAACTCCTAAAAGAAAGCATAGTCAGTAAATATTTGACATTTTTCTTAGTAATATTTTTTCTAATATATCTCCTTGGGCAATAGAAACAAAAGAAAAAATAAACAAATTGGACTACAATAAACTTAAAGTTCTTACACAGCAAAGGAAACCATCAACAAAATGAAAAGAGAACCTACTGAATGAGAGAACATATTCATCAATGATACATCTGATAAGGGTTTATTTTCCAACATTGATTAAAAAAAACAACATCATACAACTCACCAAAAAAATTATCCAATTAAAAAATGGGTAAAGGACCTACATAAATCCTTCTCCAAAGAGAACATATAAAAATATGCTCAATGTCATTAATCATCAAAGAAATGCAAATTAAAACCACAATGAGAATTGCCTCACATCTGTCAAAATGGCTATCATTAATAAATCAACTAAAAGTGTTGGCAAGAAAGCAGAGAAAATGTAACCCTTGGGAATGCAGAATAGTGCAGCCACCAAGGAAAACAGTATAGAAGTTCCTGAAAAAATGAAAAATAGAACTGCCTTTTGACCTAGCAATTCAATTTCTGGGTATATATCTGAAGAAACTCAAACCACTAGTTGGGAAGAATATATGTACACCTATGTTCATTGTACCATTGTTTATAATGACGAAGCTATGGAAGCAACTCAAGTGCCTATCAATAGACAAGTGGATAAAAATGGCGGTAAATATATACAATGGAATATTACTGGGCTATAAAAAAGGAATGGAATCTTACCATGAAAGACCTAAGTAAAAAGGAATGTCATATTCATGGACTTGGAGCTCAGTTTGTATGGGTTGATCTAAAAGGTATTATGCTAAGTGAAATAAGTCCATCAGAGAAAGATCTGTGCCTCCCTCAGTGGGTTGATCAATCATGGGGCCAGATCATGGGGCGAAGGCAGGGCCCCCCAAACAATAGCATTGTATCCACCTTGGCTGGCCTGGTGCCAGTGGAGGTCACAGCATTGTTATCTGGACAGTCATTCTGCTGTTCCACTGTTCAGTCAATTTGCATATTATGCTTTTATTATTATAGATTACCCAAATCTGTAAACAACCCAAATGTCCCCCAATTTATAAGTGGAAAAGCAAATGATTGAACATCCATACAAAGGAATACTATTCAGCCCTGGCTGATGTGGATTGAAGTGTCAGGATAAGTGCACCTAGGGGTCTCAGATTTGATTCCTGGATTGAGGTTTGATCCAGCCAGGGCACATTTGGGAGGCAACCAAGCAATGTGTCTCTTTCACATCTCTCTCTCTCTTTCTCAATTCTTTCCATCCCTGTCCCTTCCACTGTCTCTGAAAATCAATGGAAAAAACATCCTTGGGTGAGGATTAACAACCACAAAAATGAATATTACGTAGCAATAAAAGTAAATGAAATACTTATACATGCAACAATATGGATAGACCATATTCATTATACTTAATGAAAAAAACCAGATTCCAACCTTTATATTCCATTTGTATGTATCTATGATTTTATTTATTTATTAAAAACGGTTACATTTTAGGAATAGAAAATAAATCACTGTTGAGAGAAAGTGGAGAGGATGGGACTGCTTAATTACACAGAGCAGGAGATAATTTATCAGGATAATGTAACTGTCTTTAACCTTGACTATGGTGGCAGTTACCAGACATGCTGTAAAGACTCATGGAACTCTACACTAAAAAGGGTGAATATTACTGAATGAAAATTATTCCTTAATAACTCTTACTTTTAAATAAAACTCTCCCCTGCTCTAAGTGAAAAAGTAAATCTCTCCGTTGCCCTTAAGTGAAAAAAAGCCACTGGAAAAGTCACATGGATTGTGTCTTCTCATTGAGTGAAAAGCTCTGTGGAGGGACAGGGGGCTTGCATGTATATATAATATTTTGAATGATTTTAATAGTAGCTACTTCTGTTAAGATGAGCATTTAATATGTAAATATTTTGTGTTAAAAATAGCTTTTAAAGTGAATTACTCAATATGGAAATGTTACATAAGTGTTTTTCAGAACACTTACTTATAATTTCTATACTTATCAAATGGACCTTTTATAGTTTATAGACTAAAATCAGTCCATGGGCAACATGGATTGATAATTTCCTGGAATAAAAGTGTAATATATATTTTTTAAATTAAAGAATAAGCAGTATACTATCTCATAAAAGAGTAATATGCAAATTAACCACCACTCTGCTACACCCACAAGCCATACCTGCCAGCCAATCAGAAGTGAGTATGCAAATTAACCCAACCAAGATGACAGCGGCCACAGAGCTAGCAGGAGGCTTGGCTTTCCCCGGCAATGGAGGAAGCCAAGCTTTACACGCACCCTGGCAGGCCTAGGCCTTCACTCAAGGCTATAAAGTTTCAATTATAGAAGATAAATAAATCCCACATACCAGGGCCTCTGCTTGGGTTGCTGGGGGAAGGGGGAATATGGCCAGCCTCCAAACCACCACAGGCTCTTCACCCAGGCTCCCCTATGCCCCAAGGGAACCCCTTCAGGGCAAACCAGTTGACCCCCACGGGTGCACCAGGCCTCTATCCTCCTATATAATAAAAGCATGATATGCAAATTGACCATCACTCCAACACACAAGATGGCTGCCACCATGTGGACACAAGATGGCCACCACAAGATGGCCAGCAGGGGAGAGCAGTTGGGAGGGAGCAGGCCTACAAGGGAGGGCAGTTGGGGTTGATCAAGCCTGCAGGGGAGGGCGGTTAGGGGTGACCAGGCCAGCAGAGGAGGGAAGTTGGGGGTGACCAGGTCTGCAGGGAAGGGCAGTCGTGGGGGACCCATGCCTGCAGGGGAGAGCAATTGGGGAGGACAGGGTCTGCAGGGGAGGGCAGTTAAGATCAAACAGGCTGTCAGTGGAGAAGTTAAGCATCAATCAGGCTGGCAAGGGAGTGTTTAGGGGGTGATCAGACTAGCAGACAGAAGTGGTTATGGGCAATCAGGAAGGCAGGTGGGTGAGCAGTTGAGAGCCAGCAGTCCTGATTTGTGAGAGGGATGTCCAACTGTCCGTTTAGGCCCAATCCTACTGGAATCAGGCCTAAACAGACATCCCTTGAGGGATCCCAGATTGAAGAGGGTGCAGGCTGGGCTGAGGGACACCTCCCCCTGCCCCTGCGCACAAATTTCATGCACCAGGCCTCTAGTCATAATATAATAACATATACTTTTTATAAACCTATTCAATTACAGTATACTTAGTATTCCTAAAAATAAAAGATTATAAAGGCATATGTAGAATATAAGCCTACTTTTGTTTTATAAATACATACCTTTCATATTTACAGAAAATATTCTGGTTGTTAATATATTAAATATGGCTATTATTCCTAGGTAGCCAGCCTTATACTTAAGTTTCATTTATTTCTTTGATATTTTATAATTTATTAAAGTATACATGTATTAATTATATAATTGGGGGCATTGAAGAGATCTCTACTTAGTAAGTCAGGGGAACCAATGTACTTGGAATACATCTTTCCATTTCAGAGGCCCAGCTCAGACCTTCAGAACTTTTTCCGTTATGTCAGCAGGGGTTTCTCCTCCTCAGAGGCCAAATTCTGGGCCATCTCTTCTGAAAAGAATCACTCATTTCACATTCTTGTTCACGCATTCCTGCTATGTGCAAAGTATTATATCAGGTGCTGCAGAGAATATAAAAATGTGTGACACAGTCTATACCTTTAATGACCTCTGAGCATTTCAGGGGTGGTGTGGGGAGCTGAACTACCCAAAGATATGAGAGAAGGAAACTGGATTGTTAAAGTTAATGAGAGGCTGGGAGAGATGAAAATGTTCTAAGAACAGGGACCAGAATGAACCAAAGCATCAGCATCGATGGGGGCATGTGAAACCCCAGTCCACTGAGACTCTAAGGTAGGTGCCTCAGTGGAGCTGGGCTGGAAAGGTGTGTGGAAGCCAAATCACATGGAGCAGTGGGCCAGGGGAAGGTCTTAGGGTCTGTTGTCACTAGGGAGCCACTAAAGACTTATGTAGAGAAGACAGGCCCCCAGAGCCATGTGAGGTCACCCTGTAGTTGACTATGTGAACAGCTCCGTACAGTGTATGTGGGGCTGGTCCAGGGAGAATAAGGAGCAGGAGGGACAAGTGACTTGAGGGGAAGGTAAGTAGGATTTTAACCAAGGCGGGATAAAGGAAAGAGGAGAACACAAGGAGAGGACCCGGAATGTATCACCTGGTCAAACATCACAACTGAAGGAAGATGAAGGAAGGAGGAGAAAAAGGTGATCTGGAGTTTGAGGTACAGGAGAGACATCCAGGGAGAGATGGAGAATGACGTTCATGGAAAGAGAGCTCTGTGGGTGGACAGAAAATGTGGGCTGGCTTCCTTATCAGAGGCCCTCCAGGTACCATAGCTATCCAAGAGGGGCTAGCAGAGGGGAGTCTTAAAAGGCATGTCTCCGGAATGAGACGTGGGCACTTTAGGCCTATGGCAAGAGTTGGGTAGATAAGAGGACTGATGGGGTTTGCTGGCTGGGAAGGGGGTTCATTTGCACAGTTAATGCTGAAAGAAAAGATGAGCTCACCAGCAGAGAAAACAAAGGCAGGTCAGGGTGGGGAAGAGAAGGGCAGGCAGCAGAGGTTTGCAGGTGTTTCTATGAAGGAGTGGAAGGCAGACAGGACCCAACCAAGGGGCTGAGGGGTGTTTGGGGAGGTGGGGAGGCCATGGAGATAATACAGGTAAGGAAGGCAGGAAGAAGCTTCAGAAAGTACCGGGCAAAGAATTCAGGATTATGAAGAAGTCCTATGTGACTACTTAAACATGGCGGTGAGCCTGAGGAGAGCTGCAGGAGTGCAGTGTCAGGGGAAGGAGCCGGACAAGTGTTATGACTCTGGGCTTGATGTGAGGGGTAGAGGAGTGGGGTGAGGCAATGAAGGAAAGAGGGAGACGGAGGAGGAGGAAGGCAGAAACTTGGGGCAGGCAGTGGTCATCAGGTTAGGCTAGGCTTTCTCTTCTTTTTGTTAAAAAGATTGAGACTTCATCTTTCAGCTGGGCGGAGAGCTCATGTTAAGGGGCAGAGATTAAGGGCTGTAATGATGGTGTCCAGGAAGAAGACTGTTGCTGGCAAGAAGTCTGACAGAGGCCAGGAAGGTTATCTTGTCTTTGGCTATAAAGGAAGCTCTCGAACTTTCTCAGTTCATGGTGCCATTAGTGTCTCAGGAATATTTTCCATGGAGGGCTCATAAACAGAGAAATACCTAATAGCTCCGTTTTATGGAACAACTTAGTAAGTACTTATGTCCTAACAACTGAGTAGCTGTTTGACAAAAATAATACATATCAATGGAAAGAAAACATATCTCATTTTTTTTAATCCTCACCTGAGGATATTTTCCCCCACAGATCCTTAGAGAGAGTGTGGATGGGAGGAAGTGGGGGGAAGGGAAAGAGGGAGAGAGGGAGAGAGCCTTAACCAGGGCCTGGAATCAAAACCTGCAACCCAGGTATGTGCCCTTGAATGGAAATAGACTCTCAGTCCTCGGGCCAATGCTCTAAACCACTGAGCCAGACCAGCCAGGGCTTTATTTCTTTCTTCAAGATTCACTTCTGTGCATTTCTTGAACCCTACACAACCTCCCAAACCTCAAAATCATTCCTATTGGGCACTGCACCTGCATTACCTATTCCATATTGATTTCACTCTACTCACTTTTTATCATAACAACGGCCACAAACATGCAATTTTGCAAAGATATGGTATCATCACAATAAATTATCTAATGCTGAAACTGTGAATACCTGAATAGGTCCTTCACACTCGGTGTCTGACAGATGTCACATATTACTGTGTTGCCCTCAAACGTTTACAACATCCTGTGGCATCCCTGTGCATCTACTGTGGCTCATGGGGAGCCTTGGCACAGTTTGGGCTGGGGCGGTGGGGGATTGTGAGAATGAGAATACAGGGTCCCCGGAGGTGGACAGGAGAGATGCTGAGGACGCTTGGAAAGGCAAGCATCAATGTCATCACCTTCTGGTCCTCCAGGTGCTGCAACTTTAACCCATGAATTTACTTCTGTACTTAGGAGCTAAGAGCCACAAAGAGCAGGTCTCTCATTACACAGCCTATATAACTCAGTGCAATTTCAGGATTACCAGTTCTTACCACCCCGGTTTACCTTTAGGGTGTGAAAGTCCTCAACTAATTTACCATATGACTCATTAACCAGGGGAAATCATTTAAGTGAACATTAGCTAAACATTGGCCAAGGTCACCATTTAACCTTCAGGGGAAAATGACCCTCAACCACCTGCACACGGCCAAACTCTGCCACAGGCCCCGGAAATGCCAACACCCCACTCCTGAAATATGTTCTAGGTTGCTTAGTTCAGGGCCGAGAGAAGCCAAGGAAGTGTTGGGAGCCAGTGAGGCAGGAGGGGCCAGGATGGAGGGAGCTGATGGAGGGGACGTTCATGGCAAGTATAGTCCAGGAAGGCAGCCCCTGGTGTGGAGTGGGCGGGGGAGCCCCCCTTAGTGACTAAGTCAGTCGCCAAGGCCAACAGGCTGACAAGGAGGGCGAGCCACAGATGCCCAGATGTCAGGCCTCACCTTCTCCAGGACACCCCAGCGCTTTCAGTTCTTTTAGTTAAAGATGTGGATGGGAACTGGGTAAAGTGCAGAAGAGTTCAAAGGAAGGGAATTAGTCTTTATGAAGAAAGATGAACAGAACCCAAGTTCTGCTCAGAAACAAATCCATAGGTATAAACACACACACACACACACACACACACACACACACACACACACGGCATCCAGTCATATCTTTGGTGTCTTTCTCAGACATATAAGTGGGAACCTACAGTATTGGCCCTTTTGTGACTGCCTTACTTTGCATGGTATAACATCTTCAAGGTTCACTCATGTTACAGCATTTGTTAGAATTTCCTCCCCTTTTAAGGCTGAATAATATTCTAATCTGTATTTATTTCACATTTTATATATTAATGCATATGTAATTCATTTACTCATCTATCTACTGATGGACAGCTGAACTGACTTCTGCCTTTTGGCTACTGTGACTAATGCTGCTATGACCACGCATGTACAAATGCATGTTCTAGACCCTGCTCTCAGTTCTTCTGGGTGCACAGCCAGAGGACTGCAGGGTCACACGGCAGTCCTGTTTTCCATCTTTTGAGGAACTGGCACGCTGCTTTCCGTAGCATTCTGCATTCCCACCAAAGGTCCCAGTTCTCTGCACCCTCCTAAGTCTCTGTTATACCCCTTCCTATAAGCAACCTCTCAATGAAATGGCGGTGACATAAGCCATACATCCTCAAACCAAACCGCGCCAGAGAGAGACTGCATTCATGCCAGCTGCCAGCTACCAACCAACCCACAGCAAGATACAGCTGATGCCCAAGAAAACAACCCCACCGTCCTCCGCAGGGGAGTGTGCCAGGCAACCACCCGGGTGCCACCACCTGGAGGGGCTGCCCGCGCCCAGGCATGCCCATGTCCCAGCATCCAGGCAGGACCTGGCAGCAGCCAGGGCTCCGCTTCCCCAGGCATCTCATCGCTGCCCCCTCCCCTGGCATGCGCTCTCCTTCGCATCGCCAGCGCTGTGTCAATCGTTTCTTTGTCTGAGGGGAAGGATATTTATCATTTCCTCTTCTAAATTTAAAAACATCATAACCAAGCCGTGGGCGTTGGCTTACATTGCGCTCTGTAATTTCAGTTAGTGAGTTAATGGGAAAGATGCATTAACATTCTGTGTGCGGTTTAAAATACATATTTACACAGTTTGACTTTTCAGATCCCCAAACTTATAATTTATCCATCATTACGTTCGCTATTCTTTACTCTTAAACATTAACTGCCCTCATTTAGGTGATGAGAGATGGGGAGGCGCTGTGGTGGTTTCTGTGTGGTGGAAAGCTGAGCGACTCAGAGTGGCGCTTGCTCACCCGCTGGCTGGGCCAGGGGCAGGCTCTGGCCGGAACCTCCGTGTTAATGGGTTCACGCAGAGCTCTTGCCTCCAAACATAACAGACAAGGGTGACTGAGCTGGAGCCTTGTGTCAGCTCTACCGTTGTGTGTTCAGCTCTAGACAGAGCCACGGCCCACACCGTGCATTCCAAGAGCTCAGATTCCCACCCACGTGGCTGCTGAGGATCCCAGGATACTGGTAAACTTCCTGCTTCTTCTTCCTACTCGCTCCACTATAAAATAGCCACACTTTTTACGAGCACATTTAACTTCTCCTACTCATACTTAGGTCACATTTCCCTGTATTTCTAAGGACAATTGGATAAAAGGACGGTGGAAAGGATGCAGGCGTTGGGGTCAGAGAGCTGGGTTCGGGTCCCAGCTCTGCCACCTGCCAGCTGGAGAAACGTGGGTGATTTAATGAAATTCTGAGAGTCTCAATGGTTTCATCCATAACAGGAGGGGATAAAAGCTGCCGCGGGAACAACAGCAGTGTTTGTGTGTCCAGTGTCAGTGCCGGGGCAGAGCTGGCTGCAGGTCACCCCTCACCTGGTGCTGCCATGTTGGCACTGTATCAAGGTCGGCCAGGAAAGTGCCCTCCCCACCTACAGCCTGTGTGTCTCTCTGAGTGGCTTTCATCGAGCAGGAACTGGGTGGGTGGTGCTTGTTGAATTAGCCATAGGGGCAGAACAACTGCCTTATTAAACGAATGAGAACAATTAGGGAGACCTTAGTCTAGAAAGAAAGCCCAAGACTGAGGAAGGATCCCATCAGAACCACACAAGGACAAATAAAAACACTCGTTCTTTTTATTCTAGAAAATGGGGAGGAGGAGAGAATCGTGAAGACTGGGTAAACTAGTGAATTTTAAAAGGCAGGAAGAATTATTTTGCTGACCTTGTAAAACTTTGTCCTCAGAGCTGGTACAGGCTGAAATGACTAATATATCCCCCCAAATTTAAAGTAAACTCACCAACACTCCCATAAGGCATTGAGTGGCCATTTACAAAACACATAATTAGGAAATAAGTTGGGTGCCTACCAGACTTATCTCCGGAGACCCGTGTTTCTCTCCTGCCTCGCTTCCCATTCAGAATCCATGGGCCAGTTCCTCATCTGCATTCCCTGCTCCTTGTGGCCTTCCTACTGTTGGCAGCTAATTAAATTCCCATCCTCAAGGTCTCAAGATATGCTGTAGTCCCCCTTACCCGCACAGGCTACATCCTAAGACCCCTCCGTGTTAATGGGTTCATGTAGAGCTCTTAACACCAAACGTAACAGACAAGGGTAACTGACCTGGAGTCTTGCATCAACTCTACCGTTTTATGTGGATGTCTGAAAACACAGGTGGCACCAAACCCTACACAAACTGTGATTTTTCCCATACATACTTACCCATAGTAAAGTTTAATTTATAAGTTAGGCACAGTAAGAGATTAAAAACAATAACTAAAAATAAAATAGAACAATATACTCTAGTAAAAGTTACATGAATAGCGTTGGAACCAGTGTTAAGTAAAATAAGGGTTACTTGAACACAAGCACTGAGCTACTATGACCGTGGATCTGATCGCCCAATGGGCTACCAAGTGACTGATATGCTGGACAAAGGGATGACTCACGCCCCAGGTAGGACAGAGTAGGATGGTGCAAAGTTTCATCCCATTACTCAGAATGACATATGATTTAAAGTGTATAAATTGTTTGTTTTTGAAATTTCCCATGTGGTATTTTTGGATAGCAGTTGACACTGGGTAACTAAAACCATGGAAGGCAAAACTGTGGAGAAGAAGGACTACTGTAATCTCTCTCAAGAGAATACACATTTTGCCCTCGCTGGTGTGGCTCAGTGAATACAGCATTGGTCTGTGGACTGAAGGGTTCCGGGTTTGATTCCAGTCAAGAGCACATGCCCAGGTTGTAGGCTCCATCCACAGTAGGGAGGTGCAGGAGGTAGCTGATCAATGATTCTCTCTCATCATTGATGTTTCTGTCTCTCTCTTCCTCTCCCTTCCTCTCTGAAATAAATAAAAATATGTTTCTTTGTTTTTTAAAAAATAGACACATTTTAATTAAACCCTCCTAGAGAGAAATCGGCCCTTCCTGAATCACAGGACACAGATTAGTAGGAAAGAGGACTATACTTTGGGAGAGGAAGTTTTTCTTTTCCCCAGTCCTGCAGCCCTGTCAGGGAGACAGAAGGTGGCTATGGGGGGAGCAGAAGGGCGTGGCCTCCCCTTTGCAGTGCTGAAACCCTCTTCTCCACAGGCCACGCTACTTTCAAATGTTGGACATACTAGTCGGTGCCACTGAGCAGCAGCATGATGATCGCTGCCTTCTTTCTCTCCTTCGGGGCTTCCGCCTGAGCCCCTCTATCTTGGGCTCATTGGTCCTGTGTTTGGAATACAGAGGGACAGCTGGCACCCTTCCACATACAGACCTTCAGAATCTGAACTCAGACTCGAAGTTTGTTCTTCTCCAGGGTAAATGCTCTGATGAATTAACTTTGAGAATCTCCCATCCATCCCCCTAAAATGACCCTGTTTGATTGGTTTTTCATGGTAGATAGGGAATGTTTTTTCCTTTGGAACACTAACCAGGACAGGGTGTGAAATGCTAATGCCATGCTAGACAGAAGTCACAAGGAATTTGAGGACATAAGGAAGTGTCAGAGTCTCTAGAAACCTGAGATAATCCAGTGTGCACTCTACTTTGTAAAGGTTTGAAGGTCACAGGCCTACAATTCCAAGGCCAAAGCAAGTAGCTCTGCTCTATACCGCCTCCCGGGATGAAGACTGCTGGTGCCCAATGTGTGCTTCTGTGATCACATGAGCATCCCCGTGGAACTCCTCCACGACACTGGGGTGCACTGGCACACCCCTCAGCCCACCCCCTGGGCAGATCTGAATGCCTGCCAACCCTGGAAATGATTTACAGGGCCTGGGAGATGATTTTCCAAGAAAACACTCCATTTAATTGGCCTTTGGTATATCTCCCTGGTGGTGATTTATTTGTCTAGGACAAGCCAAAGAACATCTCTCCCCACCTCGGCAAAGCCTCTGATCCCTGGCCCTTCGAGTTCAGCAAGTTTCTGGCCAGAGAATGTTCTTCCTCTCTGCCCACTCAGCATTTTTTTTTTCTGGTGGTTTGCAATCTCATTTGCTAAATATACCAAGATGCCCTGTACACAGTGGTCTACAGTTCCAGAATGTGCCTGACTTCCTCTGGCCAGGAGCTTCACTCATAAATCACCGTGGCGGCAGCTGCCATCCATTTATATCCGCCACCCACCAGGAATGAGGTTCGAGTTCTTCCACAGTGATGCCTTTTCCACTCAGGACACTCCATCAAAGTAGTACCCTTTCCTCCACCCCTCCCCACCCTACTCCAAAACACAAAGAGGCACAGTAGAAGGCCCTCAGTGCACACAAATCTGGATGGCAAGTGGGAGGAAGTGCATTCTCAGAGCAGGAAGCCAGGGCTTGTCAAAGCAACAAGCAGCAAACTGTTTCCTAACCGTGCAGATGGCTTCAGATGTTTACCAGTCCACGGCTGCTATCCACCAGGCCACGGCCACAGCCACGGCCAAGCAGTCCCTGTGAGATTTCCTGGGAGGTGAGGATCTCCCAGAGATAGGAAAGGAAATGGTGTGGGCTGGCATGCCTTGGACTCCTCTACAAAGGTTTGGAAGGGCATTCTGGTTGGTTCAACTTAGCTCACTGAGCAGACCGCTTCTGCAATGAAGTGCTCTGAACTCAGGGGTGCGGGCTTTGCTGCGAGGCTGGGCTGGGGTGAGGGCTAGAAGGAAATCAGAATATGTGTTCATTGGTCCCCGGTAGGGAAGCTTGGTGTAAAACATGTCAAGGACAGTTTTGAAACTCGAGAGTACTAAATAACGGGACAGGTGGTGTAAAGCATGAGGAGGAGGAGGAGGAGGAGGAGGAGGAGGAGGAGGAGGAGGAGGAGGAGGAGTTGGAGGAAGGAGATAGTTATTGACGCTCAGGGGTGGGAAGAGCTGCTGATGGCGGATGCCTGTGTCCTCAACATTCCCAAGGGCAAATGGGCTCTTCCCGTAATAGTCCTCAGGGCAGTGGGACAGGGTGGGCGTACAGAAAGAGCCAGGATCAGCAGGGAAGATGGCAGATGTTTGGGTTACATGGAAACGGATGCTCAGAATGGAGTCGTCCCTGCAGGCCTGGGGGCTTTCCCCTGCAGCACTGTCCTCCCTTGGCCAGAAAGCACATCCACAAGGTGGCAGGTGACAGCACAGAGAGTGGTCACTGGACACGGGGTGGGTGGAGCTAAGAGAAGGGAAAAATTTCACCTCCTCTGTGGGGTAGGGGCCATGGGCAGTAGAGGGGCCGCTGCCTCCCTGCCAGCCCCCGCAAGGGACATGCTTCAGGAGTGCATGTGTGGGCAAGCCGACTTGATCTTGGTTAGAAAAGAGGCTTTCTCCTCCCAGCTGCTCCAGGGGACTGTGGAAAATACAGTTAAGATTGCATTACCAATTTCTGTTGGCCTAACGCAATGAAAACCCATATCTAATTTGCTGTCCACTATCCCCCCAGGCCCCCTTCAGCACTGACTGCTTTCCAAATCTTTCCTTCCCATTGAATATCTGCGTTTCAGATTATTTGTCCCCAGATGTATTAGGATGCATTTACTGCAGCTGAATCTCATCTAGTGATTTCCTGTCCATATGCCTGACAGCTCCAGGTCCCTTTATGCCACATCTCTGTCATTGAGGGGCTTTGTAATACCTCTCCACTTAGGGCAATATGAAGATTTAATTAGCAGAGTCTTTAGAAATTTTCTAAGTTATTTTTAAAAAATTCAGAATGCAGTGACACAACAATCCCCTTGGCACCCCATCGCCTCTGAATCTTACCCCATGTCTGTCCCCAATGCCATAATGAAGTGGTCCAGCCAGGCCTTGTTCCATGTCCTTTAATTGTAAAATCAACAATAGGATCCTTGATCCAGTATAATAAGAATGACATTGAACCAGGACCTCTGTGAAGGGGATTTCAATCCCAGCTCTGCTCATAGTTATAAGCTCTGTGACCTTGAGTACACTACTTCTATATGTTCATTTAGTTAGTAGTGAATATGTTTGCTCTTAGTCTTTGTAAAAGATTTAGGAAAGATATTACTAATTCTGATAACAATGCTAACAATAGCTCACTTTAATTAAGCTACTACTATGTGGCAGATACATTACATACGTTTTTTCTAATCTTCACTGTATACCTATTAAGCTTTATGACCTGCATTCTGCAGATTAAAAAAAAAAATTGAACTGAAAGACTTTAAAGGACTAGCAGAAGGAAGGTCACAATAGCAAAAAGCTCTGACTTGAACTAGTGTCTTTGAGATTCTGGTAAAGCCCTCTGGATGCTAAGAAAGAGGTGGCATTAAAGTCAGGGGCTCCCCCTCCTAGGAGCTTTTCCCTGGCTGTTGTCCTCACAGTCTCCCTCAGCTCCTAAGGTTGCCCGGGAGCCTACAATGGGCCGCGCCCTCTGCCAGACAAAAAGGTGTCAGCCAGGAGTGAGTTAAGGTTCTCAGAGGTTCACCCCCGAGCCTGTGTTTCTCACAGCATCCAAGTAAATCACTGTTACTGGGAAGGATTCTGTGGACAAATGAATTTTGAGAGACAATGAGTTGAGCAAGATTCAATCAACTTTTTTGGTATTACCGGAATGTAGATTAGGTTACTCTCAAAGGGGCAGGGGATGCAGCGCTTCCCACCTTACTTAATTGTAGGAAGCTTTTGGGTGCAGCGTCTCAAACACCAGTCCTCCCAGGAGCAGCCTCAGGGAAACGCTGTAGGCATGGACCTGAAGGGCACTGGTGCCTTCCAAAGCATCGGCCTTCAGCAAGCTCTTTCCCACCTCTGGGCTCCTACAGCACAGCTGTCCATGGGGGTGCTGGGCCTGAGGACTCCATTGCCTGGTGCTATGAGATAGCTCTTCACATCCATGGCCTTACTCGAAAGCTCACAGAAGTCAGACATGGTGTTTGATTCATCCTTCCTAACCCCTAAGACTTCTCTTTATTTCATTTTATCTCACTCTACATCTCATTTTAATTCCATTTTCCACCATACACACTCACTCTAATGATAAAATGAGTGCTTGCAAATTGTTTGTGGTTTTGTTTCCATGTGTATAAAATATTTAAAGACTTAAATAGTTCCACATATATTAACTTTAATGTTTTAAGATATGGATTTGATTGTTATTCAGACATGGAGAGGCCATAGATCAGGAGATGATTGCCATTAAGACAGTTTGTTACTTGAGATTCACTATGCAGGGCACAAGGGGAAGCATCAGGGTCAGTCAGGAGACACAGGGAACAAGGGCAGAGCATGAGAAAGAGGCCCTATTGTGGATTTGTGGGAAGGAATGGGTGAGGGGAGGTGGGGAGCAGGCCCTCATGGAAATGATCAGCAGGCTCTGGGCTGTGGAGCTGCACTGAGTGGTCTGGCACTGGCTTGGGATGAGTAGGTCAGAGAAATTTGCCTCCTGAAGTGTGAGCCAGGTAGAGGATGAACTCTATATGAGTTAGTTTTCAAATGAAAGGTCTATGCTAAGGTGTGTCATTTGTGATCTCTAAGACCTGTTTAACCCTGGGAGGGGGAATGTTTTTCTAGTCAGCTAGGCCAGAGCATCAATTCAAAAAAGGCCAAAACCGGTTTGGCTCAGTGGATAGAGCATTGACCTGCGGACTGAAGGGTCCCAGGTTCAATTCCAGTCAAGGGCATGTACCTTGGTTGTGAGCACATCCCCAGTAGGGGGTGTACAAGAGGCAGCTGGTCGATGATTCTCTCTCATTGATGTTTCTGACTCTCTATCCCCCTCTCTCTTCCTCTCTGTAAAAAATCAATAAAATATATTTTTTAAAAAGAAAGAAATGTAGTCTATTAAGTCTAGCCCATGCTGCCAGGCACCCACAATTCTGGTTTCTGAGGGCTGCACGGTTCTCCCAGTAGACACCCGCAGTGATCTCCCAGAGTTGCCTCCAACTCAAAGCTGCCTTCCACTCTCCACTTCCATAGTAATACTGTAATGAAAACCCCCATAAACACCTCCTTATGGTCCTATGTAAACTTTTCATTGGGATATATATCTTATAATGGGTTGCTGGGTCAAAGGGTATGAGTATATGAATTCAACTTAATAGGGCAGCGCAAGTTGTATTCCTACCAGTAGTGCATGAAGGCTCCTAAAATCCCATATCCCATCAGCATTTACCTTTAACTGGCTTTTTAATTGTTCTATTCTACTAGATACAAAGTTATTACTGATTCTAATGTTAACTTGCATTTCTATGATTTCACATAAGTTGGACTTACTTAGCTTTGTTCCCATAATTACTCAATACATGTTTGCTACACTGATTCTAGGTGAGCAACAAACAACTAATGGGAAATGCTGGAGAGATATTCCTTCAGTTACAAGAGAATGTTTATCAAAGACCCATGAGCAAAGGCACTTACTATTACAGAACTACATACATCTTTGTTTCTGGTTTTTATAAGTGAGATCAGAGCCAGATGCAACCACCTTGGAGAAAACCTTCTGGTTTTGACAACTGGTTTTGACAAAACAACTCAAGTAACAATTTGTCACAACTCCCAAAGTGACAGGCAGGGAGCCCAAGCTGAGGAAGACAAGCAATGCAAATCCCTGCTTAGGTCAAGATAGTAGCCAGAGGCTGAGGACTAGATTTAGACACACAAACAATTATCTCGTATCTATGCTAGTGGGTTCAAGGGTATGATATCACTGAAATCTTTAAACAAGAGGAGCAGTAGTTTATTAATTGTAAGCTACTCAAAACAGAAATAGATTAAGAGGTAGTACTTAATATCTATGTTACATGACATGTATATAATGTATATATAGCCAAATATAATGCATTATATACATTTTATTTATTATACGTATGTTTATACATACCATCTTTGTATATCTGTGTTTTTGTAGATAATTTATCTCCCCTCCAAATACACTATAAGCCTAATATCTAAGGTGCATCCAGTTTAGTCGCTACTCTCAGGTCTATGATATAAATGGGTTCCTTTGGTTCCACCTTAGGCAATTAGCATGATTAAGAAGAAAACAAAAACATAAGACATTAATAAAAACTTACATGTCTATAAAATACAGACCATGTACAAACAATCCATGGCTATATCTGATTTTGTATAAACAAATGCACCTCAGGCAACCTGATAACGATGCTTGGACAGTGTTAAACATAAATACCACCAACTGGAGGCCAATACAAAATCTGAGGTTGGTACTGGGAAACATAAAGGTATTTCTCTCTAAACTCTAGTTTCTCCTGTGCCCTCCATGAGGACATCTATGGTGCAGCTGCTGAGAGTCAACGGATTGCTACAGCTGTGTTTCCCACCAAGGGTTCCTGGAGGTGCCGTGGCGTGATCGCTAACATGCTGATTCAAATCGAGCTAACTGGGACTCACCACAGGCATTTACTTCTGAGTGGACAGCCTGGTCTACTCTCTCACTTAAGTAGATGGGACAAACGTTGCCCTGGACACACTCATCCACACATCGGCCTGATTAGCTAGTAAATCACAATGCAGTAGCTAATAGCAGCCATAAAGCCTTTGAGTTTTACAAGGTGTTTATAATGGGCAGCTCACTATGATTTATCTGAAAAACATGAGTCAGCTCCTGAGACAAAGCTGGTATGTGGACAGTGGCCTCATGGTCTGACCTCCAGCAAGCATCCAAGTAAATTGCTCAGCTCCCCTCTAACCCAAAGCTGGCCCCTGTCTCATACACATATTTTCAGGCTGCTGCTTGGTAGGAGGACTGGTGTATGCCTGGTGCATACCTGGTCTTCCCTGGTGATTGGCCATGAGGAGATGACCATTCCAGTGGAGCTCAGTGTAAGGAAAGATGACAAATACCAGAGGTGGTTTAGAACCATCCTTGTTTGCCTCCCATGAAGTATAAGAGAAGATATATGAGACACATTTCCCACCCTCCCAGGGGAGAAAGTCAAATGGACACACAAATATCAGAAAATATAATATGGTGTGTCAAGGAATAAAGAGGATCTCTGTGTTGTGGGAATTACCGAGGCCCCCTTTCATGAGAGGGTTTCACAGAGGACAGGGTCTCAGTTGGATAATAAAGGATAGTAAGGCTCAGTGGCTGGGAGTTGACCTATGAACCAGAAGATCATGGTTTAATTCCTGAATAGGATACATGCT
Source organism: Vespertilio murinus (assembly GCA_963924515.1). Lineage (NCBI taxonomy): Eukaryota > Metazoa > Chordata > Mammalia > Chiroptera > Vespertilionidae > Vespertilio > Vespertilio murinus. The sequence continues at coordinate 42,767,871 of OZ004714.1, read as the reverse complement.
AGGGTTGCAGGCTTGATCTCCAGTGTGGGGCATGCAGAAGGCAGCCAATCAATGAGTCTTTCTCACCATTGACGTTTCTATCTCTCCTTCCCTGGCCCTTCCTCTCTAAAATAAATTAAAATATATATTTAAATTTTTTTTAAAGGATGGGGAGAACTTATGAGAGGGAGAAGACAGGAAAGACACCCACTAAAGGAGAATAAGTGAAAGAAAATACTAGATCAGCAATAATACTAGCATTATCTATTTTGATAGGAAAAATTGAAGAGAAAGAAGAGAAAAAATTAAAACACACACTAACATTAGTTGAACTGAAAAATACACTGAAGAACAGCAGCAAATGAGGTAAAAAAATCACAAGGAAAACTCAGAGCTGACATCAAATAGCCACAGATACCCCAGACAGGAGGCCCTGTGCAATGAAGTTCACAAAATTCCTGCCAGGTAAAAGAGTTTAGAAGGATGAAGTCAGGACACTTCTCCACTCCCTGCCAATATAAAACTGACAGAAGATGACTTATTCATAGCATTTTAAATAAATAAAACCCACCTCCACCATTACCAGATGGTTCTAGACCTGAGTCACAGCCTAGTCTCTGTGAAGTCTGAGGTCCTGGAGAAAATAACTGCATTCACTTAGCTTAATTTCTTACATTCTTCCCATATTTCTCAGGTCCTTCCCTTTGGTTTATATTATTTGATGTCGAGACTTCCTTTTTCTAATGGAACGTTATTCTTCTGGTGTCCATCTAATGGAAGCCCCAAGCCTTTTTGCAAACTTCTCCAACTTAATAGGGACCTCCCGGTTGGAAGCCACTTAAGACTCTCCATACGGGATCCCATGAACCTAGAGACCCAGTCTCATGGGCTGGGCTGTGTTCCTGGGACGTCCGCATGGGCAGCCAGGGAGAGGAGAGATGCATACTGCCTATTCATCCGCAAGAGTACATGACCACAAGCCCATCTATCTCTGATTCTTCCTTCCAGAGCCAAGTTAAAATAAAAAAGTCAATCTAAAAATCCCTTTGAAAAATTGTATCCATCTGATTCTAACAGTTGAACATGATTAACAAAAAGAGAATAAGAGTATAAAGGTCAAGTTATTTAAATTATTCAATCTATAGCAAACTGGTGACTGGCCATAAGAAAGATGATGATTGCCGAAACAGGTTTGGCTCAGTGGTAGAGCGTCAGTCTGTGGACTGAAAGGTCCCAGGTTCGATTCAGGTCAGGGGCATGTACATTGGTTTTGGGCACATCCTCCATAGGGGGTGTGCAAGAGGCAGCTGGTCAATGTTTCTCTCTCATTGACATTTCCAGCTCTCTATCTCTCTCCCTTTCTCTCTGTAAAATATCAATGAAATATATTTTTTAAAAAGAAAGATGATGATTATTCCAATGTAGCTCAATATATGGGAGAATGATAAATACCAGAGATAGCATCCATTTACATAGGTAATTTTTAACTGATGTGCCACATGAATTTTTAAAAAACTGAATACATGACTATTTAGTTAGGGGTACTTTCCCCTTAGGTTTTCAAATAAATAAATAAATAAATAAATAAATAAATAAATAAATAACAGACAACAGCCAACACAACAACCACCACCCCAGTGTGAACAAATCAAAATTATGTCTATTTTTGTCAAACCAACTATGTGTGTGTATATATATATTAGTAATTAATTTGGGTGTGCCATGAAATGAATATCACTGATCAACTTTATCAGGCACCCAGAGGAGGAAGAATTTGTAGATACCTAACCATTGTAAAAGAGGTCATGTAGTAGATAAAAGAAAGATTTAAATCCATCTGTCCTAAAAAGTGCCCCCTATGGAGCTTTAGACTCTTTCCATTGTGGATATCCCAAAGTCTTCCCAAGAGCCTAATCCACTTTGCAAATATAGTATGCATGCATGGGTGGATGGGTGGATGGACAGGTGGGTGAATGGATGGATGGATGGATGGATGGATGGATGAAAGTAAGTGGGTAGAAACTTTTGAAAATGAGTGAAAAACAAGGTCTTTCCCAAAGATTGCCTCTAAGACCTTGTTTTGGCTGTTTGATGAAAGAAAAGAGAGTGATAATTATCTTCATTAAAACTTTTATATCATTAACAAGTGACTTAAATCACCTAGTGCTCCTTTTCCTTGTTCAAATTAATGAACAGCCCCAGTAATATTCATAAGCATTGGGTGTTTCTGGTGCCTAACACGCACTTTTAGAGTGAGGGTCCAGGTGCCAGTACATGTTCTGTACACTTGAGATAAGTTTACCATAGAGTATGTCCTGAGAAACACAAATTCTGGGTTTGGGATACTTAATTTTCATACCTGGCCCCAAAACGCTTCTAATTGTGAGGCATCTGTATCCTTTTCTATCCAAACTTCTGGGTGACAATGTCATTTCTGTTTGGCAAAGCTAAAAAGTACCCCATTTTCCTGAAAAGCAGTGGATTTTCGGCAGCTTCTTTTGCCACCATCATTCCAAATTCTCTATTTTAAAACCCTTAAGAAGAATTCCTCCTAATCCTAAAACTCAAACAATGAGATCATAAATAAATCTTGACTTCTCAGTAAATACTGAGAAACCATGACCTTGGAAACTCTACTTCCTTCCTCCTCGCATGATCATGTCCCCAACTGAGAAGAAATCTGTCTTAGTGCATTTTTAAAATATGAATATTTCTTCTTCCCAGTGGTCACGGGTAGCATAAATTGCCATTAGCCATGACAAAGACAGATAACCTGCCACACAGGAGAGAGATGGCAGAAAGGCTGAATACACTGTCATTTTCTTATAACTTGAAGATCTCCAGCTGTCTGTAGTGCATCTTAAAATTCCACCCTGCTGGAAACCTTGTTTTGAATAAAAGTGAAGTATAATTTTTCTCTTAAAATAGCTTCCAGTCATCATGAGCTCTAAGTCTGAGGACAGTGGCCTGGCCCTGAGGCTCAAGCCTGGTACACAGGACAATAACACACCTATCTCCACCAACCCTTCCTTTCTGGCCATGGCCCTTCTTCCCCAGTCTATGGTCTGGGGTGGGAACTTCTGGCCCTCAGGTCCCCTTCTGCGGTTTACAAAAGAAACACTGGTGGTTTGAAGATGTGAGCTGCTGCAAGCTAGACACTCAAGAGCAAACAGGATTCCGAGGCTATGCCCGCCTTCCAGAAGTGTGAAGTCTAGGTGATGTGGGGTACTGAGAAAAATAACTGTGGTCCTAAACCAGGTCAAGTCCACCTGGTCTCCATCAGGCAGATCTGGGACCATTTGGAAGCTAACCACATAACCAGCTTCTCTCTCTACTCCTGAGTGTAGACACAGTTTTGAAAAAAATTGGTAGCTCACAGTGGAGGTGTGGACTGGCTTGAGGCTGAATGTGGGCCCTCTGGAGGGCTACTGTTGCCATTCGATGTGCACCAAAGGGATAGCGGTGTCTGGATTACTCAGGCTATCCTTCCCTGGACCACATCTTCTTATCCCAAGTCTAGAAATCTTCCGAACAACCAAGTTACATAAATTACATGGCAGCAGAACACTGAGCCAATAGGAGACCTGAGTTCTAATGTCATTTCATTTTTCTCTGGAATGCTCAGCGGTGTTCACAACCTCTCTATTTTGGCACACCATCTTTGTAAAGCAAAGTACCACCTTTTCTGCCTTTCCCTTACGTGTATTGTGAGGATAAAAAGAGATCATATGTGGGGAAATGCTTTTAAAGTTAACATCTCTCCAAATCAACATTCAGAACTTTGAAATTAGAATAATTAAAAAGAAGATAAAACATTAAAAGGAAAAAAAAAGAAAAGGGAAAAAAGAGGGGGAGGGAGACAAAATTGTATTGAGCCTTTACTTTGTATCACACCTTGGGTATGTGCTCTATTATCATTTCCTTTAATCATTTAATCTGACAATCCTTATTTTATTAATCCATTTTAAACATGAGATAATTCAGGCACTAAGTTTCCCAAAGTTTTATAGGAAATGAAAAAGCTAAGACTTGAATCTGAGGTCATTGAACCCTAAAATCAGGGTGCTTCAGTATATCACCCCTAAAATCCCAGAGGCTTCAGGTACCTCTACTGAGTTCAGACTCCACCCAGATGTCAGGCCGAAGGTCTGTGCACATGGTCAGATCACAAAGCCACGGGGAGACCCTCAGAGATCATCTAAGTCTCTTCATCCATTTCACAGATGAGGAATCTGAGCCTGAAAGGGAGAGACTTGCTCAAGAACACCTGGCAAGCTAGCTGTGGGTGTGGGACTAACACACCAGCTTAGTGTGGCAGAAGTTGACTCAATGATCCCCAAAGACATTCGTTTTTCTTTAGGGGAACTTAACTCAGCCCTGATATTCATGTGCTAGGGCTGCCTTAACAAAATACCACACTGGATAATTTAAACAACAGAAATGTATTTTCTCTCAATTTGAGGCTGGAAGTCCAAGATCCAGGTGTTGGCAGGGTTGGATTCTCCTGGGGCCCCTCTCCTTGGCTTGTAGTTGGTTGCCCTCTTGTTAACTCCTCACATGGGTCTCCCTCTGTGTACCCCAGTGTCTCCCTGTGTGTCCAAATTTCCTCTTCTAAGGAGACCAGGATTAGGGCCTAACCTAACAGTCTTAAGTCATTCTATCATTTCCTTTAAAGACCCTATCACCAAATAGGGTTGCATTCTACAGTACCAAAGTTACTGTAGAATGCAACATGAATTGGGCAGGAGGGCTAGGGGGAGAAATGCCCATATATCAGCTGCATTTTCCAGACTTCATTATAGTTATAAGTATTCACATGACTGGGTTCTGGCCAATGGAATGGGGGCTATTAGTGACGTGTGTCACCTCAAAACCAGACCCATAAGTCATTCACACAATTCTTCATCCACTGGCTGAACCCAGTGAATAACCTCAAAGCCTAAGAAAAATGCAGAGCCACATGACTGAAGGCGCCTAGGTCCCTGATTGACTGGGCGCTCCTCCCTCTCCATTTAGAAACTGTGAGTGGACTGAGAGTGACTAAGCCCACAAGACTTGGCCTACTTGTTATATACAGCAGTTAGTCTCTCCTGACTAATACACCCTGCTCCTCAACCTCTATCTTTTCATTACATATGAATGGTCAGTGAATTTTGCCCTTGATAAGAAGGAAATTAACAGATGGCTACTATCACCAAGGTCAATGAGCAATCCATGTGGGATATGGAAAAATTAGGGGAAAGAAGTAGTGCCCCCCCTACCACCACCTTAGGGAACCAGGCATTTCAGAGAGCACAGTCCCTTCGAACCTCCCTCACAGACTCTTGGGGGGGTCTCCTGGCTCCCCCCCCCTTACCCCGCTAATAATGGGAGTGGGAAGTAGGGTGCATATGATAATGATCCCTTTTCTTATTTAAACAGGCCATTTTTCTTCCTAATACATGCTTTTTTTTGTCAGCTCAAATATTCCCCTTTGATAGAAATCTGAAAATAATTAGCCTTAATAGCTCTGCTGTGAATAATGCCTCACAAGAAGGGGGTAGATGTTAATAGGAGTCTTCCACTCCAAAACGAAGTCACCCTCTCGGCCTCCCTCCCCCAAAAACAAATGGAACAAGAAAAAGATTATAGGTTTAGCGCTACTCAGGAAGAAATGTATATTTGAAATAAATGCATGAAATCCTTTAAAAACAGCACGCGCTGAAAACTTCATATTTAGTTTGATTTGCTTTCCGAATCACACAGACTGCACAGTTGCGTACAATCTTTAAACAAGTACAACCCCTGAGAAGTGTGGATAGATTTAAGAGAAATAAAAGCAAGATCAGCCAGCTTGTAATCTTCTTTTCTCCTTTTTTTTCCTTCCCAGAGCTGCGTTAAATTGCCTATTGAGAACAATAACATATTTGTGCTTTTATAGGTGGAATGATTGGTATTATGCAAAGATTTGGCTAAGAGTCTAAAGGCACATTCACACTGATGGGGACTGCACGCTGTTAATAGTTTTCAGGGTGCTCAAGGGAACCCGTGATTCCCCAGGACTACAACTTAGCAGGTCAACGCATGCGTTGTGGGAGCTCCTACCGATTCCTTCCCAGCCAATAAGATTTTGGGAAGCCCATTCCCCAAAGAGCCTTAGATATGTTGTGCCCCTCTGGACCTGCATCCTTCCTCCAGGCTGGGTAAATCCTATACCTCATCCAGGATGGACTGCCAGCTTGAGAATGGTACCTAGGGATTCCTATGCAGAGCCTAACCCTGCTCACGTGCCCACAGCCTGTGATCCAATCAACTCCCTGGGAAAAAATGACCCTCAGAGAAATTTAAGGGACACACACAGATACAGAGGAGTGTTTTATACATCTAATTCAGTGGGAAAAATGTTTCATAACTGATGGTATTTATACCAATTTGATGAAGAACTGTAAAGTCCATAAAAATAAAAATGTGAGGACTACAACTTGGCACAATAAAAAGATGAGGTTAAAAAAGAAGAGCATTAAACACGGAAAGTATCTATAGAAATAAATATGGTTTCCGAAAGATCAGAGAAAAAATGAAAAGTCAGATAGGTAGCACAGAGGGAATACAGTTAAAGGAGTTTATTTGTTAATTTCCCTTAATGAGATCATAACATTGTTTTAATAATATATAAAAAAGAAAATAAAACAGAATGAAATGGTCCCTGGGCCATTTAATCTTTAATTACCAGGCAAAGGCCAAGCTCAGATGTAACTTGCAATTCCCCTTTTAGGAAATTCGGGAATGCCTTCCTCAGAAGGAATTGTGGAGGGTGGTAAAATCTGGCTGCAGCAACAAACACAGTCAGACCATTGCCAGACTGGCCGTTTTCCCCTGAGATGGAGAAAAACAAGCTGCACATACCATAAACATTTAGAAACAGGAAGACTGGGAAGCGTTACAAGAATAACTCACCATGAGCTGGAGAGCCAGAAGGCAGGAAGGGGCCACACTGTGTACCTCATGTCCATCTCCAGGAACAGGTAAGAGATGGCGGCCACCAGCTACAGCTCCTGCTCCTCCTAAACCAGTGGTCGGCAAACTGCAGCTTGCGAGCCACATGTGGCTCTTTGGCCCCTTGAGTGTGGCTCTTCCACAAAATACCACGTGTGGGCGCACACGTACAGTGCGATTGAAACTTCGTGGCCCATGTGCAGAAGTCAGTTTTCGGCTCTCAAAAGAAATTTCGATCGCTGTACTGTTGATATTTGGCTCTGCTGACTAATGAGTTTGCCCTAAACCAAATCTGCCTTCTGCTATTCTGTCATGCTCATGTCTTTGAGAGCTGAGTGAAGCAAGGCGCTTCCTACTCCTTTCCAGGGAAGCTCACCTTGATCTCTGGCTAATGACTTACTCTGGAGTCATAATAGAACATGGCTGATAGAAGGGACCTGAAGACCTTGCCAAATTTTTTTTTTTTATTAAAGATGTCTTTCAAAACAGTTGTTTCTCTTAACTGAGCACGTACTCTGTGCCAAACACTGTGTCAGCTGCCTCACATGTACTTGCTTCTTCTTTTTTAAAAAAAATATATATTTTATTGATTTTACACAGAGAGGAATTGAGAGAGATAGAAAGTTAGAAACATCGATGAGAGAGAAACATCGACCAGCTACCTCTTGCACACCCCCCACTGGGGATGTGCCTGCAATCAAGGTACGTGCCCTTGACCGGAATCGAACTTGGGACCCTTCAGTCCGCAGGCCAATGCTCTACCACTGAGCCAAACCGGTTTCGGTAGCACTTGCTTCTTATTGTCACAACAAACCTACATGCAGATGTCATTGTCCCCGTCTCACAGACTGGGAGAATTTACAGAAATGGAGTATCTTGCTCAAAGTCACTTTCCTTTAAGTCATGGAGAGGATTAGAACCCAAATCTCTGGACAACTTGCCCGGGACTCTCAGAAACACTAGCCTGCCTGCCTCTCTGATACACTCGGGGGGCTCAGCACGAACTGCTTTTGCACCGGGGTTACAATTAGTTGTCTGGTCCCCGTTGCTTGCAGGGTAAACAATGTCCGATAAACCCACCATGCTCTCTAAGTATTTATTGCACGGCAACCCCGCTGCCAACTGTCTAACCATTTTAATAAAAAGCTATTTTCTAAGGTTTATGTTTTATTGCGTGTATGGCTCCCTTATTGGTTAGCATTTTTGGAGTTGTAGAAAAGGTTATGAATTTAGAAACTGGCTGCATTCATATCATATTTAAAACTTAATGCTATTTTATTAAAGACATATGGGCCTCCAAAGTACACATATTAAATGTCATGTAAGAAGAGTAGCAGTTTAAATCATGGTCAAATTCATTTTTGACGTGACTCCTGAGGCTTCCCAAGATCTGAACTATTTCTTTGTAAATCTGGCAGTTTAACCACACTCATAAATCACTTTCAAAGCATATTATTTCTTAATTTTACTGCATTAGAGAGCGTTTGGCCTACACAGTGAACTGTTTGTAGCAGTTATGCGAACAAAGTTGCACATTTAGTCATGTAATGTGCAAAAGAAAGGGAGGGGGGCGCAAAGAAGGAAAGCTTTTCATTCGCAGTCTGCTCTGTTTAGCCTACCCATTTGTACCTGAGCAAACGCAATGCCAGGCGCTCAGATTAGGCCTCTGTAATCTCAAGTGCAGGAGGCACAGACTGCCAGTGAGGGTTTTCTGAACGCAAGAAAGAAAAATATAATTTGTAACATAATCCTTTCCAAAACATCCCATGACTGAAATTTAGAATAAGTGTAGAAATCCCTTTATTTTAGATCTTATACTGAACTGAAACAGATGAAAAAAAAGAAAGAAAAAAATGGTGGCTTCGTGTGTACTATAGCTCTTGGTTCTTTTTTAATTATCCAGAGATCTGATATCTCAACCTCGGGTTTCGAAAGCCCTTCTAGTGCTGAGATCATGTTCTCTGGATCTGCGTTACAAGCCCCTGGATTTGCTCTCCGGGTTTCTCTGTGCTACCAAGGACCAAAAGCGGGCTTACTGCAGTGACAAATTTCAGGATCTAAATATCAGCCTTGATTTCCAGATTCACCAAGGGAGTTGGAAGGAGGATTAAGAGAGTTGAGTCCAAGGTCACCCAAACGAAAGGGCTTAAGGGCTTATTTTTGCACCAGGCATCTTTTTCCCAGCAGGCCCTGCTGCTCTCTGGGGCTGTCCCTGTTTGCACCAGGAACTATGGAACCCCTATGTCCTGACCACATTGGCTTCCTCTGTACCCCCTTTTGCCCTCACTTCCCCTCCACCATCACCACAAGAACAAAATGGCCTTGTGCTGCCTGTGTTACAGAAAACTGGAGAAGAACCAAGCAATACTTAGATGGAGTTACATTTATTATGCATGGATATAGAGGAAAATGTCTCTCCAATTCTGGGCCCCAACATGGAGGAATTTTCCCTATTTATATGTTTTTACCTTCTTTGTCTCTCAAATATGGGGTGTTTTCCAGCCCCTTTGCAAGTTCTTAAAGAGCCCCTATGTGCTGGGGCCTTGAGACCTCAACCAAAGGCTTGGTCTGGCGCCAGCACTGATAATTTTGTCCAGGGAAGGTTTATGGCCTCTCTGAAGTGGGAGGAGTCTTATTTTCCTTATTATTTAAGCAAGCAAGTATTTACAGAAGCCAAATAGCAGGGTTAAAATATCAAACAACAGTTTTTATATAAGATGGATGCTTCACCTGGGGAGACCCGAAACTCAGGGGCCCAGCTCCCCTAGGATGAACCAGAGCTTTCTTTCTCCTCTCATGTTCCTTCCTTGTACGTGTTTTACTCTCATCAGGAGGTAGATGCTTAGTAAAAGCCTCAGAAACATTTCATTGAAGTATAAAACTCAGTGAAACCACCAGCAGTATAAGGGCGATACCACCTTCTATGGACTGAGTCAGCTCCTTACACACATTACCTCATTTAATCTTCACAACAAACGTGGAGGGCAGCATTATATTCCCTGTGTTAACAATGGGGACATGGGTGGCGGAAGGTAGTTCAGCCTTTACTGCAAACCTGAACGCAATCCTGAAACTTGGAGTGGGGCTGACCCCTAAATGGAAAAGCAGGTCTGACAGCAGCTACGGAACAAAGTAAGAATCATAGGTTTTCCATGGGCTACCAGAGCCACAATAAATTCAGATTTTAAACCTTCCCCAAAGAACAGCTGGAGGCAACTCCTTGAATCACATCAAAAACAAAAGTGACGGTTGGGTGGTGGGGAGAAATGAATAAAAATGGGCCCAATAAAACATGGGAGCAGCCGCTAATCCAGGTAGCTGTGTGACAATGCAAAAGGCCACAACAAAAAAAGTGACTCACTTCTAAATTTCACTCCAGAGTTGAAGGTGACAGGAAGTAGAAGGCCCACTTAAAATCCCCCACCTCAGGAGAGTGACAACATACATATAGCTTTAGAGCCTACACAGGAGCATTAGTTCGCCATTGAAAAGAAATGATGAATTCTGATTCAGATAAGATAGCTCACAATCTGGTGCATATGTTAAAATTCACCTGAAAAATAAAACTAGCCTACCATGTCCTTGGTAGCAGGCTGAGTGTGTTGCTATCACTGATAAGAGCATGGAATGTGGCTAAATCAGCATCACAGGAATTCCCCATTGCACAGCACCTGGGCATTACTGATGGTGTCCTGTCTGTCCATCTAGACACTCTACTGCTGGGAGCAAGAAAGGCAAATAAAGGAGCTAATTGTGCCCCCAGAGTTTAGGGACCAGCTCTATCTATCATGCCTGTGGAACATGAGTTAGCCTGGACAGAGGGATGGTGATGAAATGTTTGGAGTGGAAGCATGTCCACGGGCCCCAGAAGTAAGCCACGGTGACCACGGGTGGACAAAACAATGGAGAGGCAAAAGCCTACTTCCTAGAAGGTTGTAACCAGCTCTCCCACCAGATCCAACAGGTACCTGGAAGCTTGGATATTCCTGGAGATCCTGGCAGAGAGAGAAGCTGGAGAAACAGGCAGGGAGCAGTGGGAATGTGTCATCACTCTTCTCCCTATGAAACAGCTTCTTTTAGCTCCTCAAGAAACCATTCAGGGCACAGGGCTCCTCTAGAGACAAAGGTGAAGATGTTCTCCTCTAAGCATCTCCTTTGAGCCTACTCTATGGATTTAGGAAGGGCCATTCTTGAAGCTCCTACTAATACCTGAATATGCTTGCTCGGCACTTACCTGAATGGTACCCTGAAATATATGCATTAGCCACATTCAGACAAACAAATCAAATTTTTATTTTGTTCAAACTTTGATTTTGTTCAAACTTTGTGAAGACTTTTACTTGCATTCAAGTTGGATAACCTAAAATTATCCTACTACTCTATCCTACCTTTGCTTCTTAGGCTTCTGGGGATAATGGAAAGAACAAGTAAATGTTAAATATTAGAGACATCCCTTCCTCACTAAGCTTACATGAGTTTACCCTTTTCTGTTGTTATGGATTAAATTATATACCCTCCCCCCCACCAAAAAAAATCATACATTAAGTCTTAACCCCCAGTATTTCAGATTGTGATTATGTTTAAAGACAGGGCCTTTAAAGAGGGGACTGAGCTAAAGTGAGGCCAGTGGATGGGTCTTACTTAATCCAGTGTGGCCAAGGCCCTTATAAGAAAAGGAAATCTGGACACACACAGAGAGTGGGTATGCGCGCACACATAGGGATGCCATGTGGGGACACACCAAGAAAGTAACCATCTGCAAGCCAAGGAGAGAAGCCTCAGAAGAAACCAATTCTGCCAACACCCTGCCTTGGATTTCTAGCCTCTGTAACTATGAGAAAGTAATTTCTGTTGCTTAGGTCACCCAGACTGTGGTATTTCGTTATGGCAGCCCTAGCAAACTAGGACACCTGCTATTAGTGGCAGGCAGTTTGGAAATGACAAGAACTAGGAGCAGAAACTGGGACAATGCCATCTTTATGTTCTCTTCTTACCTTAGCCACAGAATTGCAAAGAGTATTAACGAGTAATCCATGTGAGTTTTAGGACAAACCAGTTCTTGATTTGTTTCCTAGAGAGCCTTCCATACCACAGGTTTCCTCTTCCAGGATGCCTACCTGTCCGGAGGTTCAGCCCCTGCCATCTGCTACTCCCATAGGCCCAGGAGGGAGGGACTTGGTAGGCCAGGAAGAGCTTTATGAAGCCACAGACTTCAGAAGGACAGAGAGCAAGGCCCTGCAACTGAGGAGTGAAGACATTAATGATCTCCCATCCCTCACACCTCCATTGCTGGCCCCCTTTTTCTGTTCCTAGACAAGTTGTTTCTGTTTTTCCAACCAGCTTCTCCTCATCACTGGCCTTAGTCACCAGGCTGAAAGCAAAAACTCAGTGGTGGGAGGGGGTGAATGGAGCAACGCATGTTCAGAAGAAGGTGCTGTTCAGACTCACCAATGCACCTGCCCAGAGGAGCTCCCTGCCAAGCCCTGAAGCTGCACAGGGAATCCAGGGTGACCTTAGTTGTAAACGTGGGTAATTTTACAACAGAAGCCCAACTTTATTCTGTGGGAACCCACTTTCTTAAAGCAGCAGCTTTGCTTTCCTCTTCTCTTTCCTTTCAGGCTTGATTTTTAAAAGAAACAATAAAAAAACCTAAAGTACAAAAGCAAAATACCAAAACCTATCTTCTAAAGTGGATCAAGAAAAGGTCAAGTTGGAAATATACAGATATAATTGGCTATTGAGGACACAATATGAGGACTTTTCATAACCAAGAATGCTTAAATCTACTCCTTAAAACAAGGACAACTTGCCTGACCAGTGTGGCTTAGTGGTTGAGCATCAACCTACAATCCAGGAGGTCATGGTTTGATTCACAGTCAGGGCACATGTCTGGATTACAAGTTTGATCTCCAGTAGGGAGCATGCTGTAGGTAGCCAATCAGTGATTCTCTCCCAACATTGATATTTCCATCTATCTCTCCCTCCCCCTTCCTCTCTAAAATCAATAAAAATACAGACAGTCCTCAGGTTATGTTGGACTCAAGTTACATCCTTCCATAGTTATGTTGCCATCTCCCATTTTTTTTATAAAAAAAAGTTCCATCATTTCGACTTATGCACATATGTGCTTTATGTTTTTTATTGTTTATTTACCACAAGGAAAGGTCAGGAATTGTTATCTTTCTTTAATTTTTTTTTTTACTGTTTCACGTCATTACTACTGAGTATGTGCCCCATGTGAGTGAAGTAGGTGCTTATGTAGGTGGGTCCAACTTATTGCAAAAATCACATTACGCCGTAGGAATGGATCTCTGATGTAAACCAAGAACTTACTGCATATTAAAAGATAAACAAACAAACCTGAGGCAACTGCTACCATAGGGGATAGGGTTCTTTGGGCAAAAACATGTCAAGGTACTTTCTAGAACACATGTACCCATCACCAGGGGAGTTAACCATTGGGATTCTGACAGCCATAGGCTTTCTTCTTATCCCAGGGTTGAGCTGCTGACAGCCACACAGACCCCTCCCAGCAGCCCCAGAACGAGAGCCCTCAGCCCCAGCTCTTTGGCCTCCTTGGCCACCTGAGCACCACCATGTCTGGGTGTTCTGAGTTCTGAACAGCGTCCTGTCTCTGCACAGATTTCCCAAACACCTGCTGTGCACAGAGCACCCTGCTCCCTCCCCCAGGCACCCAGGGGCCAACACGGACCTGCCCTTGCTTTCCTCTCCCTTCAGACCCTGCCAGGATTCCTCCTCATCCCCAGGTGATGGCAGAATAGAACCCTTCTCAGCCTGACTCCTCCGACCCTCTGCCTTGCCCATGTATTTCACCAAAATGGGCTGGGGGGAGTGGTCACAGGGCAAGGTCACATTGAAAATCACAAAGTTACCTTGGGTTCCCTCCCATGATCTGGTCTTCCTGCTCTTTCACTCCTGCCTCCCATCACATTTCCATGCCTAGTCGATAGGGGATACAGGGGAGACACCATGAGCTCTGGGGCCTAGGCAGGCCAAAGGAAGAGCCTGGTTCCACATTGCACTGTAATTGTAGGTATTGTTATAAGTTCTCTCAACATCAGTTTCTTCATTTGTAGATTCAAATTCAAGAATATTTTTAAGTTGCTTGTACAGTATCTAGTGTACAGTGGACATTTAATACATGCTAGTTGTTGTTTTTACTCACATGGCAGAAATGTTTCAATAACATGCCATAGTTCACCACAAAATAGCCAGTTGACCCTAAGGCTCTCCTTGTGATGCTAATTTGTTAAGCATCCAGAAAGCCTACAGAAGTTGGTGTTGGGATACCTAACATTGCCACTAACTTCACTAAAACCCAAGTGTGTCCCAGCTAAGAGCTCTGGATCAAGTGCCAGGGGACACCAGATGGCAGCATGTGTGGATGGATGGCCTGTGTCTCTCTCAGGCTTCTCTAATAACACTATTCCGTAATTCAGACTGTCTTCCAGGAGACAGTTATTTCTTATGCTGAGATCTGGGGTGGCTGGGGTAGTTCAGGGTCAGGGTCAGGTCTGCTCGGTGTGAGCCTCACGTTGTTTTCACAGTAAATGGCAGACACAAAAGAGGGATGAGTGAAAACACACAGTATCTCACAGGGCATTGGCCCAGAACTGGCATGCTGTAACTTCCACACACATCCCATTGGCCAAAGTGTCGTAGCCAAAGTCAGGATGATGGAGAAGTGTACTCTTCCCACAGAGGGAAGCCATGGCAAGGGCAGAGAGAGAATGATTTTAGACAATGATGAAATCTACCACACTTCTCCCTGTTTTTAGGTTCCAAAGTATCTAGGAAGTATCTAGGAAGACTTACCTAATTCCCCGCAAAGGGTCTCTTACTTCCATGATGCCCTAGGCATGTGCCTGCCCAAATAACCTTGGACAAAAGTGAGCATGTTGTTGACCAAAAAGAGGAAAAGTATAGAGTTGGGCCATTGGGATGCAGTAAAAGCCAATGACTCAAACAGAGACACCACAAAATCTCCCCAGGCATTTGGCTTAATAGAGAGTAAGACCTACTATGTGTTCATAACCTGACCAAATCCCAGGGATTTCTGGGAGTAGCTCTGAAAGGCTGACACCAGCACCAGCTGCCACTATTTTACTTTCCTTCTTTCTACTGTGGATTTTGATTCTCTGTCCATAGGGCTTTGCCAGCGTATGAGAGACACAACTTTTATGCAACAGTCTGTTTCTGATTTCAGAAATTTGCTACCCAAGAGCAAGTCAATGAAAAGCTACCAAAATTGCCTCCAAAGAGCAATTCTGAAAGCATTTACTTGAGATACAGGGAAGCCTGGTGCTAAAAATGAAGAAATACAAAACCTATAAGTGATCCTTCCAAGATGAATCTGGCAAACTGTGAAATTAGGAGAAACAATAAAAAACAAGCAAACTGCAAATCTTTGGCTCCTGGAGTTGTTTTTAAATGTAACACCCAGGCATCCTCCAAAAAAGAACCTAATTTTAAAATTTCCTCACTTCAAAATTTACTATAAAAAATTGAAAATAGAATCTGAATATGTCTCTAGACAAAAAACACTGTGTATAAAGATAAAAGAACTATAAAACACTAACATTTTCAGGTATTTGGAGATTTCCAGAAAATCAAGTAATGTTGTATTTCTTCTGAACACTTAACACAATATAGAGCTTTCAGCATAGATGGACTTATTGTCTACCCAGCTGTATACATGTGGTTTATTTATTTATTTAAATATTTATTTACAGGCAGACCTAGGCTTTATGAAAAATATATATTCTTGAAAATATTAAGTATCAAGTAAATGCTAGTAATTGCAATCAATCTAGAGGTGTTTTCTGATAACGTTTTACATGTTTGCAATTGGGCTAGATAAGGCTAACAGAAGATAGGAGAGACATATACATTGTAGTTTAGAAAAAGGCAGTATTTAGTAAAACACTAGGCTAGGCATTTAAAATGGCTAACCGAACCAGACAAGCCACTAGGCTGTGCTCCTTTATGATAAGACAAAAAACAAAACACACACATACACACACAACAACAACAACAAAACACACAACAACAACAACAACAACACAATAACAGCTAAGAGAGGGAAAATCTCATTTTAATTGTACATAGACATACCCGGCATGTTTTCTCAGAAAAGCTACTTTTCTTTCCTGAAAGCCCTATGATGAGCAAGTAGACTCTCAGAGGACTCAGAGAACATGAGTAGTGCCAGCACCCACCCCGCCTTCCAGGGACCTTACCTAGCCTCCCCTGTAATCTCTGCAATGCCACCCAAATGAAGAAGCAGAGGCCCAGCAATCATGGCAGCTAGAGGTTTTGCCATCATAACAAGTGCCAGGTAAACCCTTTGGAAAAACAACTATGTGCCCCAGGTTCTCTCTTTGCTACCAACACAGATTCAAAAGGTTAACGTTCCTTAAGGCAGAGGCCCTTTCCAGAGAACCATAGGCAAGCAACAGCAAACCGGACCACCTTTCATGATGCATCTTCCAGTATGTTCTGTCCATGGTTTATTCTTGGGAAAAGAATTGGCAGAGTCTCTGCTATAGACCAGGCACTGCAGATATGACAATGGATAAAAGAAGCCCCAGCCCTCACAGTTCGACATCAGGTAATCCTCAAACCAAAATAGTGTTCGTTCAACTTTCACTTTAAGGAGAAGACTAGAAAAGATTTATGGGAGGCATAGGTATTTAGAAGTTTATTCCTTTAATGCATCACACTTCCTCCCTCATCCACTCCTCTCTCTTATAAACACACACACACACACACACACACACACACACACACACACAGTATACACCCCAAATACCCAAAGATACACAGACAGGTATGCAACTATGAAACACTATACAAATACACGAACTACATATGCTAGGAAACCCACGCATGCCTGCATAAGGATATGCTGACATATTTTCTAGGACTGATCTGTACTCATGAACACACCTATCTCCATATCTTACCTCTAAGAGAATAGCCATGATTATAAGCAAAAATACACATGTTAAAACACTTTCCAAATCGGGCTGTGATTCTCAACCTAGCTGCCCCTGTAGTCATCTCTCCAAAGCTTCCAGAAGGTCCTGGAGATTAAATAGTTGGTAGCCAACTTCACACATGCGCCTGTAAACAAGAGGGCTCAGCTTTAAATAATTATGTCAGAGAAATGACAACTGTGCTCTTTGCCAGAACAGGGATGAATAATTACAAAGCCAGGACATAATTAAGCAGTTCTGACTGTCGGATTCTTGAGCCATCTCTCTGACATGCAGGGCTGGAGTGTCCACCATGCACGCCCTCCTGGACAGGCCCCTGCACCACCTTGATCTGTGTTTCCCACGCAGCAAGGGGGTCAGGGACTGATCATCACAGAAGCCTCTCTTTGCAGGCCCTCAGCCTTCTCTGTGCCCATGTTGGCGCTCTCTGCATAGACAATGGCATGATTCAATGGCCAATATTGGACAAAGATACATATTTTCTTTATCATTCTGGGAAATGAACAAAGCCTAGCTGTTGTAAGTCCATTAACTAACAACACACACACACACACACACACACACACACACACACACACAAGAGGGTCTAGAAGAGCCCATTGTAGCGTTAGCCATCACTCTCTAAGGAATGACAGCATCCTTCTGTAGAACAATCAGCGCTCAGACAGAAGGTGGCTTTTAAGCAACAAAAGCCAAAGGCAGGGACGAAGGACTGTGTCAGCTGAGAGAGAGCAAGAGAGAGCTCGCACTCATGTGCTGGGGCCCGCCAGGTACCAAATCAAACCTCGGGGACCTCAGGGCTTATTAGATCCTGGATGATTCTCCATTTGCATGAGCCAAGAGCCCATGCTGCCCGTCCCCTACCGCCATGGCACGGGCTGTGATTGGAGAGGCATTTTCCATCCTCTCGAATACGTTATGTCAGGAATAAAATGAAAACAGCTCCCCAAATCACGGCCCCTTGATCATCCATCAGAGCCTCCTGCTGAATAAGCACGATGGGCCGCCGCCTTGGAGAGGACAGGAGCCAACTGCAGAGTCTGACGCTGTCATGAAAAATAGGTCTTCACCCAGTGCGCTCAGCACAGCGTCGCAATTCACGGGGAGGAAATTGCTCTCCACTTAGGAGCCGAATCCAGGCGTACACATACCTCCCAGGACATACATATGTATATATACACAGAGATGGAAAGCGTATATACACACCTGCATAGGAACAAACACATGTCTGTATATGCTGGGAGCAGGTGAGAACCAGCCTTTTTAACATTATTAATTCAGCAGGGAGCTCATTTGGCCTCTCTCGAGCTGTAAGAAAGGTCCTAGTGAGCATCTCAGGAAACAGACAATAGGGAACTGCCTGCCATCCAGAGAGGCTTACAGTTCGCTATCAGGCCAGGAAGCCAGAGAAATCCTCTGGTGCCCTTGAAGGATCATGGTGTAAAGAGAACATGTATGTGGAAGCCCACATCCCTAGGTTCTGGTCCCGCATCTGGATTCTGGTCCCACAACACAGAGTTCTAGTTCCATATTCCAGGGTTCTAGTCCCACATCCCAGGGTTCTAGTCCTAGTCTGCCTCAGGGGGTTCTGGGAGCCTAAGGAAACCCCATCTTCTCCCTGTTCCTTTTACCACTAAATGAGATCTCAGACCAGGTGATTACTGAAGTCCAGCCCAGTTTGCAAATCAAAAAGGCAACCACCCAAGATCCTCACTCTTTCACAGAGTGCTTCCGCTTCTCCTCAAATCTGTGCATATTGTAAAGCTTAATACCATTAATAAAGATGTGCGAGTCGATTACAAACATGAGCTAATTCTATAATTGACTAGAAACTAATGGGAGGCTTTGAAGAGCATTTCTGCTTAAGTTGCTAATGACTCAGAGAAACAACTATTACGGATTTTAAGGAGCCAGTCCCATTTGCCTTCAAAGTCTGGGGAGGATGCCAGAGCTCCCCTCCCCATCAACCCCTGCCCATGCCGCCATCTCTACGCCAACAGAACAGCCCTGCTTTCTCCCACTGTCTTCATCTAGGCCCTCCGATGAGGTTCTGTTTGAACCCAGAGGTGCAAGGAAAAAGGTTAGCTCTCTCCTCTGAGGGTAAGAAATCATATGTAGAATGTGGGCTCCATAGTCAAACACACAGGAAAAGCCCCAGCAATTCTGAGTGGGCAACTCGCGCAGCCCCATTAAGGTCTCCAAGCTTGGGTTACGGAGCTGCAGAATAAGCCAGCTCTCCTTTCCATCTGTAGGCAAGAAACCCTAGAACAGTGGTGGACACACACACAGAGTCCCACTCCAATACGGTATCCAGAACCCCTCAGATTTCCAGTGACAATAGAGCCGCCCATGCCAATGGCAATGACAGTGGAAGAAATTCTGACCTAGTTTATAAAGTGCCTATGAATGTGAAGGTGAGAAATGTTAAGAACCCAAGATATTATAGGCTGCTCATTTGTTGTTCTTTGTTGGTTTTGGTGATGCAGCTGTCTCTGGAATCTTTTAACAAAAACAAAAAACAAAACAAAGAAAGAGCCAAGAAATAAATCATTTCATTTGGACAAAAATTACAAGAGCTGAAATAACTGAAGGCAGCCATGAACACTGTGTCAAATATGCCTCGATAAGGAAAACTGTTAACACTTTAATAACTACAAAGCGAATCGCTCAATTAATTTCCCACATGCTGAAACAGGTAATGATACATTTATCTGCCAGGATTACGCCCTCTGCGTTGCATATTTCCACAACTGCCAGCAATGTACTCAGCACAACGGGAAATGAGTTGCACCTCACAGATTCAGGGAGAGCACGTGGCCTGAGGTCTGCTGCCGGCTGAGCAACTTGATGAAAGAGGTTGCTCTTTCAGTTTGGGTCCTGTTTGCCTTTTCCTCTTTCCCTCTCAATCACTCCCAATACTTGGGCAGAGCACTGCACGTCCATAAGTGAGCAAAAACTGGCCTCTAGGCTTTCTGGGACAGTGTTTTCAACATGCATGCGAGGATCCCTCAGGAAATGGCGATGTCACTCCACAGAGACCCAGGGCAGGGATGGATCTCCATTGGGGTCAGCAAATGTCATCAAGTCCATGCCACAGCCTCAGGCCTCATGGAAGGACCCCAATTCCTCCTAATGAGGTAGTTGTCCATGTCCTTAAAAATCTCCTTGGGTCAGAAAGCCAAGCCCCTCTGCCTCATCAATGTCCACTAAGATGACCCATGGTCACTTCCACAGCCTCAGGGAAGACTCAGCCTAACAGATCAGTGAGCATCATTCCCATGAACCCCAGCGAGCTGCTTAGAGGGTCACACACCAGTCCCAGGTCCCACTGTCAAAAAAACGCACCTTCTCTCTACTGGGATCTCTGAGAGCTGATGGGTTCTCAGCTGTGGAACCAAGAAAATATGGCTCCTGTGTCTCCTCTTTGGCCCCAGGAAAGAAGGGCCCCCATGAGGTGCCAGAGGAATCCCAGCCACGTGAGAAAGAGCACGTGCTCGGTGCTTTCCCCTTTCTCAGCTCCAGACCAATGGAGGTGCCATCTTATAAGTGAAACATTTTAAGGAAGAGGCCTGAAATCCCACCTACTTCTGGAACATCACCATTGGCTGTGCAATATGCTGCTTTATCAGTAAACAAGCCATGCAGGTGAAATCACCCTACAAATGAGGTCTCCTCTTAGACTGGGAAGACCCAGTGTGTACCCAGTCCTACTTCTTGTTTGGCTAACAGTGTACCCATGGATCAGCTCTCCTGCATTCTGAATACATGGAAGCACACCCTCCATGCTCCAAGAGTACCTGTGAGGTGAGACACAAACCCCTTGAGAAGACCAAGAACTAGGCAGCTTACCTTGGGCTTCACCACCTTCATGAACGCCCCTCTGACCAAAGCTTCCTCTCGTTCTTCTCTGGTTACTTTCCTGGCATCCAAGAACTTTAAATTGGGCAGCTTGTGCAGAACAAAGCATCTGGAAGAGAACAGGCAGGGACAGCTCAGGGGGGTGGGTGACCACCTCAAAGTTCCACGTAATGTGTTTGGCATTTGGCAATTTAGCTCCGTTGATGTCCTCACCTAAACTATAAGCTTCCTGAAGGCAGGAACAAACTTTTTTTGTTTTTGTTTTGCTCACCCTCAGGCCATCTTGCAAAGTAGCATCAGAATTAACTCAATAAAACACAAGTTCATGTCTCTTGCACAAATATCTCTTGAGCACCTACTATGTGCCAGGCCCTGGATATACAAAGGTGATTACAGCAAGGCCCCTGCACTTAGAGGGGTTTTCGGTGTCATCGGGATGATAGATCCACACAGAGAAATTAGAAGCAGCATAGCTAAGTACCGAGGCTGACGTTATGCAGTAGTTTTGGAAGCACAGAGAAAAAGGCTAATAATTAAAAACTAATAGCTGAAGGAGGATAAGTAGACTTCAAAGAAACAAACCCTAAAGCATCCCAAAGCATTACGTTCTAAGTGCAAATGTGATTTGGGGTAAGTAAGGTACCTCCCTTTTCAGGGGAGCCCTGGGTTCCCAGGCCAGGCCCCAATCTGACATCACATGTAACCTCCAATGCTTGTGCAGGGAGGGGTAAGATAGCTGATCACCCAAACACCAGAGACAACAACTTAGAGATCTCTAGTGATAGCCTCCATGTTAGTCATTTAAAGTCAAAACATCCTAAAATTCTTTGGAGGTATATTTGTCATCGCCAGAATTCTATATCCCAACACCTGAGATCCTAGAAATTTGAATATCTACTTCCTGCTTCCTCTCTGGCCTCAATCTATTACCTTTTTTTTTCTACTTCTCCCTGAGCCTCTCCTTCCCCTCTCCAAATGCCTTATCCGAAACCAGAATATTTCCACAAAGAGCCTAGGTGACCTTTCTCTCCTCCAGTAGAACTCCCGCTGGCCCCAGTTAGTGTCAGGGAGAATTCTGTCTTCCGCAGGTATGGCAAAGTCTGGATGACAACAGATTCTTTCAAGTGAAGACACGTACAGATGGAAACAATATGTCAGGTGTGACACTCGAAGGAGGAAAGACACCCACTAAGTGTAGGATGGGAAAAGATGAATATTCAGGTGAAGAAAACATCAGCATTACAAAACCAGCCAGTGTTTAATGATGGAGTGAAAGATGTCTTCACAGGGCTGCCAGGAGCCATGGTGACAACAGACAGCACGTTGTCATTTTACCCCACTTTGGATCCCAGCCCTCAAATCAGAGGGGAAGAGAGAGAGAGAGAGAGAGAGAGAGAGAGAGAGAGAGAGAGAGCGCGAGCGCAAGCGCTGGCTTTCAAGCTAGTTAAAACTGTAGATGACAAAGAGCTGCTGTTTTCAGAGCACTCTTCTGATACAATCAAAGAAACAGCCCATGAAACAGGCTGCCTGTCACCCCGATATAGGCTGACTTGACTCCTATCCTGACGGCTGGCCTGGGGTGTCCAGGTGGTTACTGCTTAGAAAGATTTGAAGGACGCTAGGAAAGACTGCCCCAAATAGTGTGTGTGAGACTCAGCCGAGGGTCCAAACTTTCTCCTTTAGAGATGTTGTATTTTACTTACTTACTCATACATTGATCCACCCAACAAATAATTAGTAGGCAGCTACCACCTGTACTAGGTGCTGGGCATAGGTGATGCACAAATGAGACAAGGCCCCTGCTCTTCAGGCCTCGTATCAGTAGTCCACAAGCTGAATGAAAGACCGACGGGAGCCCCACCCCTGGGGTTTCTGCTTCACTACTTCTAGAGAGGGTCCTGGAATTCCCATTTCTAATAAATTCCCAGGTGAGGCTGATGCTGCGTCCCGCTGATAACCACTGTCCAAGTGACAAATCACAGCAGGAAAAATAACAGTTCTGGAATGATGAGGTGGTAAGGTAGCGATGAGTCTCCTTCCCAATCCTGCGGGGAGTCTGCCCTGCCCGTGTCTGCGGTGGACAGAACACGGACAGTGGCCACATCCACCACAAATGTCTGCCTGTTGGTGGTTTGGACCGGGCTCCACACATTACTGCCAAGTGATAAGTCAGTGGGCTTTCTGCCTGCCTGTCCCATCCCAGTCTCAGGAGATCTATTTCCCTTTGTTCTAGGTCATGTCAGGATGTCAAAAGCTGCAGCTTCAATCCTGAGTATTATACAAGCTTGCCATAAAAATACAAGAGAGGCTTCCCGAAGCCACAGAATGAAGGCTTTTACAATATCAATTCCACCCTTGTAAATTTAATCCCCGGTTATTTGTTGCACCAAAACCTCTTTACCGTGATGTATGACTTAGTTACTGAGGTTATCACAGCCGTATCCTAAAGTTGCATAGTACATAAAACATTTCAGCTAACAATGCGGGAAGGTTAACTCCCTCAGATAACCTGCAATCACAGGGGCCAGTCCATGTGACGTGGCTCTGTCAGCTTCCACAAGCTATTGATGGTTCAATCGGTTTGTTTTGAAGGTAAAGTACAACAAAAGGGCAGTAAACTTATTCGGACTGTCAACAGGGGCTATGGGGAATGGGGCTTGCAGGTAAGTAATTCTGGGTGTTTTAAGGCTATTATCAAACAGCAATGGTTGAAGGGAGAGACAGCTACTAATAACACAGAAGGCAGCCATCATAAACCACTTTATGGCAGAAACCCCCGTCTATAAATCCCGAGACACCCGGAGACAGCTCCAGATTTATAAAACTGCTTGTTAAGCCAGGACACTGCTTAATGAAAAGAGATCTATCTAAGTTCCGAGTCTCCCATCTCGATCTCCAGAGGGCAACTCCAATTTCCCCGACCTTCCCAAGGTGGCTGGGTGACACCCCAGGGCCAGGGGGTGGGAGTCAGGCACCCTTGGCTGTGACATGGAAGGTGAGGGCATGGGGAGCAGATCAGGGATCCTGAGAAGGATGGTGTTCAAACCTATGTGTTTCTCGTCTCAATGTGAGACCCACACACGAGTTCTCAGATGGTCTCTTTTTCCATATAGAATGCCCCGTCTTCTTAAGACTCCTCTAAGGAGATTCCCCAAACTGGGAGGGGTCCAAAAGGAACAGCAGACAGGATTCTTTGTTTGTTTTCTCTGCCCAAATGCCAAGGCTTTGGCACTTTCCACATAGACTTTAAAGCAAGAGGAGGATGCTCTTCCCCCTGCTCAGAACTGTTACCCATGACACCACGCAGCCACAGATCTGCACAGCCTGCTACTGGGCTGGCTGCCTGTTCCTTTCTCTGAGGAGACTCTACTCAAGTTTCTAGATCTGAGGGATCTGGATGGGGGAATCACTGGAGTTTTTTTCTCTTTCCTTCCATTTATGGCATTCTATGCTTCTTCCCACTAGTCCTTGCTGCCTGCTTGCTCCCATGCATGGGTTGGGGAGAGATGGTGCAACCTACTGATGCCATCCTGGAGCCCTGAAGACAGTAGCGGGTGACCCATGCACCGTTTTCAACCTTTCACAAGCTTTAAAAAGTAGAGTGAGCACGCCAACAAAATATCAAGCGCCTTTGCTCTTGACTGGATTGCATCAACCCTGTCTGGTAATCCTGCCTACCTGATGCTGATTCAAAGCACGTATCATCTGCTAAATATGTCTGACTAATTTTTAAATGTTAGTGATGGCTTAAATGCAGTTTATTTAAGAGTCAAAGCTTTTTTTTAGGGGTCAAAGCTTTAAAGTACATGGAAGGAAGTTAAAAAAGAGAGGAGATCTTCATAACAAAAAGCTCAGGGACTAACAGGTCAAAGGAAAAGTCCAGACTTGGATTATCTTGCTGGGCAATTTCGGCTCAGTCTCTACCACCTTCCTGAGCCTCAGTTTCTCCATCTGTGCAATAAAGGGAATGGGCTAAATGGTGCCTAAGCCACTTTTAAGCTTTACTTTTCTTGACTTCTATGTGCCTCCAAGTTAATTTACAACAAATACACCCATAGACTCCATTCTTATTCCTCCAATTTCCTTATATAACTGCCTCCTCACACCTCCAGGTAAAAGAGGACGGTAAGAAAAAGTCAATAAAGAACAAAGCATAATGAACAAACACTGTGTGGAATAACGCCAGATGCTCAGAGAGATGACAATGATCTCACTCTAATGAGCTGAGGTGAGCTCACCTACAGCATTAATGAATGCCTGACAACAGCGAAGGGCAGCTGATTTGGGCAGTACGTTTGAAGTCGCCGTGCAAACAATACACCCACAGGACACACCGCGGCCTTCTACAGAGGGTAGCCAGCAATTATTCTGTGGGCTTCTGTCACTTTGATCTCTGGGTCGTGACCTCTGCTTTCCTGTGATCTTCAAAGCCCAGACTGTAGATTAGCTGGAGCATGCGAGCTGGGCTGTGTAAGCCACACGTTTTACTGCTCCTGCTCAGTGGGGGAAACGGTGGTCGCCCGGGATGGGCCACAGCCTGCAAAGGGTCCCTCCCTCCGGCCCTTGGGCGGAGTGCTGAAGACACTGGGCAGGCCCCTGGGCTGCTCCCTTGGAGAGAACAAAGAAAGGGTGTCACATTTTAAATAATTTAATGTTGTCAGGAACACAGAGGGACCTCCTGGGGAGGAACAAGGAAGGAGAGGCTGACTTGCAGTGACAGAAGAGGGTGAGTGACAAAGGCTTTAATGACAGAAGTGGAGCTGAGCCCATGAGCCCACCTCCCTTCCTTGGCATCTGAAGTTAGCCCTGGTGCACTGTTGACTTCCGGGCTACTTTATTTCCTGCAGTAAGAAGAAAGACAGGAATTGCAAAGGAAGACAAGAAATAGAACACGCTGGGCACCCAGGTTTCCATTCTGGATCCATTTTGGGGCCAGTGTTGAGGTCCACAGGAGGGCCAAAGTGGTTTCTTCATATGATGGTGGTCTCCCGAGCCAAACTCTGCCTCACCCACCGCCTTCCTGCTCAAACCCCAAAGGCTGCTGGTTATCACATTCACCTCCATTCAACATTCATCCCAAAATAGCACAGTGTGTACACACAGCAAAGCATGGGCGGGTTTAGGCTCCTATAATAACATGGCCATGGACAGTTCTCAGCCATGGTCTATGATGAATGGCAAAGAGAAACTCCACGCATGGTTTTGCTCCTGGCCCAGCAGGACCAGGGCACTGGTGAACAACTTGGTAATATGTTCATGCTCGCATTCAGGTTTAATGAGCCCATTTTACTGTGGGGATGTGTGCCAAGAAAATCTAAACCCTGGTGCACAGGGGGTAAATGAGGAAGGAAAGGGGTGGTGAGGGGAGAGGGGGGAAAAAGACTCTGCAGACACCAAAGTATCTATGAAGCCATTTCCAAAAACTCTGTGACTCTATTCACTTCCCATTTCTGGCCCAGTGGTTAGCCACTACATGGCCTAAAACCCAGCAGACCTCTCAGAAATCAACATCTCCCATGGAAATGAAACAACAGACATACCTGTTTTGATGTATGGCTGGGTGACATATTATAAATATTACATCACATACCCACAGAGGATGCCAATCAATAAGACATTCTTTTAGACAGCACTAAATGAGCCATGGGTTCTTGCTTCTGAATACACTCCTTTAAGGCTCCTACTATTGCTTAAATGATTAATAGAAGACATATTGTCAGAAAACGTACTTAAAGTGAAAAACAGTAAACCGTAGAAATATCATTCATTTTTAAGCAATTTTCTAGTGAAAATGTCACATAAATTTACATAGAGGCCCTAGGATTAGGCTCCAGTAAGAGCTAGAAGGCGCGCAGACATCATGCTTTGTGAATGAAGGGCCAGGAAGATAGTTTACCAAGAGAATATAAAAAAGTAGCTATATTGCTTGGTAGAAACCCAAATGCCACAGGAACTCTGGGTTCAAAAGACTTATTGTGAAACCCTGAAACTTCTCAGGGTTAAATAAAACACAGATTCCAGGGTGAACAAAGTGGGGCTGTTATGGACCACATAGCAGAAGTGATCATATACACATTCATCTCATCCAAATGGAAGTGTGAGAATGCTTGTCAAATTAGAGATAAAAAGTCAGATGAATGACAAATTTAGAAACTGCAGAATGGGACTACTGTTTCATGCAACAGCCGGAGGCCATGCAGTGAACATGGACCTGGACGGACACACGTGTTCCCACCACTGCTCCTGGTTCCTGTCTCTCTCAGAGTGTGAGCACCTTACCATCCTTGTAAGGTGACTTCTGAATTTTCTAAGATAAATTTGGCTAGATGTGTGTGGCCTCTAGAACCCCACTCCTCATGGCAACTTTGCCATATGTGCAACTAACAAACAGCCTTCCCAACCCCACCCTTCTATTCCCCCCAGGAACAGATTTGGAGTGGGGAGGACAGGCTTGGAGGGTGCTCATCCTAGCCCATGACATGGATCACTCCTCGAGAATCAAGTCCTCTCTAAGGAATCAGGCCCCAACAACCAGCACATGGATTGAGTCTGAAGGATGATGTCTTGCTTAGTAACTGCATATGTTGACACCTAAATGGATCTTTTTCCAAATACACAGTGGGACTATGAGGAGCTAAAGGACCCTGCATCTGTTGATAAGTACTCAGCTCATGAAAGGAAGGGCAACTTCAAGCTAGTTCCAGCAAAATTACCAAGTCCCTATTCCATGGACTGCTTAAGGTATCCATATCTACATAGGTATTACTGATGCATAAAGGGTCAAGAAGATGCAATCTTAACCTACTGGGAGCCATTCTCTGAATGCTGAAATATATGAAGTAGTGAGAGAGATATAGAAGATCAAATGCATAATAAAGTATGAGATAGGAATGGAAGAACTCTAACTGCTTGGGAGCGGAGTACCTCAGAGTGCTAGAGTGCACAGGAATTTTAAATATCACTTAGTTCAACAGTTCTTCACTGAGCATCAGAAATCACCTATTGACTACTTTGTTGTATTTGCCACTAAATGAGTCAAAATGCCTTTGATGATTGAGAAGAATCACTTTGGTTAAGGGTCTCTGATCTAGACTGGTCTCTCCATTTAAAAAGTCCCACTGGCAAACTGGACTCCACATCAAATCATCTGATTTGACCCCTTATACCTCAGGTCTTAGTATTTTTGCCAATGTGACCAGCCATAATAACAACAAAAATAGTATTAGCTCTTCTTGTTCTTTTATAACCTCACAAAACCCTCTTTATATTTGAAACTGAATAAAATAAGGTGAGATTAGAAACTGTTCTCACTCTATTTTTCTCATTCTAGAAAAGAAAAATTGCCTATATTTTGATCCACCTGTGTATCCATTAATGAATGAATGAACGTGTGTGAATATGTGTGTACATACACACATGCACATACATACACATATATAAAATTAATTTGGATATTAAAAAAAATAAACACAGGAAAAAAAGAACACAGAAAAGCAACTGAGAATTTCCAAAATAAGGCTTGGTTTACTAAACATATTGATTGACAGAACTTTCTTGGACTTGCTCAACCTTTCTAAGACATATAAATAAGTTGCCTCAATAAGATAAAATATGTTTTGAGCCACCCCTTCATGCCTGAAATCAGGCTGTTAAATGCTTCAGAGTTGATGAGAGTGTCAAAGAAGCAAATTAAGTTCTAAGCTACTATGCAACCTCAAGGGTGGATTTAGAAATGTGTAACTATTCACCTGCTGGACATTAAACATATTTCTCCTAACAGAAATCACATTCAAATTGACAGTATCATATCTCAAATGAAAATCTTCATGATGGAGAAAGATTTAATACATTTTTTAAAAGTAGCTTTATGCTAAGATAGTTTAAAAGCAAGCAGCTAAGACTGCCACAAAATTAATCAAGTACACTAGAAAATGAAGTAAAAGGTATAAAATTCTTCCCAATGAAGAACTGTAACTGAAATCCTCCTTTAGCTTTACTTTGTGTGTGTTTTAACTATATTACATTCAACAGCCTTCAGTGTTTCTTACCATTGTGCTTATACAAATGAATGCCCCAGCTATGTTCTTTCATGGGTCACCACAGATTTTTATATGAATCTTAATAGAAAAAATTTCTCTCAAATTATTGTCCTCTTTCCTCAATTCTTCAAATTTATTTTCCAGTAGCCTTATATGCTTTGTATTTCTATCCTTCCCCCCTCTCTCCTTCCCACATTGAGTTGAGTAGGATTTTAATGAGAGCATATATCATCATGGAGAGAGTTGCAACACATCAGAGATGATCATTAAAAATATTTACCAAACAATAGTCAAGAATGAGATCATACAGAATTCAAAAAGAAGAAAGAAAACAAAAGGAGTGTATGAAATCAGTAAGATGGAGAAGGCTCCCTAACAGAGATGAGTTTGGATTGGTGTTTCAAAGCAGATGGTTTATAAGTAGAGACAATAAAGAAAAGCATTTCTACTTGGAACCCATCAAAGCACATGGTCAATGGGCACTTGGGCATAGTTTTATGGAACAAAGTTATGGGCCCTGTGGGACTTCCTCTTGGGATTTTATATAAGTTCCCTAAACTTCAGTGGGAAGTGCTTTTTCTCCAAAAAGCGACTCTAAAGCAGACCACAGGAAGACTTTACAAGACAGAGCATAGGTCAGCAAAATAGAGACAAATCTGGCCTGCTCTCTATTTTTGTGGTTTGATCTTTTTTTTTCTTACTACAATTTTGTTAGAACACAGCAATGCCTGCTCATTTACAAATGTCTACTTTACACTGCAACAGCCAAGTTGAATAGTTACAACAGAGACCATATGACCTTCAGCCCTTTACAAAAAGTTTGTCAACCCCTGACCTAGACCACTCAACAGCATCTCATGCTTCTTGGCTCCTCTGACTTCAACAAAAGGAGAAAATGGCTATAGATTACACAAAGGTAAAAGTTTAATATTATCATGTGGAATCCACTGATATTTACCAAACATCTGCTATGCACACATAGTACATTAACCCCCACCCAAAAGATGCTTTTTACTTCTTTCACCATGCTCAAACCCCTAGATACTCACCTGTATCTCTTATAGTCTTCTTCGTCCTTTTCCAAGCTGACTAGTTCATTGGGACATGCCACGTTACCCAGCAGGCTGAGGTATTCCAGAGCCGGTGTCACTTCTGCCAGGTGATCAAGCAGATGCTCCAAATCAGTGATGTGAACAAAGGTTAAGGATCTCGGTCCAGGAAGACAAAAGGTTTAAAAAGAGAATAGACCATGGCTTACAGGGAAAGACTAACCGCTGTGAATCCAGACTGCTCCTGTGATATGGCATGCGTGAGGGTTGAAATCAGCTTATCTGTGGGTGAAATAGTTAGTCTTTCACTCCTACTGTGGGATACACGAACCAGCTTTTCTCTGGACAGGTAAGGCTGAGTTCAGATCACTTGAGAGAAAATGAATGCACTTAATTGTTTTACCACACTTTCCTTTCCTCTATAGTTCTGTGTTTTGTTTTTAAGTTAAAATGATAAAGTGTAGGTTCCATGTAGTAAAATATTTTACAATATGCAAATCCATAAAACTTAATTTTTTCTAGTAGTGAAAGCAAGGCGTTATTTTCAAAGACCTCATTAAAAATATAAATTCTCCTACAAAGGGTAATGTATCAATAAAACACACAGAAATGACATAAACACAAACAGGGATTGGCCATCCTATTATGATCTCAGAGTTTATGGTAGAGCCAAGCATTGCTCATTGGCCTCACTGGTGGGGGGATCATAGTATTGGGGGGAAAGTATAACAAAGCTAGGAGGAGAAGACAAGCTGAGAAAGGTAAGACAACTTTAGTCAAGCCAGGCAGGTCAGAATGCATTTCCTGAGACGCTTTGTGAATCCAATGTTCTATGAAGGGAAAAAATGAAAGAGAAAAGACCAAGGAGATACATGGTAGTAAAATTATTCCATGATCCATCACCACAGTGGGCTCACTATCCAGTCAAGGCAAACTCTGACACCACAAACCATATAAGAAAGAGTCACAGATGCAGGATATCACATGGATTGGTAGGGACTAGTTCACACATCAGCTCATCAATTGATGAGCCCTAAGCAAGATGGTGATTTGATAGACCAGAACAGAGGCAATGAATACCAAGAGCCCATGGACAAGAGGAATTATCCAATGTCAGAAGAGAAATTAGGGGAAGCCCTTACTACTCTGGACAGAAGAGTCTAACCAAAACCTAGTTCCCTCTTAGGGCAAACTGAGAGTTTGCAGTGGAGCTAAGCATCTCTCAATGGCCGCACTGGTGGGGGGAAAATCATGGTATTTGGGGAAAAGGAGAACCTTAAATCTTCATCTATTTTTAACCTACTGTATAAAGGTGGGAAGGTGACGGCATAGAACTCAAAACTGGCAAGATTTTCAAGTTGAGAAAACACTGGGCAACTGAGTTGGATTAAGATCCCAGTCATTTTTCAATATTTAGTGGCAAAGGATGGGAAATCCAGCAGGCCACCATCCAGGGGGCCCAGTTTAATCTTTGTAAATCACATATAAATTTTCTGCAGAACTAACAAAACTTGTATGGAAGGGCTCCTTGCTTGCTTAGGGCTCTGAAACAAGCCCTAGTAACAGAGCCGTATGGTCATGTGTTTTGTGAAATTTGCAAAAGTAGGCTATTTAAACCGAAATTGGTTAAGATCACTGTTTTTCTTCACTAGGATGTCATCCACTACATGTCACTTTGAGTTGGGGACATTGGAGCGCCTGTGGAAATTCTGGGAACCTAGCTAGGAGGGACTTCGGAAAAAGTGTCATTTTATTATGACTCAGTGAGATATATTTGTGTGGTTTGCATCATATCTGTGTCTGGTTTATTACAACAGTATCAGTAGAAATAGCTTCCAGTAATATTCATGCTGACACAACATGTAGGGACCAACATAAAACTGATGATACAATGATTAACGAGTTTATCAGGTCAAAGAACATTTAAGATTAAGTCATTGAGTGTATAAATACACACACATACACACACACACACACACACACACACACACAAATAATTTAAAATGTCCCAAAATATAACAGCTCATATAGGAAGAAAATATAAGAGAGTTTTTCAATATTTGAAAATTCTAATTTTTTGCCAATAATTTAGTGGTGAAATTCCCAATAAGGAGTGATAAATCTGAAAGAAACCTCCCTAAACTATTAAAAATACAAGTAAATTTTTAATTAGATGGAATTATCTATTTTCTCTATATAAAATATTAAATTATATAACAAAGTTATAAGGGAATTTTCTGGAAAAAAAGTTTTTATACAGACATGTGTAGTACTAAAAGATTCACTTTTCTAAATATTTTAGTGTGTGGTATTTTTCAACTTAAATTTTATTTTGTTTTGATGTATTTTATATTCTAAATAACACTCATCTTCATAACTAATTTTGCATTCACACTTAAGTAGTTTTTCCTTTAAGAGGGCTTCCTCAAATTACCGTATGTAAGTTTTACACTTCATAAAATCTGGGTCAGCCAATGAGCAGGGGGCTGTGGAGATGTGGGCTCATTCAAATCTGGATCATTTCTTGGGCAAAGCACCATCTTGTGCCCACAAATCTAAGGAATTCTGAATTTCCCTAGCCTTTGAGCTTGCTCTATTTAGGATACTGTGTGTGGCAGAAGCTTCTCTATCTTACTAAGCCTTTCAACTACCCAGTAACTGATCAACTGGGGTTAGCCAGGTGGTCTTCCCCAAATCCACACCAGGCAGGAATTGCCAGCACCTACATCAGGACTCTGTGGACCAGAACTTCATCACTGCATGGATGCCACTGGAGGATGAAACAGGAGGGAGAGATTTAATTGGTTCCTCGGTCTCCTGGGTCAGCAAGGACGAGCACGGCCTTGTCTTGCCTGATTGCAGGCTCTGAGAGAGAGAATGTGTCCCACTCCTGTTTGTAAAATTGCATAGAAAGTTAACCAGAGTCAATGAGAGGAGGGAACTGGGGTCTGGGGCTCATCAAGACCACCACAGTGGAGACTCTTTCAGCAATTCTCCTAAGGCTTTTTTTTAATTTTTAAAAATGTGATGCTATCTGGCACAGTTTTATTTCTCTCCTGTTGGATTCTTAGCACACACCTGGTTTCCTTCATGGAGCCTTCTCTAGAGTACTTGCTGCTCTGAATCTTTTCAATGTTGTCTACAGCAAGTTTCCACTGTGGAGCCCAGCTGTCATGGCCGGGCTTGCCAAGGGAGATTTTCTGCTAGGGTCCAAGATCAAAGCAACATCTTGCCTGGAGAGTCTGGAGCATGAGGGAAGAGGGGTGCCTCTGGGGTCAGGGGCCAGTTGCACAGGCCCGAAGCTATTTCCCAGGTGAGAGAGTGGGGACATGCCTTCCCTCTGTGCTCAGCTTCCAAGGGCAAAGGGCAGCATATATAACACTGGGAGGATTTCAACCAAAGCTCATCCTACTATAGGGTTTTTGAGTGTTAACTGAACAGTGTACATGGCAAGGTACCTCATTTTGATTTGCACATACATTATCACATGAATGTAACAATGAAGGAAACTGGAGTCAAAGGTCACACTATCAGTAAATGGCACAGCTTATACTTAAACGTAGAACTGAAGAAATGGCATTTCTAGGGACACATGACTCATCATTTTCTAACACAAAAGGGAAATTTTAAATACTGAAATATGAAAATTCTTGGTCCTGCTTTCCATCTCAGCACATCCTACTTTGTATTACATGTCTTCCTTGTTGGCATTATAGTTCATGCTGTCTCTCCATACATGTGCTGAATGAAGCACACAGGGAGACAGAAAATGAAGAAATGAACTGTGATTTAAAATGAAGTCCCTTATTACCCCTAAAGGATAAGTGGGTGAAAGGTTAAATATCCATATTTAGCAACTGACATCTCAGTTGTTCTCTTATTTGGGGCTGAGTATTCAGATATAATATGTCCAACTGTCCATCCCTACAGGGGAACATCCAGGGTCAGTGTGTGTGTGTGTGTGTGTGTGTGTGTGTGTGTGTGTGTGTGTGTGTGTGTCTGAGAAAGAGAGACAGAAAGATAGAGTCAGTGAAGGCCATAGCCAGGCACTATTGGCCAGTGCAAATGAACCTAAGGAAGAAGAGTGAGATAAGCTATGAACCAAGAGATGAAGAGCTCACCTGGGAAGAACAGGCTTTAGGGATGCCAGGACAGGGCTCCAAAGCTGACGGCTGAATGGAACCCTCGGGGACAAGGACTGGGAGAACAAATATA
This sequence comes from Vespertilio murinus, assembly GCA_963924515.1. NCBI lineage: Eukaryota > Metazoa > Chordata > Mammalia > Chiroptera > Vespertilionidae > Vespertilio > Vespertilio murinus. Next base: position 42,733,737 of record OZ004714.1, on the reverse strand, counting down.
TGAGGTCCAGCAGGAGGTAAGCAGCCAGGAAGTGGGGCAGTGGTGAACTGGGAAGAAATTTCCAGATGCTGGGTTTGGGGTCTGGAATTGTTTTCATAAGCTCCCACTGCAGCTGGGAGCAGGGCCTTGTGGAGCCAGTCACAGGCAGCTGACTCTTCCTGCATCTTAGTTCCTCTTTTGTACAGCGATTGCCCCTCCACCTTGTATCTCAGAGTCTGGGCTGAGAATTAACACATCTGTGTTCTAGACTGAGCCCACCACAGATGATCTATGTGATTTCAAAAAGTTCATACTCTCCCAGGTTTTTCATAAAAATGAGAATTATCCCTAGTGGTACCCGACTCACAGAATGATGTGAGGGCAATGTTCAAGTATAGTATAGAAGTCAAAGTAACACTCTAAATCTATACTCTGATGTTAGTTATACTGTGGCCCAAATAACTCTAGGTAGGTACACATAATTCTCTAGGATAATAATAAAAGTTGTAATCCTAACCCTTACGTAGAATTCAGTGTGTTGCTGTGACTTAGTATTAGTGAGATTCTTCCATAGCCTTTACAGCAACCTATGGGGTGGGTACTATTATTGTCCCCATCTTAAGCCAAAGCATAGCGCTGTTAAGTAACTTGTCCAAGTCATGCAGTAAGTGGTAGACCTGGGTACAAGCCCAGGAAGTCTGGCTTCAGAGCCTGTTGTTCTTAAGTACTATTTGGCAGTGGCACTTGGTAAAAGATAAAAGAAACCCATAACCCAAATTCCCAGGGTCCAGTAACACACTCATTGTATAAACAGATTTATTTGTGAGTAAAACCAAATGGAAAACTCTAGACTTACAAAGCAGATAAAATGAGTGGCGGGGGGGTGGGGGGGGTCAATAACCATTCTATCTATATATGTCAAAAAGCAGAAAATTAAAAAATAAAACAAACAGCCCAGAAGAACTTGAGGTAGAACCCCATTTGACAGCAACCTTCCTAATATGGTTAAAATAAGATTCAATTTATAAGAAAGAGTGAATACTTAGAAGGTCAATAGGTTCCTTGAGTTCCTTGATTCTAGGCATCTCTTTATTGGAAATATGAAGTAAAAACTTAAGGAGACAGGATATCAAGGTCTCTGTGTTAGATTAATGAAATGAGCCATGCCTCTGTGTATCCACACCTGGCATAGTCCCCTCTCACAGTGGTTCTACACTTGGTATGTATCTAGCTTTGGCCATAGGACAGCAACACGCATGATATGAGCTGGGCTTTAAAAGTGCTTGTACATTGGAACTTTGCTCTTGGAATCCCCCTCCCATGTGGAGAGGCCTGTGCTAGATGGTGGGTGACATGTAGTTCAGCCCATTGCCAGCACCAGTTCTAGTTCCAGGCCTTTGAGCAAGGCCATCTCAGACCATCCGGCCCCAGCTGAGTTTGCAGATCACTGTGGCTGGCTGCCTGGGTGGCCCCAAAGCAAGACTAGCAGAACTGTCATCCGTGCTCTGCCCACATAGCTCACCCATAGTCTTATAAACCAATGAAATGTTTGGTTTTTAAAAGCAACTCACTGTTGGGGATCATTATGCAGCAAAGCTAACGGATAGAGCCCAAATCTAAGACAGTTCACAGAGTGGGAGTAGCAATATGGAATCGTGTGCTGGTTGGAGAGCCTGAGGCACTGTTACAAGTAAATAGGAAAGTCAATTAGCCAAAAAGGTGGACTCAGAATTGTTAGATTCAAAAGATGACATATATCATTACTGGTGCTTTTACCTGCTTTTCATTCTATGAATTTTGGGTCAAGTATAAAGGGAAAGTAAGCCAGTTCTCATGATCATACTGACAGCCTGGAGGAGAAAGAAGAGCCACACTGCATCCTGGGAGAGCCAACCACAATCTCTTGTATCCACTGATAACAAAGCACATACAGGAACACAGCGACAGGACTGATCAGCTTGGGCCCTACACATTGCCTTCTGCTTCGGTCCCTCCCAAGCCATTCCATTACTCCCTGGGCATTACTACTATACATTGGAGAAGATGATGCCTGGAGCAGGAAAAGAACTCAACCAGAGACAAATAAAATCCGAATTATAGAGCCAAGAGGCCTGCTAGTCTCTGGTAACTGCAGATCTGAGGATAAAACCAGGATCCAATTCAACTTATTCCTATAAAAATGATTAGCAGAGGCTCTTAGAGGATGACTGGTCCAAGGCCACGTAGCTAAGCATGATCAAGCTGACTCATGAGCACACGTTCATGAAGTCTAATACTCGACAGTGATTTGGGACACAGGATATGAGCACCATGGCCCACGGGAGGAACCATATCATCCAATCTAGCCTCATATTCCTTCCGTTCTTGATCAATTTGAGAATATTGTCCCACTGATGACTTAACACAGCCAAGGAAGCCAAAAGACACACTGACTATAACACTTTTTCAAACAGTGACTAGGAAACTTAGTTGACCAGAGGCTAGGAAATGGAAAAATCCATCAACATTTCATATGATGAACACTGATATTTGCCTATAGGCAGTCTCTTGTTCCTTCTATCAAAGTGCCAATTAATAATGACTGCAAATAGTATATTTTACAAAATACGGAAAATATAAACTTAGGACTTGAAGTATAAACAGTGGGTAATAAATGTTGACATATGCATATAGATTAAACTTCACATGCATATTTAGCTTTATATTATTCTGTAGGGAAAATGCCCTAATCCCTTTTTTATTCCTAACTTTATTTTCACCTGTGATCTCGAACTAGTGATTAAACCACTCCAGGTCTCGAATGTGCCATCAATGAAACAAGATGATTGGACTTCAAGTCTGTAGCAATACGGTAGAAAGGAAAGAAGTCTGGATATAGCCACAGTTGAGACTGAATTTGGGACCTAACATCTTATTAAATGTCTGGCTGTGGCTCTATACTTTGCCTCTTTCCCCATCTGGACAAAGGAGTAACTACACCCTACTTAGAAGGTTGGATAAGAATGAAAAACACAGTGTGAGGCAAAAGGTTTACAGCTGTTTGACCGGAAAATAGAAGAATAAACTGAGTTTCACCTACTCACAACTGTAAACTTACGTTTGTCCCACCATGTAATATATTTAAAGCTACTCAGCCCAGAGCTTGATCCATAGGAATGCCCCCTCAAGAAATCTGCTGATGATGATTCGTTCACTCATCCAACAAACATTGACTGACCCTCAACTCTGTGCCAGGCGTTACTGTAGGTGTGCATCCAGGAGTTGACACCATGCTCTGCCTCTCTGGGCTGGCGTAATTATAGCACAGACCCACAGTCTAACATCAGAGCCATGTGCCTTCCCCTGCAGAAAGGTTCTGACTCCATTCTCAGCTCACGGTGGACTCCAGAGCCCTCAGTCCCTCTGAGTCTCCTTTGAGGCTGGCCAGGTCCTAGCAGATTTAAGAGGCCATATATACCAGCCTGACTATCCCAGGTCTTTCTCATCACCCTACTGTGATGAACACCATAGAAGACAGGGTAGGCCTGGGCTTCACACTTATCCTCCACCTCAGCCCCTCCCCCGGTCTCCTTTACTACAACTGCTGCCCAAGAGAGCTTTCCTGAATCCTCTGTAAAGGCCCAGTTTGCTCAGCAGCATTACCCTCGACTTCCCACCAGAGGTCGCCCTCCCACACAAGCCCAAGCAAACAGAACCGGGATTCGCCTTCTTGGCAGAGTGACATTATTTTCTTTCTCTATTTTTATCTATTAAAAAGATTTCTTCAGAGCCATAACTTAGATCTCTGCACTAAAATGGAGCAACAGGAAGATATAATGGTGCATTTCATTTATGAATGACCTATAATAAATTACTCTGAAGTGTCCCGAGTGCCAGGAGACAGAACGCTTTGTCTGCCCACGGACTGTATGTCACGTACTTTAATTTAGCTGACACATAAAACTCATTTGACATTTTGCAGGTATTTGTGTGGGACCGGGGAGGAGAGCTGGCAAGCAGGAGGGGACCACTGCGGGGCTGGGCGGGGAGTGGGGGCAGCGGGCAGGGCCAAGGATATCTGGTTCTTGTTGAGGGTTAAGGTATGGAGCCTGGGTAACCCTGGCAACACGAGGTCGTTCCCCAGCAGATTGTTGTCCAAGACGAGCTCCTCCAGGCTCCCGAAGGCGCCCAGTCCTTCCAGTGACCTGCAATGACAAAAGGCAACAGGAAAAATGATCCTGCACTAAATCAGGGAGGCCATTATGAGCCGAAATAAATATTTTAACCTTCCCTTTCAGGACTGGGAATAGTTTGGGCTTGGTGCCTGTCAGCAAAGTGAATGACAAGAATTAGTAGCGGGAGCCGGGCGGGGGCGGCGGGGGAGAAGGGGCCGCTGGCACTCACCGCATCCTTCACGCGTTGCCAACATGAAGGATGAGGGTCACTTAGTGAGTAGCCAGGATCCAAAACAAAGGGCTTCAGATGCGGCCTGCAGGATAAATTTGTCAATGTCTTGTGCCTGCAGGCACCCAGCCTAGGCTGACCCTAACCTCCATTCCCAAGATAAATAACTCTGTCACAGTTCACCTTCATTCCCTGGACACAAATTTAAGTTGTCATCCATCATTCCTGCCCAGAAATATCATACCCGCTTACAATAATAAATATAACTTCAAGTATCATTTCTTAGCGGTTCTCCTCGGCACAGGGGTAGGAAACAGCGAGGAAGCCATCCTTTCTCTCCGCTCACCGCCTGTAACCCCCCCCCCCCGCTCCCCACTTTTTTCCTTCACTAATCACTTCATTTGCTTCTGCCCAGTGTCCCCGTGGCTGGCCCAGGGGCAGGGCATCCACGGAGTAATAATCCCTCCGGTGTGAGGGGCTGCTGCTTTTTCTTTCTTTGCTTTCTTCGCCTTTTTCTTTTTGTTTGGGGGGCAGGAGTAGGGAAGGGGCTGGGAGGATTTCTTCTTCAATGCTCCTGGCTTGAGGTTGCCGTTCTAATTTATGAAAAGTGGATTTCTCACTTCATTTCTGAAAGAAGTGTGGAGCACAGCAATGTCAATGTGGAGGAGGCAGTACAGAAACAGGCATCTGAAAGAATTGAGTACCCCAAAAGGAAAAACAGCCTTGTGTATACACACAGTAGCTGGATGTTTCTCTGGAGGCGGGTTCTAGAGTGTTGGGGGCGGCGGCGGTGAGTAGTGGGCACTCACCAGTGTTAAGGAAAGAAGCCACGGGCAGGTGAGAGACTTACACAGTCACACACTCCCCGCTCAGTCCCCCGCCAGACCCGAGCTCCATGCTGAGCTTGCATGGCTGACGGCTGAGCTGCAACATCAACCAGAGGGCGGATGTGCATGGGATCTCCTGGCAGATTCTGTGAAATGTGACGAATCAGGGGATGCTGTCTGCACAGTTTATTTATCTCCTGGTGGCACGCACAGTACAGACCCGCCTGCTGGTGTGAGCAACGCCTGTGCGTCTGGTGTGGGTGCCAACTTCAGCGCAAGGGCCTTACCCAGCCATCCACATCTCCCTGCGGATTTCCGCCCTGAGGACTCCCCGCCCCGAGGACTCCAAAACAGTCAGTGCTTGGGAGGTGCAGCATGCATTGCAACCAGGTCATTAAATCCCCAGAATTCACTGGGCCCAGAGCTCCACCAGCAGATCCCCATCTCTGCCTGACCCTCAGGGTGGTCCCACCCAGGACCCAGCACCCAGGCCACGTGTCCTCCTGCAGCCAAGCACTACCTGCTCCCAGCGGGAAGGAGGACGAGACCAAACACATTCTGGGTCAAGGGTCAGTGGGGTCATCCCGCCTCATTTCTTCCTCCTCCTTTCTCACGGGCCTCACATTTCAGGGAGAAAACACGACTTACACACCTGCGGTCAGGACAGTCTGGAGTGTTACGCCAGCTCCCTACCTCCTCGCAGCGTGGGTCTGGGCACGTCAATAGCCCACGGGAGCGCCTTGTTCTGTGCTGGTTCCAGCTCATAGCATCCCATGGGGGATCAGTGAAAGAATATTAACTAGTTACGTTTCTTTCCTTTTCTCCTCCTCCTTTCTTGCACTGGTTTTGCTGGAAGCCCTGACTCCTGAGGGGTGGGAGTAGATGGGAGGCTACTGAGGATGCAGATGGCGGGCAGATCAGCCCATGCACAAAGGCGTGCATAGGTCCAGCTTCTGCAGGGCCCTCTACCCTTCCCCAAGTGCCTTGCTCCGTGGGGTTAATGAGTGATGATCGCCAGGCGCTTTTCAGAGCCAGGCAGTCTACCAGGAGGGAAGCTGAGGCCGCCTCCCTCCCTCCCTCCCTCCTGCGGGGGCGCCTGATGGAGGGCTAATAAGTCCTTTGTGCGCAACATCGGTTGGGCTCTGGTCAGAGGCGGCATCCAAATGCACATTGTTCCCGCGTTATGTTATGCAAATATAACGCTCATATCATGAGAATCCGCAAACAGTTGGCAACTGACAAGCAGAAGAAAGCTCCCTTCCAAAAGTGCTTCAGGGGAGGCATAAAACAAAATGACATCGCATGAAAGGGACAAAGCCGGGAACACCAGAGGGAGTGCCCACCGAGACTGCCTTCCTTCTCTCCGGGCGGCTCCGGGCAGAGCTCAGGGCCGGCTTCCGGGAGGCTTCACCGGGGTGCTGGAAGGCTGGGGCCCAAGCTCCCCGCCACCTGGCTGGTTTGGAGAGTCCCCTTGCCCCTCAATGTTACTAGCTGCTCAGTTAAAAGGGAGCCATGTTGCTGATTAATAAATCCCGTCTTTCTGCCATCCGTGTGCTGGGATTTCATGGGCTGAGTTCGGGGCCCAGGGATTGGGGACAAGAGCCAGAGAGCGCGGTGCAGAGCCACACTGGAGGGGCCCGGGCTTCCGGGCTCCGCTGGCCTGTGCAGACTGCTAAGCCAACACCCGGAAGATGGTTTTATTTTTCACTTTTTGAAAATCTGACTTTTGTCGTTGTCTTCCAGAAAGGAGACGTTATTTGCATCAGTTATTGAGCTGACGCCCCTGCACACAGGATGCCTGCGTACAGCTATGTGCCTGGCAGTAGAACGCCAAGGCCAAAGGGCCTCAAGGAGCCACAGAGCTACTCTGCTTCATGGGACAGTGGGGGGCTACAAGGAATAGATGGCCGAACTGAATTTCTGTGCTCTAACCCTGTGTGTGCACAGCAAAGCGGACCCCGGGCCCCGGTGGAAGGGGTGGCTGTCACTCCAAGGTTACCCACCAGCTTAGTTGGCAGTGGTTGCTGATGTCTGAAGCGGGGAAGAGGGGGCTGGCAGATCTGTCTGCCCTGGCAAGGGGCAGGAGGGGGAGGGCAAGGCTTTAGCTGCTACCTGGGCACAGGCAGCTGGAGAGAGAGCTTCCCAGCCCAGTGAGGAGACGCCAAGGGCGCAGGGGGACGTGTGCGGTCTGGCTTGGGTGGCAGGTGGTTTGCTCTAGAAACCTAATCAGCTGCGCAGAAGCGCCCCCCACGCCCCCAGCAGGAAAGATGCCCATTGTCTCACCCACAGGTGCCACCTCGGCGGCCCGTGCGCAGGGCCCGGCTAGGCTCCCCCCGGAGCCGAGGCGGCTGCCGGAGGGTCCCAGAGCCTCTTCCAAAGTCACATCGAGATGACAAAACATCACAACGCATTCAGCTCCAGCGGATTCAAACAGAGAGAACTTTTAAGTTTCCACTGTAATTAACCCTATCCTCGTTAAGATAATTATGATCAAGCTTCCTGTCACAGTTAATATCCAGCATCATTGCCTGTGGCTCACACTCTGCCCTCATTAGCTTATGAAAACAGCGGCACGGAGCAGGCGGCGGCCGCCCTTTCCCGGGAGGCCAGTGGCTGGGAGGGGCCTTGGGTGGGGCAGCAGGTCCCACAGAAGGGCCACCTCTTGAACTGCCATCCCTTCGGCTCCTGTGAGGCCACACACTCAGCAGCCTTCATCCTCTCTCCAAAGGTTAGCCACCGGGCAGAACAGGGAGGGAGAAGGCCCAGCAGAGCAGGCTGGTCGATTTGGGGCAGGGGAGCTGCTAAGATGGAGTTATTAGCCCTTCCTGCCCCTTACCTGGCAAAAATCCAGCCAGGAAAATTCCCAGAGGGCACCTCCAGAGCCCCTGGTTCAAGATCTGCCAGCCTTATTCCTGGGGTACAGGCCGTGGTAAGAATTAGATCCGTCTGTCTGTCCTTAGCTCCCAGCCTGTACCAGGAATGACACTTCCTGGCATGAGCTGGGCATGGGAAAGAGGACAGTTAACCAGACCCTGAGAAAGACCCGTGTCCACATAGCTGGCCTCAAATCCAGAACCGGGGATTAGGGTACTCTGATACCAGTTAAGAAAATAACATCTCCACTACGATCTCACTACATCTACCTAAGCATCCTTAGGTGTGTTTTTTACAGAGGGAACGGGGGCCATGGAAATGGTGGAAGACCTAACCCCTGTCTAACGCCTAGCCCCCAGACTCACCACGGGCTTTCTGGGTGATTTCTGTCTGCCCAGCTCCCAAGAAAAAAGGGGTCTCAGTGTAACCCCCATGAGACCCAGGAGGTCATCAAAGGTACAAGAGGGCTCAGCACCTCTGCCAATGACTACTCCTCTCCTCCCCAGGCACAGGCCTGTGTGTTGCTGAGCGCAAAGCTGCCAATGGAATCCCGGGGCAGGACAAGGTGCAGGCCTCGGTGACTGGCCAGGGGCGGTCAGGGGAATCTTTAAATTCACATTATTTCAGGCGCCAGAGGCCTCCCTTCCTGTACCCTGGAAACAAGTGTCCGAGAACATGAGGGGACATTTGGTGAGCCTGCACCCACACACCAGTTAAGCAAATATACCTTCTGACCTGCTGGTAAAGAAGTGCAGCTCTGAGTGCCCAGAGTGGCCCTCGCTGCTAACCTGGCCTCTGCCTAGAGCCCCCAGAGCTTCCCACAATTCAGCAACTAAGTGGTTAATGTCTTCCTCTCATTATGGGGGCTCTAGGAGGCTGCTCTAGCCAGGATCTTTCAAACTGATCAGTGCAATGATTAAATAATTTAAACATCACCCTTGAGAGAAAAAATAGTAACTTGCACCCCTCCTATTCCCTCCAGCATGCCAAGTACCTTGCCTGGCATACAGCAGGTCCTTGGGAAATGTTCCCCACACTGACTTCTATGAGAGGCCATGGCCACAGCTACAGGACAAGACAGGTCACACAGAACCATACATGTGGGATGCAGAGGAGAGCAAAGAGCAGAGCTGCGATGTGGCTGCTCATGTTCCAGACACGGGCCAGAGGCACACAGGCATCTTTAGAAGAGCTAGCCATCAACACCATCAGAGCTACTCTTTCCTCCATCACCAGACTCTTTTATAGCATATTTAAATGCATATATATACACATATGTGTACATCTGCACACACACCCATGCATGTGCGCAAGCACACACAACCCACACACAGTAATGTACTCAATGTAGTGATATGCTGCAGCATATTACCATACAGTGTACTATATGTGCAGTTGGCTCTATGTATTTTCTATATATTTTTCTGTCATTCAGTCACATAGCCAGGTTTATATGTACATTACAGATAATAATATAAATCGAATAGTCTATATGGTAACAATATCAGTAGTGGTGAAAGTGTCTTTTAAAAATAGAAGAATACAGAAAAGGCTCTGGTTGCTATAAGACAGTGTATACCGACATGGTGTGTGCTGACAGTGTATCACATGGAATTTGTCACAGTCACCCCCAAAAGCCCTATTGCTTCCCTGTCAGGATGGATGATCCTCGAGCTTCAGAGAATAAAATTCATAAGAGAGCTGAAACTAAGGCCAATTAAAAATGGAAGGTAGTGCTGAAACCGGTTTGGCTCAGTGGTAGAGCGTCGGTCTGCGGACTGAAAGGTCCCGGGTTCGATTCTAGTCAAGGGCATGTACATTGGTTGCAGGCACATCCCCAGTGGGGGGTGTGCAAGAGGCAGCTGGTCAATGTTTCTCTCTCATTGACGTTTCTAGCTCTCTATCTCTCTCCCTTCCTCTCTGTAATATATATATATATATATCAGTAGATAGATGTCTACTGATCCAGCAAAGTTATATATATATATTAAATTGGAAGGTAGTAAATGAGGCATTTTTTTAACTTTAAGTGGCATCCAGTCTGAGGCCATTGTGCACCACACCAGTAATACTAAGAAAACTGTTAAGTACGGTGCTTGGGAGCCAGGGAGAAGGAATGAGGAGCTCAAAGCCCAGAAATTGACACTTGCTGTTCCAGTGATTTGAAAAAGGTAGGTGACATTCTTCAAACTTTGGATTCATATGTCTATCAACTTGTCTACATGAAACTGTGGTCGGATTATGCCTCTGAGGAACCGGTATATGCTTGCTTTCAGGCAATGTAAATCATGCATCTGATCATGTTGCCCTTTTTGCTTTTGCTTCCAGTAAGCTCAGAGCCAACCTATGGCCCAACTGTGAAAAGGTTTCTACATCTGCTTTTTAACTTCACTGTTGAGGTTTATAATTTTTATAGTCCTGATATTTCATTTATCTCTGCTTTGATTTTATTAATTCTGATAAGCTTTAGCTCAAATCCTTTGTAGAATGTGTTAGTACAGATATCAACTGAATATAGCACAGGTTCTCAAACAGGCAATTTCGGTGCATTCAGGACAGGTTCTGTGGGAACAGTTATTAAGGTGGACAGTTGAATAGGAATAAAGATGTATAATGTATCCAGAATTCAAAATGCCTTTGAAAATACTTCTAATGATATTCTTATGACAAGAGAGCAAAAAGTGCGCTAGAAATGGACAAATTTAGATAAGGTCGTAATTGGTTCAAACATATACATGAAGAACATTAAGGAATGGCTCAGCTTGCTCTGGGGGGAAGGTTCTGGGGGACTTTGGTCCTGCATTTTGCCAATACCTTGGTAAGGCCAAGTAGGTCATATGTATGGGGGCCAGGACCCTGGAAAGATGCTCAGGAGAATACAGTAGATCAAAATGATCCTATTGGAATCAACCCATTCTTTCAGCCCAAACAAGATAATATTTTGTATCTAATGTAAAGACTTAAATGTAGATTTAAAGTTCTACAACCTAAAGTACCCATAGAAAGAAAAAGTTAATAAAAGGCCAATTAAAATTGAGAAAAATGTTTGCAATTTCTCTGATAGACTGAAGTTTAACATCCTTAATATGCAAAGAGTTTTTGAAAATCAATAAGGAAAACCCTAAACAAAAATGCAAAAGAGATGGACAGAAAAAACACAAGGGATGAATAAGGTCAATAATGGAAAAGCGGGTAAAATTTCAGCTTCTCTAGGAATCCAAAATATTCTGATTAAACAAGAGATTTTCACTTAACTAGCAAATACTCTGTTTTCTTAAATCTTAGCATAGTCTTGTTAAAAGTTGAAGATACTAGACTAATACAATATTAATGGGGAGTGAAACTGTTATAACCATTTTGAATGGCAATTTAATTAAAAGCCTTTAAATTATCACCTGTTTAATGCAGTAATTCTAAGAATTTATATACTTTTTTTATAAGTGTGTATGTTTAAGTATGTTCATTATAGCATGATTTATAGCAATTTATAAACAAGTCTAAATTCCAAGTGATGAGGAATGATCAAATATAGCTCAATATCTGTATAATGAAATACCATGCACCAATTAAAAATGATAGTGTAGCCTGACCTGTGTGGCTCAGTGATTAAACATTGACCCATGAACCAGGAGGTCATAGTTGGATTCCCAGTAAGGGCACATGCCCAGGTTGCGGGCTCGATCGCAGTAGGGGGCGTGCAGGAAGCAGCTGATCCAGGATTCTCTCTCATCATTGATGTTTCTATCTTTCTATCTCCATTCCTCTCTCTGAATTCAATAAAAACATATTTTTTTTAAAAAATGACAGAGTAGATAGATGTCTACTGATCCGGCAAAGTTATCTAAGCACCTAAGATTAAGTTATAATGTATATAGCACATATACTCAGGCATGGAAATTAAAAGGCATCTATCTGTGTGATCCCCTGCATTCTGCATATAAATTTTAATTTGTACCATAATTTACATGTTGATGGTTAAAAGTCATTCAAGTAGTCTTGGTTATCCCAACACACCATGGTGTATATAGGAGCTTTATGACAATTCTGTACACACATACACAAATACCCTTCAAGGTATATGTAAACATATATATCTACATATTTACCTATCAATAGACGTATCCAAAATATATACCTCTAACCCAGCCGTGGGCAAACTACAGCCCGTTCGGCTGTTCTATCCAGCCGGCAGAGCCGAAAGAGCGGAGGGTTCTCTTGCTCTCCCCTCTGCTCCTTCACCAGCAGCCCAAGATGAGAGAGCCAGCATGGTCAGGTTGCTTTTGTTCCCGCCCTCCGGTCCAGTTTAAGAACCCATTGTGACCCTCGAGTCAAAAAGTTTGCCCACCCCTGCCAACCTCTGAGTAATGGCTTTCTAGGGGTTTCTTTCTCTTTTACAGTTTTCATGAGTTTCTAGATTTTCTATCATAAATATGTAGTTTGTAATCAGGAAAAACTCCAGTAAATATTACTTTTAAGTAAAACTCCCCAACAGGAGATGGATGGGCCTTGGATAAAGACCAGGGGTGCGAAGAGGACTTAGTGTGAATCACCAGGATGGCGCTGCCCTGATCCTCGTCCACCACAGAAGCTACCCCGGTCCTCGTCCAGTCTACTGGCTGCCTGGGGCTCTGTTTCAATCTTTCTTGCCACACTCAGAGGGGCATCAGCACTCACAAACACCACCCATGGAGAACAACCATGTGGTCAAGGATATAAGAAACTGTGATGAGATAGTCCAGATTATTTAACCAGGAGCAGGGGACACTCAGTTTTCTCAATGTACCAAGTCATTGGCATTCCAGATGGCAGAATGATAGACAAATAGCAGGAAAATTAGGTAAGTTGGGAGGAGAGGTCTTAAATCGATTTTTTTTAAACTTGCAAAAATAGAGAGTTGTTTGCCAAAAGGTGAAGCTGTCTTATGAGACACTGTACATATCTGATGAGAGACTAGAGTCATGGAGAATGTGTAGAGGGGATTTCTGCATGGAAGATTCAGTGATCTCTAATATTCTATCCAGATACTTGCTTATATGACTGGAGCTCCTTCCCCTAAAACATAGTTTACAAGGGCTGCCTGGGCTGCTAGTTCCCCACCAGAACTCAATCTGGTGGAAAGAGGGCAGTGGACAGTTCTAGCTCAGCCATTCCCCATCACACCAAACTCAGCACCTCCTCCTGATCTTCTAGCTGGGACTGTGCAAGGCCTCTTTAATGCTCCCCTAACTATGGAGACATCCCCATAATAAGGATTACACATATCAACACACTGGCATCTTATAGCCTGCAAACTAGATGCCAAAGCCACAGCTCTATTTGTGTGAAATATGTTTTACCATGCTTGTTTGTTTTTTCACAGAATCATACACTTTGAATCCTAGGGAAATTTTAGAGTGCTCCATCCTCCACTTCACAGAGGTGACCAGTGCTCAGAGAAGTAAGTGCCTTATCTGGAACCATGCATAGGGCCAAACCATATTTAAAACATTTGGACATATAGTGCAGTGTTTTCTCAACTACACAATGCTAAACTACCTCTAAATAATTTCTAGTTGAGGTATGGAAATGGAAATTCACCATCATCACATCCTTTATCCAAATTCTCTGTAGCTTTGTAATCCACTCATCTTATGTCCTCAATTTTAATGATCAAGTTAGATGGTCTTCCAATTATTTTGCCTTTCTATCCATACTGTCTTTCTAAGTCTCCTAAAGCAATACACTTAAGAACTAGTTCTTATTATCTTGTTTTTATTTTTAATATGGCCTTCATGAGGTTAACTATTCATTAGGCAGAGCTGAGATTAAATTTACCAGTAATGGTCTCTTTGGTGTATACCTCTATTCTTATTCATTCATTCATTTACAAAACTGTATTGAGTGCCAACTCTGTGCCCAGTATTTCTCTAATTGCCTGTGGCATGGTCCTCTACTGCTGAGTAACAGATACAGACAGGGAAGCAGACCAGGTAATGTGGGCCAAAAGGCTAGATTGGAGCAATGACCACTGCTTGGAAAGTCGGGGGTGAGAGAAGGCTTCAAAGAGAAGATGGGCTTGATCTAAGTCTCCGTTCAACTGAATTTTAATCTTTTTCACAATCTCCTTATATTAATGCACAATTTTGTGGTGAAGGAACTTAAGAAGAGTGACTTGACCCTGGTAGTCAAGTAACCAACATTTATAAAAGCTAATTTAGCCCCAGAAAACATGTATTTCATATTCACTTCCTGGGTGGGCAGGCTCTCAGTAAGCACCCACATCTGGGGATGTGGAAGATGCCCACGTCATGGCATCTGCTCCCAATGGGCTTACCACCTACAGGAAGAGAGAACAATGTTGAACTTGACATAAGGAAATTCTTACAGGACCATATAGCATTAATTAGTGTGACCAAGATGGGCTCTCAAAACAATGAGGGCTCTGGTGGTCACCTTTTGGCCTACCCTCCTGTGTTTGTCCTGGAGTTATTTCAGTGAGTCCCTAAGGTTATAGACATGGGAAACTGGGTACCCTTCCTACAAACAAACTGGATACCTTCATGTCTCTTTCCCAACATTCTGCCATCTGGCTGTCCCCTTGTCCTCTCAGTGAATCTTTCCTGCATTTTTTCCCCACCCTGGTGACAGGCTTTGACTATGTCTCTACAATTATTTTGATTCACGGCTTGAGATTTTTACAAAACCACACATGCGCGCATGGAGCCTGTGGCCTCTGGATCTTGTTTGTTTTTAAGAGTCTAAAGAGTGAGTTTGTTTGGCGGGTTCTATAAATGGAGGTTTTCTTTACTGGGGGATGTAAGGGGCGGACATGGTGTGCTGCAGCCGCGGTATGTGTGCATGTCGCCATGGGCAGAACTCAGCGCCTGGTGGGCGAGGCTCCCACAGCCATTGGGCAAACATATGCTGGGCCAAGAACACGGCTCTTCAACCTCGTGAACTGTTTGCTTGAAAGATAACAGTGTCTCTTCCACACAAGCCTTTCACCACCCTCCATAGAGGGGATTTTTAATTCAACAGATGGTGTCTACTCATTGCAAACCAACCAGAAAGGGAGACATTTACATGGCTGGGCCTCAAGGCCCTCAGGACCCAGAGGGGCCCTAATCAAATACTTGCCCAAAGACCAGCTCCCCATGGGCAGGGCCTCCTGGAATGGCATCAGGCCAGGAAAACCAGTAAAACATGCCAACTGCTGATTCTGTGAGGTCCCAGTTGGTTGGAAAAGGTGAAAACATGTTTTCTGCCCCAGACTACAAGATAGCTTTATATCTCCTGCAGGAGAGAAGGCCCTGGGAGATATGGTGACCTCCAAAAGTGGCTTGCTCTTGGAGCCATTATTCTTCTTCCCAAACAGTCTGAACTCTGTGCTTTGGAAAACCTCTCAAAGAATGATGCTGTCGGGTTTGTAGTCCATTTCATATAATGGCACATTCTGGGCCCTGAGGACCAACACCCAACAGAAGTAACAGTGCTAGGGACAAAGAGGAGGGATCCAACAATTCCAGATGTAGAGTGTGATGAACAAGAGATTTTTCTGGGGCCAAACAAAGGTTCTTTCATGCTACTCTGCCTGTTTGTTTAGTTGATGGATGCTTTGGGGGTAGAACGCCATGGTGGTGTTTTCACAAGGAATGTGCTGTTCTGATGGAGACTATCTTGTCAACTCAATGAAGCAAAACACCAATGGCGTTAGTAGACATACAAAGTAGAAACACTAAATCTGGGGATACTAGCTCTGTTTTCAAGTCCTGGATGTGCTGTGAAACTTTGGAAAAATAATACCTCTAAGGTTTAACTTTCTAATCTATCTAATCTAATAGTAGGGCAATCTACTAATAAAGGTACACTTTGCAGAAATTGGAAGGAGGGTGGCATGAGACAAGGTATGTGAAAACAAACCTAGGTTAATATAAGGATTGGTGATATTTGAAATATTTTTAAAAATGTGCATTTTTATTTTTTAAAGGGGAATTGGTTACCTCAGAAAGGGGAGCAAGTAGCTAGAGATACAAAAAAGATACTGCTTAGAATTGTCCAATGACATGCAGAAATGGCAGCTTGGGAGACACTCTGTCTGAAGAATGACCAGGGACCTTGGTCACCACCTTCCTGTGATGCTTCAGGCAAGTCCTTGCCCTGTTCTAGACTTGACTTTACTCTTCCGTAATTTGGGGAGATGGAGTCATTTCTTTTATAATTTCTTCCTTTTTATCCTTCTCTGCTCTATCGTGGATTAAGGGAGGACATACACCCCAAACAATCCAAGGTTTTATCATTGCCCTAATCATGACAGAATTCAATAAAAAGTTTGGAGTAAATGTGGCAAACCATCCCAACCTCCTTATAGCCAAAAATATGGGGGTTGGAGGGCAGGTTTGGGGGAGAGTTCCAGGTCTCAAGTATGAAATCTAATAAAAGAAATCGGGGGTGGGGGAGAGCGGAAGTTGGGGGAGAAAAAATAATCTCTCCCACCTCCCATTTTTTCAACTTTCATCCTGGACTAGGGAGTGACAGGCAAAGTGACACGGTGCTCAGAGGGCAAAAGATAAATGTTTGATGAATTAGCCACTGGTAGGAAAGTGATGGGCTTTGTGTGTGCATAATGGCCAAGCTGCCTCCCCATGCCGATCGCCTGCCAAGATAAGAAGCCATAATGAATGGAACTTGAGATGCCCTGGACAGAGCTGTTTTAATTTGACTGGTTTTAATAAAATTAACTTTAAAAAGAAGAAGAAAATAGCAGAACGAAGAGGACAGCGATTTGCAGAGACCAGAAAGGCTGAGAATGACATATCCAGAGTGGAAACTAGCCATTGGTTTTTCCTTTCACTGTACTGGTCAAGTCAGCTTTAATTTCTTATATCTACAAGTCATTAAAAACCCTGAATGTGCCCAGTATTGTGCAGAAACACTAGAGATATGAAAAGTACTAGTAAATGGCCTGGTTGAATGGAAAAGTATCCCAACAAACATTCACTCATTCATCCTCCTTAAGTAAATATTTCCTAAGCATCACCTACCCAGGCCTATGGTGAATGAAATGGGCCTGCTCCCCTCAGCAAGGAGCCTGCTGAGCAAGGTTTTTATACAACAAAGTAAGGAATAGGCTCTTGGTCCAAGAAGTTCCTACCCTGTTTGGCACACATCCTTGGACTCACCCCTCCAGCTAATTTCCTACTTCCACCCTCACTCCCTGATTTGGGCCCCCTGGCCCTACATCTGCATGTGACTTCACTGAGTTTACTAGATCATCTCCATCAGAACAACCCATTCCTTGTGAAAACACCACAATGACATTCTACTGCCAAGAGCAGCCATCAGCTAACCAGAGGCAGAGAAGAGAAAAAAGGCTCCATATAATTCTAGGAAAACTAGCTGTGCCCGTGAATAAAATACTTTCAGACCTTGTTTTCCCCCATACACAAGACTTAGGGCAGCAACAGATGATTTGCTCCACCTTTTGACTAACCTTTCCTTGAGGTCTTGTATGGATCGGACAGTCTGACATGCCCAGGAGAATAAATATAAATATGGTTAAGATATCATCCTGTTCTCGGGGGGGGGGGGGGGCAAAAGCCCATGAAACAAGTGCAAAACACACAGTGAGCTTCCCGTGCCCCTCTGCTTTCCGGAGCCCACAGATCTCCAGGATCCCTCCTAACATCCAAATGTCCTAAGATTAGTGCCCTACCCTCCTCCACATTTCTTTGACTTCTAAGACAAAGTACTGAATTACAAAGAAGTGTGGTTATCCAAGCATTCTAATGATTACCTTCTATGATACCCTGCAGTTTCCTGAAATTAGAAGGAAGAATCCTATGCAAAATGCAACATTAAAAATAACACATCCCCCAGATCCTCCCTCGGAGGGTACATAGGTTTCCATGAGTGATAAAGGCGAGTCACTCATTACTAAACAGCTCAGCAAGGCTCACACTATGGGAGAATATAAAGTTTTATGGGCAGGTCTCTCCTCTCTCTCTGGGTGAGAAAGTGAGTGAGAGAGAAAGCTGGAGAGGTCTGGCTCAGGCGTCCAGGGTGAATTATAGACTGCCGCTCAAGATTCACAGCTCCTCGTGGTAGGAGGTTAATATTCTCACATGTCATTAGGTCCGCTGGCTCTCCTGATGGCTCATTGAAGCAGGCAGCAAATTATTTCCTCATGCTGCAGAGAACAGCGCACTTCAAAGCCAGGGACCTCAGGTCAGGACAGGCCTCTGGTGGATTAATGACTTGGGATCACCAGGGTTGTCTATAGGTAAGAATAGGCCTGAAGCTTCTGACAAAGCTAAGTTTTTGATCCGTCTTGACCTGGCTTTTAAGCCAGACCTCTCGATTTATTCCTATCATCTTCTAAGAGCTGTGAGAAGACGGAGCAACTTGTCTGGTCATTTTATCTCCACTTGAAAAGCCTCCACCTGCTTTCGGCTGCTGAAAATCACACCCACAGTTCCAGGTGAAGTATAAACCTACCTCCTTAGATGGGACTTCTAAGCCTGCCCCACACTTGGCTGTCCAACTTTTCCTAGACTCAATGCCCGATGGGCTTCTCCTTCAACACTCCTTCCATCACTGGTCCACAGTCTTAGTCTGTTCTCTTACTGTCCTTGGTGTGTTACTCTTGTCTCCTTAACAACTGACTAAGCTAAGTGACTTCCAGCCCAATGGGTTACATCTCTTTGCATCTCCCCTAGTGATAGCTAAGTACCTAACTGCCCTGGGTGCAGGCCAAGACCGTGATCCTGTCTTCTTTCTATAGGAAAGGCCCAAGAAGAGCCTCAGAAATGTTCATAATTCAGGCTCATTATAATATTTGTGCATAGGAAGCTTTGAAAATAGCATTTTAAAGGTAAACTTAGGGAAGAATGGTAAAAGGGATAAGACATAGGAAGTTGTGAGAAAACTCAAGGTTATCCCTCCTCCTGCAGAACTGTTAAGTAAATGTGTGCGATGCAAATGCTCAGCACAGTCTACTTGGTTTTCTCAGTCGGAGGTTTTCTGAACAGCAGGAAGGCTCTCATTGGAGGCCTGCTGTTGCAAGCAGTCGGTGGGGGCCACCAGGAGAACCCAAGCACACACTCCTCTCAGGCAACTTCCAGTCCCGCACCAGGGTTCCCTGAGTGTGTGGCACAGCCCAGGGCCTGGGAAAGAATTACTGTCCAGTGGCATGGATGAGGTTGGCTGGAATCCCAAACGTTTTCTCTCCTTTAAAGTTGAGTACCCAAACCAGGGTGGAATTGGGGATAACTAGCACTAAATATTAGGAAGTCCCACCCCCATTTGAAACCTGGATGTGCAAAAAAAGTTTGGGAAAGCTCTTGGTAAAGGAGAAAGCATCCAGGAAATGTGCAAGGTGCTCATCGCAGTTCCAATCCTGTTTTCTTTCCTCAATATTCTCACCTCAACAGTGTCTCTTCTCTTTCCTGTCTCTCCCTCCCTATCACTCTCTTCAGCAATCCTACTTCCTTCCCTTGAAAATCCCTTTACTGACTTTTATACAACAAGTTTTCCATAACAAGTGCAAGGAAAACAAACAAGAACACATGTACATACCCATGTACCAAGTATTTATATACATGTAAAGCAGACAGCTGAGAGGTCAGATCGGTGACCCCACCCCCACCCCCCACTGCCACCAAGTTCACTCTGGGTCACATCCCAAATGCCACACTTTCCAGTGGTGGACATAGGACTGAGCAGTTCTGGGCTCACTGAAAGTCTGGTGAAACTTCAAGGAATACCCCTGGTCCAAGTGTTAACAGCCTGGACACCAGTCCCAGCCCACAAAACTCCCTGTGTGAGCAGAGCCTTCCCTCCCACTCTCCGGACCTCCTCCAGCATGGAATGAGGAGGGGTGATTGCAACAGTGTCTGAAATGCTGGCCTGCTGGCCACCGGTGTCAGAATCCCCTGAGATGCTTATTGAAAATTCAGATGCCACAGTCTAGCCTGACCCACACATCAGGCTCTTAGGGGTGGGAGCTGGAGAGCTACAGTCAATTCCCTGCATCACTTCTGTGTATACCCAAGAGTGACAACCACTGAGTGTCCCCAATGCAAACAGGGACCAGGCAGGTGATGTGCTGTATTTCAGTGCATCAAGGTACATCAAATGTAGACACACTGTTATTTTATGTACTACTAAGAGAGAAAAACCAGTCAATTAAAAATGACCAATGCTTTTCCTGCCTTAAAATGCTTCAAGAATCCTCTCCACTTTTTTATATCCTTCTTGCTGCTTTATAAGAAACCATGAATCAAGGTCATGCTCCTACAAATATTTGCTTGATAATATCAAGTTTATGCCCTTTATGTACACACTAGAATTGTGCCCTTTGATGCCAAGTCACAGTGAATTCCGTAATGGCAAGGGAAATATCAAAGACATGTATGCGTGACAATAGTAAGAACCAGAAACAGCAGGCATGTTCACAGACAATGCCACTGTGATTGCCCTCAGGACAAGAGAAGCCATCAATTTTGAGATGAATTTGGGAATGTAAAATGTTATTTAAAAAATGCACAGTTTGGAAATGTTGAAATATAGACAGGGCCAGTAAGACAACAGGGAGTGATGAGGAGCAAGGAAATCAGAGCACCTAGAGCACCCAAACCAGTCCTAATGCCGTCCACAAGCACAGTGACGGCTGTCGGCCCATGGGTAGGATGAACATTCAATTTGTCTCTAAACCAGGGCACCTCGTGGAGTAAAAGGGACACGATTGTTGGTTGTGCCAGGAACACAGGCTTTAACTATTACTGCCCTGGACGAACTAGGATGGAAGTTGCCCCGTTCGTGAGCCAGCAGACAGAACCCTGGGCAACGTGATCACAGCAGCTGGATCCTCTGACAGTCTCATCTGCAGCAGCAGGCACCTACCTGGTGGAGCTCCTTTCACTCCGTCTTTAAAAAGCCCTGGAGGTCTGACAGCTTTATGCCTCAGACAGTTCCTCTGACTCTCCACAACCGCCTAGTCCTTCCCCACAAGTGCCCCCTCCTGACATGAGGGTCTGTGCCTCCTCCTAACAGGACCCCATGGACCCCACACAGATCCCTGCAAGTCTTTGAAGGGATTCGATCAGCAGTTCTCCACCAGGGGTGATTTTACCCTTTCGAGGACACCAGGCAAAGTCCATCTGGAGATATTTTGATTGTCTTGACTGTATGGAGTGCAGGCATCGGTGGGGGAGGCCAGGGGTGCTGCAGTATCCAGGACAGGCCCCACAACAAAAGCCATCTGACAGGGAGAGTCGTTAGTGGCAAGACAGAGAAGCCCTCAATTAGAGGAAGGGTACTGTCTTTCCTCCCCGTATTGTTGGCAAGCCTCTCGCCTTCCTCCCAGCTCTCACAGGGGTCCCGCAAGCCCTCCCCACAGCTGGTGAGGGCCACAGCAGCACCCTGCGGCCCAACCCATGACTAGGAGGGGCCTGCACAATGACAGAGAGGAATCACAGCTGTCTGTCTCCACTCGGAAAGTGATGAAACTTTCCCAGTTTCACCGGAGCCGACAAGATTGACAGACTGTGTGACTTTCCCTTCACCAGCATCACCGGAGAAGGGAGTGACAGCAAATGCATCGAGTGAGTTGGAAACTGTAGTTCTCGTTAGCGCTCAAAGGCCCTGGACTTCCACAGATGTATGCACTCTTGGAAGCTCTGTCTGCTTCTTGGGAAGCCAAGACAGTCCACACAGAATGGGCTTATCCCAGCCTTGAAACAGGAGGCCTCAGACATGTCAGCTTTGCCCCAGTGCAGCTTCCTCAGCTGGGCAGAGAAGTGCCCTTCACATGGGGCAGCAGCAATCAGCCTGGAAGTACCGCAGGAAGACATCATCCTCATCCCTTAGAGACTTGTAACCCTGAAGGTAAGGGCAGACCAGCGAAGAATGTGGGGCTACCAAACAAAGGGGCACTTGGATTCAGGACCAAGGATAAGAGTTGAGTTGCAAGGGCATTACCTCCTGTATTAGTTTCCGATGGCTGCTGTAACAAAATAGCACACAGAATGGCTGACAGCAACAGACACCTGCCCGCAGTTCCGCACCAGAAGTTAAGCTGTCAGCTGGGCTGTGTTCCCTAGGGAGGCACTTGGGTTGGAACTCCAGGTCTCTCTCCTAGCATTTTCCCATGTGTGTGTCCATCACTTCACAGGGCATTCTGTTTATAAGGACATCAGTCTTCTCAGATTAGCAGCCTGCCCTACTCCAGTATGATCTCACTTTAAGTTAACTAATTACATCTATAACATGTGTATGTCCAAAAAAGGTCACACTCAGAAGTACTGGGAATGAGGAATTCAACATGCGAATGTGTGTGAGGGGGAGACATAATTCAACTTAATACCTCCTAAGTGACATTTAATCCCATGAAGGGTACCAAAGTCCTCATTAGTGCCCAAAGGAGTGTTACCATGGGGAGGAGACACCAAGAGCAGCTCTTTGAGTGAGGCTCTGAGAACTCTGAATCATAAGTATGGATTGGTGGCCAGCCCCAGATTCCTTAAACCACATTCATTTACACTCTTCCCAAACCTCGCTTCTTTTCCCCGGTTTATCACAACCATGATGCAGAGTACAAAAATATAGCACGTTTCTCTAAAGCTCCCACTTGCCTCCCCTTTCCTTTGCTGAGACAAGGCATGAGCCCAGAGGAAGTGAGTAATGCTGGCGAGAAGCTGACGTGCAATAATGGTGTGTTCCTTTTTCTTTACCCTCCAGCTTCAATGGCATGTCACAAGATCAAGGCATTACAGAAGGGGGCCTTAAGTCTCCATTAAAGAAACTATGGCTCTCCATTAAACCAAAATGTTAAAATTATAGCTTCCTAATTCTTGACCAAAATTAGGAACAGTCAGAACTGTAATGGCTGTTGACACCAGAAGGAAACAGATTGAAAACCAAAACAAAACCACCTGCCAAACTCAACAAATAAGCCAAAGCTAATAGATCTGAGTATATTGGGGCACTCAATATAGGGCAATCAGCACTACACCCTTCAGTAGCCATCAGAAATCATGGTCATGGTTAGTAATCAATAGCAGCAAAGAGAAAGTCAACATATGTTTAAAGAGACCACCCACTGCAGTTGCTTTTATCTGAAATATTAGAGTTGCTGCATTTGAATTGTTTATCATTCTTAAGGAGAGACAAGTTGTCAACATGTGGAAATTAAACAATACAAGATTCAAGGAGTAACTCAAGATAACAAGGCAATTGTCACAATGCATGGTACAATTATATGCCAATACATAATATAGAAAAGAGGTGCTACAAGAACTCGGAGGGAGTGATCACTTTAAGCTGGAAGTCCAGGAATGGTCCTTTCAGAGATGTAGAGTCTGAGCTGAAACTTGGAGATCAGGAAAGCACTCCTGGTATAGACTCTGAGAAAATAGAGGACTTGATAATAGAAGTTTTAGCAATGTTTCATTTTGCCACAATTCATGTGATTTAATCATTAAAGATAATGAGTAAAATATGAAGTTTAATATCTCATTCTCAAGTACTGCAAGAATAATGGAATGTTATGATTGACAGTCAATGGTGGGGGGAGCTTCTATGATGCCCCTAATCATCCCTCCCTCCTGACATCCATGTCCTGTGGAGTCCCCTCCACTCGAGTGTGGGCTGGACCGAATGACTTCCTGCTAATAAATAAAATCGTATGATGGGGACTCACTTCCACGATAAGGTTAGAAAAGGACTGGGACCTCTGTCTTGCTGGAATTCTCTTTTTCGTTCACTTCCCTGAAAGCTAGCAAGCTCACTATGAGCTCCCCTATGAGGAGGCCCATGTGGCAATGAACCAAGGGAGGCCTCTGCCCAAGCTCCAGCAAGGAAAGGAGGCTTTAGCCCGACATTCTGTGAAGAACTGAATCCCACCAAAAACCATGTGCAAATAAATCCCACTGAAAACCATGTGCAAATGAATCCCACCAACAGCCATGTGCAAATGAATCCCACCAACAACCACGTGCAAATGGGTCACCGGAAAGGAAGCCTCCCCAGTTGAGCCCTGAGAGCGCTACAGCCCTCTCAGACACCTCAACTGCAGCCTGTGAGAGACCCTGAGGAGCCACATCCAGGTTCCTGGCCCACAGAAGAAATGTGATAAATAATGTTTGTTGTTTTAAGCTGCTAAATTTTGGGGTGATTTGTTATGCAGCAATAAATAACTAATATAAATGGCATGGCCGTGATACATCTATTTCTCTAATCTGCCAACTAAGATCCTCTCCATCCTTATGATAAATGTTTATCAGAATTGACTGAGAAAGAATATAAAGGAGAGCAAAGGAAAACAATAAATACTTCTATACAAGCATGGGCTGTATAGCAGATTTGGGGTGCCAGGCACTTGGCATTTGCATGTGTGACTCTGAAGAGACACAACCAGATGCCAGTAGACTGGCGCCAAGCCTTCATGGGTAGCTTCCCCTGGAGGAAGCAGCTACGAAGACCCTGTGTCCAGTGGTCTCTTTCTGAGATGGAGCCAAGCCATTGTACGTCCATTGGGTCTCCCATAACCACAAATCTATAAAAGGTCCCGTGCCCCAGAGCCCTGAGCCACTCTCATGATCCAGTGCCAGGAGTCAGGAACCCACCCCCAGGTTCCTTCTAGGATCTCCCTGGGCCTGGCTCCTAAAAGCGCAGGCATAAGCTGAGGTTGAGGAGTGATGTGGTTCAATGGCGAGCTCCGCTCCCGAGTCAAAGTGGCGGCACTCCACAGCCTCTCTGCTCTCCTCGCTGAGCCATTCTGATTCCCAACCTGCTGAGGGGTCCACTCTGAACCTGGCGGGGATGGGGCGGGGTGACCTGGCACTCTCTGCAGGGATCCTGGCCTTTTGTGTATAAGAACACACATGGTCTTAGCTTGGCCTTCTCAGAAGCAGACTCTGAGGTAAGGATGTGAGAGCAAGTCCCTTCTGTGGGAGGGGGTCACACTGGGGCCCATAAAGTGAGAGAGGAAGTAGAAGGAATCGTTAAAGGAGGCATGTGAGCTGGGTTACTGCTGAGCAACCCGGTTTCCACCGCTCTTCCAGGCAGGAAGCAGGAAACTGTATGTAAAGGGCAGACAGGGCCATAGGATCTCCGACACAACTACTCAGCTCTGTGTGAAGGTAGCTACAGATAGATGGCTTATCAGTGAATGGGGGCGAATGCTTGCCAACAAAACTTTTATTTACAAAGACAGTAGTCCGGCCTGGGCTGGCCCGTGCTCTGAGTTGCGTGGGAGGCAGTGTGGGCCGCTTCTGGGCGATATCTCATGGAAGGCACGGGAGCCAGGCATTTTCTTCCTTCTCCCACCAGTCACTGCATGAGAGCTGAGCAGAGTTCAGAGGCCCTGGGAAAGAGTTGCAGGTGCCAGCAGTAGGAGCCATTAGAATGGCGTGCACAGGAAGGGGGGATGCCAAGGGGATGCATAGGGCACCCTCCCAGCCGAACCCACTCTTAAAGGGGAAGGAAGGAAAGAGCAAGCACAGAGGCAGTATGACTTGTCCAGCCACTTTCCCTCCTTCCGCTCCCGCTCTCTCCCTCCTGGACATGTAAGGCGCTGTCCTGAGGAGGAATCCAGCAGGTAGAGTGTTCCAGCAACAGAGCTCACCCATGGCCGCAGGAAATCCCTAACCAGAGCCCAGCCACAAAGGCCTGGGCTCCTTACGTTCGCCCCGAGATCTCCTCATCGTCTGATGACTGCCTTCCCCTCTGCGGAGTTTTGTTTGTTTTCATTTTAAAATTGAAATTAAAATGTCATTTGGCTGAATGAGAAGAGTGGTAAATTCAACGGACGAGACGGTGCAGCTACCGAGTCGACCATCGCAGCCCCTTCATCCACATGGCAGAGAGAAAACCGCCTTCCTCTCCTCCCACCCAGTTAAAGTCAAAGCAAAAAAAAAAAAAATAATAAGTGAAATCATCTTATTATGTAATTGGGCCCGGCCTCAGGCTGCAGCAGTGAAGAAGGGATTAAGGGCAGAGCCACCTGGGCAGCCATTCTCCTGGGCCCCATTACCACCCCCATTCCTTTTTATAGCCACCAGATTAAAATGCGAGCCTAGCAATCTTTGATCTTTCACTTGCTGACACAAATCCTTTCAAGCTTCCAACATTTTCTGCTGAGGTAATTAGTACTAATTAAAAGGTTTCCAACAGTCTTTGCTCCTTTTTTTTTCCCTCCCATGTGTCTCCCCGGCTCCTCTCCCCCCACAAAGAAATTGTCTTTACAAGTACCTTCCTCCTCTGGAATGCAGGCATCCCTCACTCTCTTCTTTATCTGACGTGGCCAGATCAAGTAGATTAGTGACTCCATTATTCCAAATACAAAGCCAGACAACAGGTCTTTACTATCGCTCCTGACCTGTTGGGAGGGCACGGGCTTCTGTTCGGAAACAAGTGTCTTGCCTGGTATGAAGACAGTCCAATCACGTGGAAAAGACACCACAGTTCACAGTCTTGTGCCCAAGGAAGGACATCGCTTGGTGATGAAGTGTTTCCTCCAGCATCTGTCTCTCTTATAGGTACACACACACACACACACACACACACACACACTCACTCACGCTGCTTTACAGCTTCAACTGACAAGTGGCAAAACACACCTCCCAGCTTGCCTACCTCCATTAGAAGGGGTTATGCACTCGGCCAGGAAAAATCCATACAGGCTATTTAAAGGGTAAAGCCAAAAGCTTACAGAAAGGATCACCTTATCAAAGTTTTCCAAAGACGTGGGGGAAACACACACCCACACAGCCACGAATCGAATTCCAGGCCAGAAAATGTCTGGAGTCTTCCGGTGGCTCTGTCATGGGGCCTGGCGCCTGTGTGTTGTGTCTGAGTCCCACCTGACAAGAGCTTCCGAGACAAATCACAGCCCCCAGCAAGGGGGCTTCTCGGGACAGATGCTGTGGAGGCAGGTGGGGCCTCCACTTGGCAAAACAGTCCCACCGAGGAGAGGCAAGCTGGTACAGACCCTGTCCATTGCTCACCTGATTAGCAAAGGTGACTATGGAAAGGGTATGTGGCATTCAAATCTCTTTTAAAAAATAAAATTATATATATAATTGCTTTTTTTATAGAGAGGAAGGGTGAGGGATAGAGAGTCAGAAACATCGATGAGAGAGAGACATCCATCAGCTGCCTCCTGCACACCCCCTACTGGGGATGTGCCCACAACCAAGGTACATGCCCTTGACTGGAATCGAATGCAGGACCCTTTGGTCCCCAGGCCGACACTTCATCCACTGGACCAAACCGGTCAGGCGATGGTATTAAAATCTCGCTTAATTCCACAGTGCTACTTTCTCAGACTCAGGGGTGAACTCAAGCTGCTTTCCTCACTGTCTGACTTGCATGTGGACGCACCCACCGCCACCCACTGACCCTGAGAGGCAGGGGTGAGGCCTGCTCCACTCAGCCCAGGATGGAACTCAGGGTCCTGCAGGCAGCCCGTTAGCTCACGGTCACACACCACTCCAGGCTGTCACTCCAGGCTCCTCGGACCCTCTGATGTGGGGAAATTAGATGGCCACGCCCCCCCACACCTTCATGCTGTCAGGAGGTGAAAGTGACCCCTGAGCTCTCTCCGTGGGTCCTCCCACAGCAGGGGCTGCAGCAAGTGGACCCCGTTTCTGACTCTGCTGCTGGGGCCTTGTGGGTTAAATAGGCAGAAATCCTCTGTCAGAGCCCCGGGGCCCAGAAATTAGTCACTTCAGACCCAAACAGGCTTGGGTGAGGCCCACCTGATCACTGTGGGTGTCACTAGAAAACACATCCGCTCCCTACCCCCTCCTCCTAAAACAGGCGGACACTGAAAAGTAATGGATTTAATGATCTAGAAAATCTAGACGCTAGAAACTCCAGGGGAGATGATATTAAATTAGACCAGAACAAACAAGCCAAACCAGATTTATCCTCTTGTGGTTACAGATTTTATCTACTAAACCAGGTTTTCGGGGCGAGTGTCTGTTTCCAATGAATAGAATTTTTGAATGTCAAGTCCCAGCATTCCTAGTGCGGGATCATTTATCCCCCGGATCTCAGTTCAGCGGGGATGGCTGGGCCCAGGTGCCCGCAGAGGGCCGGAGACGTGCCCCTCCCCGTGGCGGGTCACCTGTGGAAACCCAGCCACGGGGGCGATTCAGAGGTGGGAGGAGGCAGAGGTCCAGGCTCAGAGATCAGAGAGAAATTCTTTGTTTGATACCTCCTGGGGAGTAAAGGAACAGTAGAGGAAACGAGGTGGAAGAATAAATAAACTACAGAGAATGTTCTGGAATGGGTGTCACCTCTGCACATGAATGGGGTTAAGAGAACCCTACATACCACTGTGGACTTGGCACGGAGGGAGGGACATCGCTCAGTGCTTTCCTAGAGCAGAGGTGACATAAGCCATTCTAAGGTTCCCGTCTTCGTAGGAGAAAGACTCCTCCAGCTCGCCTCTCAAGCCAATGGTGAGGAAGCCTTGGGGTGTCCAGCTTTCAACCCTCAGGGGCCCTGCCCCAGGCCAGCTGGGCGGGAAGAGGCTCCGGTGTGTGTGGGGGGGTTCAGCTCCCTGCTGCCTGCTGATTTGAGTAACTGCTAAGACATAATTAAAGGAGAGGAGGCGGGTGGGGGCGTGGAGGGAAGGAAATTACTTTGGAAAATTATGAGAAATACCTTGACGGCATCTCTTTGAGGCTCACATTTAGCTCTCGGAAAAGATTCCTGCCAAAGGGTGCGTTCTGACAGGAAGAAGATGAAATGAGGGGCTGGGGGAAAAGGGGGGGGGGGGCGCGGCAAAGAGGCAGCCGTCTATCAAAACTGATGACTCGGCAGCTGGGGGCAGACTGGAATATCTACCTTCCTTCCAGGGGCGGATGCAGAGGAGGACAGCAGCCAGTCGGGCCAAAATGACCACAGAGCTGGCCAAGGCCTCACACCACTGAGAGCTCCCCTTAGGCCTAAATGCCTGGGAGAGGACTGAGTGCAGACAGTAAGCCAGCCTCCAGCCCTGTCCAGTCTAACCCAGCACCAGCGTCACCAGCGTCAGCGAGACGCCTCACAGCCACATTCCAGAGGGATGCGGGCCGCGCAACTCCCAGCAGTCCCGTCACCGCTCTTTGGGGCCCCCACATTTGGATTTTGAGACATTGCACTTCTGTCTGCATCTCCCGAGTTCCAGTGGGCTCACCAGAGCTATTTCCTTATTTGCCTCCAGAAGAAGCAGGCAATGTGCTAAGGCAGGGTCTGTTTTTGTTTGCTGTGGTTGGTGTGATGGAGATGCATCTAAGTTCAGTGGGAAAGACACCACACTGGGCATCAGGAGCAGCGGAGCAGCAGAGGCAGGGAAAGGGCAGGGGAGTGCCCAGCGTGATGAGGGGGGTATTTTGTCACTGGCGTTGTTGGAAACGGCAGCTCATGGTGGCAACTGCCCCGGCCCAGGTGCAGCAACAGGCAGAGGACTTGGGCTCCAGGACTACGTCTGCTCCCTAAAGGCTGCGTGGTCTAGGCGAAGCGCTGCACAAGGCTAGGCTGTGGGTTCTTCATCTGCAGAACCAAGAGAGTTGACTAAGTGATGACTAAATTCCCTCCATTTAAAAGTTTCCAAATATCTGTCTTTCCCCAAAAATATCTCACCTCGGAAAGTCAGCAGTGGAAGCTGTTCTACATGACCACGGGTAAAAAAAGAGGGGAGTGCACACACGGCGCTTACAGATGGACACGCCGGGCAGGCCAGGTTGTCCGCTGTGTGGAGGAGGGTGCAGGTGGGGACCCGGGGGGAGAGGGATGTTGAGAGGCAGCCAGCACTGGCCTCACCAGCCCCCTGGGCCTCGCCACCTATTTAGGTAAACACTCCGCGGCAGGAGGCAGCCTCAGATTTTAAGGTAAAAGGTGTTTTGCTCTGTGTCTTTCCAAAGCTGACATGATGTGCTTCAAGGTCAACTGGAGAAAGGGTGCAACAGGCAAAGGGGTGGAAAGTGTTGAAACTGCTGCGGTTTTAAA
Organism: Vespertilio murinus; assembly: GCA_963924515.1. Taxonomy (NCBI): domain Eukaryota; kingdom Metazoa; phylum Chordata; class Mammalia; order Chiroptera; family Vespertilionidae; genus Vespertilio; species Vespertilio murinus. The sequence goes on along the minus strand of OZ004714.1, from coordinate 42,703,699 downwards.
AGCTTAACCAGTCCAGTCCCTCAGCCTTCAGTCAAAGGGAACGACAGTGGTTCAGTCTGCTTCTTTCTCTTCCTCCCCCCTGTCCAGTCAGAAGACTGTCCTGGCCCACCCCTAAGACCTGCTCTGACAGAGCCTACTGTGCAGTCTTCTCAGGACATTGGCCGCCCCAAGCCAACATTCTGGCCACGGACATTTTCCAGGGGATTCTTCTCCCCCTGCCACCCTCCTGCTTCTTCACATCCTAGAGGCAATGCCACAGAAACCTGTAAGCAGAGAGGGCTTCCAGCGCCTGCCACTTGCTTAAAATTGATTTTCAGACGAGAGCTCCGGAGAGCCAAGTATCCCCCCAGTTCGGAACACTCATCATCTCCGACGATGAAGTCATTTGCTGCCATAAGCAGAACAAGGGTTAATGACCCAAAATCCAATAAATTACTGGATTCGGATCTATCATTACCACTGGTTTTAAAAATAATCTGCAGAGAGTGAGCGTGGACCCGGAGCCATCGCCAAGACGGCCGTGGCTCCCCCCTTCTTTGCTCGCAACAATAAATCCTTCCGAAGACTATCCCAGGCTCACACACCAATTAATGCTTCTCATGCCATTGCACAGGGGCTGTGCAAAGTGGCTCCACAGTAAATTAGTCTGGAAATTGCCTTCCTCGCGACACCAGGACATGTCCTCTGTGTTTGGGAGGGGGGAGAGGGGCAACTGTCTTCCCTAAGAGCCACTCCCTGGGCCCCCGGGCACAAGCTGGCGGGGACACGGGCAGGTGGCTTTCAGCACCACAGTAAATCTCTCTGAACAAAGGCCAGCGCAGGGAGAGGGAGACACACGGGAAGCAGATGAATAAGCAAGATCAATTATGGCGGGGCTGACCCCACAGCCCTCCTCCATGACACAGATCTCAAAGCAAATTGTGCCGGAGTGGAGGTGACATGGCCAGACTGAGAACAGCACTCCCCTAACGGGTCTGGTCTGCTCCCTCCCGGTCAGAGGACACACAGGAAGGGAGGGGAGGGTGGGCAGAGAGGGGCCAAGGCAAGGGAGACAAGGAGGCCAGTGAATGAAAAACCAGGCATAATGGCCTGGGGTTTATTTTACCGAGAACAAAATGGCTCAATTTGAGCACTTTAGAATGTCGCAATTGGCCAGAATGAGATACACGGGGTGCCTCCCTCCGAGAGGATTGTTACACCAGCTGCAGGAGACTGTAGGCCCAGAGGGCAGAGAAAGAGAAAATAAACAAACAGACGCCCACGTGCACACACATATGCACATGTATGCATGCATGCACACATACACACACACAGGCACACACAATGCCGCCTCCATTCTGCAAACTTCAGAGTAATAAGGGAGAAGCACAGGGTGATCTGACAAGAAAATGCTTAGCAAGGCACTGGAATGCCCTTAACACTTTCCAATTGCGTCTCAAATGCGTGGGGCACATCCTACTTTGCCCTCTTGCTTTGTGCTCTGAAAACGCCACAGCCTTTTCAAAAGAAGCCTAGTTTATTTTTCAGTAGGGACAGCAGGGTTTTTTTTAGTTTTTTTTTTTTAAGGGCTTCTAATAATTCTGATCCCTCTTTCAAAAACAATCCACCCCTCGCTAAGCAAAAGTCAGAGCGACTGACTAATGGGAGTGATTCAAAGTACCTCAATTAAAATTCAGGTTTTGGCCTTTTCGAGCAGTCTATTTAAAGATTTTTCCCCCTAGATTGGTTGTAGACAGATGATTATTAAATATTTATGTGTCTGTGAAAGGGGCTCTTGGAGCTTGGCGCGGCCGAGGGCTGAGCTTTGTTGCCGTTGTTCTCCTCGCGGAGGGCCCGGGGAATGATTGCTTTATTTGGCTCCTTCACCAAAAGACACGACACACCAGCTGGTTGGTCTTAATCAGCTGGGACAGGGCAGAACAGCTCTCTCCCGCACAAGGGACAGTCATCAAGAGCCTCCCCTGGCTGAGTTAATTCAGTCTCTCCCCCTGACCTCAGCGCACACTGGCTCCCCGGAGCAGCCTTCACTGATGGCCCCAGTCCTGAAGGGAAGCTGGGGCTGGTTTTCCCTGGTCCCTGCCCGGTACTGTTGTACGGATTTTCCAGGAAGTGGAAGTTCTTACTTCTTAAGTGGTTGGTAGATGGCTACAAGGCAGTGTCTGAGGGGCCTCGCCACCCACACTGCCGGCTGGCCCACCTGTTCTCCTTCACTTTGTGAAACACCAACTCCATCTCAAATCAACCTGAACCCCCCTGTATTCGAGGGATTCCCACCACAGCCCAGAACCTTCCCTAAAAAGATTAAGTCAACTTATTTTAATACCGTGTTTCCCAGAAAATAAGACATCCTCCGAAAATAAGACCTACTTCATGGAAACATAATACATCCCCTGAAAGTAAGACCTAGTGCATCTTTGGAAGCAAAACTTAATATAAGACACTGTCTTATTTGGGGGGAAATAGGGTACTAAGCGTCCTTTAGGGAACAGAGAGAGTTTGAGGAAAGGCTTGTCCTCAGTCTTGGGATAAGAACACGGGGGTGGTGGTAGAAGACAAGTGGATGCTCTTCATTTTTCAGGTAACAAAGGTTATCAATATTTCTCTACAGGGACAGTGCTGAGTAAAGCATGAGGTCTCAACAAGTTGAAAAGATAGATCTGGTCACTTCCATACTCTGAGATATCATGTACTTTTAAATATCGAGGGATATAAATAATGTATTATAAAAAAGTAATATTAATAGAATAGTCCTATGTTTGGAGAAAAAATGGAGAAAGAGAGAGATGGAAGGTGTTCTGGGTGGGGGTAGCACAGGAGATTGCATAATTATACAGAATGGTCAGGGGAGGCTTTGTTAGGAAAATTATTGAGTTGAGGACATGATGGAAGAGGATGAATCTGTTGTGTTTGATATCTATCTGCTTTTCTAGTAGGAAAGACAGCAATAAAATAAATATTTTTAAAGAAGAAGCTATGGTTTCTGCCCTCCAAGATGATTTTGAGGCAGAGGTTGCTAAATTCCTATAGCATCTGTAACAAAATCACATGAGATGGGTTCTAAAAGTACAGACGCTGGGACTATACCTGGACCATCTAATGCCAGTCTGTGTGTCTGTCTCTCAGTTTCCCCAGAACTTTCTGATAACATAGAAAGTTTGGTAACCAGACCTGAAGATGCGCCAACCACATATCCAGTTGTCTGCCTCCATCTCTGTCATGATTAAAGACTAAGAGTAGCCATTGTCCATGAGTGAGGAACAGTGATTAACAACTCTATTACTCAGAGTCTGTGCTTACCTTAAACATGAGGGGAAGTCACCTGCTATTTCTGAGAATACCCTCTACCATGACTATAGGTATATGTGAAAGACCTAAGCTGGAACTGTAACTTAATATCCAAATATGCTTTTAAAAAGTTGGATGATATTTTTTTCATTGTATTTTTTGAACATTTATTCTGGGGTATAAATGTCTATCTTTAAAGTGAAACCCCTTAAAACAATTACCACTAAAGTTAGACATTTGACTAGTAACTTATGGTGTTTACTTGTAAATTACCCATTCTTTGCAGAGATAAGAGTACTTTTTGTTTTTTAAAAAAACACATTTTATTGATTTTTTACAGTGAGGAAGAGAGAGAGGTAGAAAGTTAGAAACAACAATCAGCTGCCTCCTGCACACCCACTACTGGGGATGTGTCCGCAACCAAGATACATGCCCTTAACCAGAATTGAACCAAGGACCTCTCAGTCCGCAGGTCGACGCACTATCCACTGAGCCAAACCAGTTTCAGCAAGATAAGAGTTTTAATCAGTCTTTAGTCATTAATTTACTCATTCATAAATTTATTCCCTCAGTCCTTCATTTACTCATTCAAAAAGTCATCCAACAAATGTTTGAGCCACCACAGACCCATCAAGCCTACCCAGACTATAGAACCCTAGCTTTATCCCCTGCCTCCCTATCTCCATTTGATACCAAGTGCCAGCTCCACAGGTGATTAAAGGCAGGCAGGCATGGCCATTTCTCATCTCCATACACATGCTGCTTCAACTTCTTAGGAATAATCTATCCTCCAGGAATTCCAGGGTTGACTAGCTTCCTTTTTCTCTATCAGACATTGTGAGCTCAGTGATCACCAACTCATAGTGACAGCCCTTTTCTCCTTCACCTCATGTCCTCAACTCACCTTCCTAACAAAGGCTCCCTTGACCACTCTGTTCAATGATGCAATCTGCTGTGCTACCTCCACCCAGAACACCTAACTTTATCACCTGCTCTCTTTTTCTTCTTTCCCATAGCATTTACCACCTTTAACATATCATAACATTTGCTGATGGGTTATGTTGACTACTTAATGTACATTATAAGATCCATGAGAATGTCTATTAGTTTTGCCACAGATGGAATATAAGCACTTAGGATAGTGCCTAACTCAAGTTGAAGAAGAAGAGAAGAAGGAAGGAAGAGAAGGAAGGAGAGAGGGAGGGAGGCACTTTTTTCCCACCATGGGCCAGTCAAGACTTAAGTTAGTTATAAAGGTTAATCTGCTACTGGCAGCCATAAATCAAGAGAAAGGGTTTTGGGATTATCAGCTTCCTCTAATTTTCTACCTATCAATCCCCTCCAACTAAGGGAGGCCTGGGAATGAACTATTATCATATTACTGCCCATCTACCCTCACAGACAGAGTGGCCCTTCCTGTTTTGATTGCTCTCTAAATGCTGGTCATTGGTTCTTCCTCAGATATCAGCAATTTGCAAAGTTCATAGCCATTTGCATATAAATACCAACCCCACTCCCACCCCAAACTCAAAACTTACTCATTTATAAAGACTAATGATTTCACTCTGTTTCCTATTCTGGAAATGGCAAAAGTGAGGACCTTGCAGATCCTTTCTGGTGAAAAACTCAAGCTTAGTCTTCCCAGCTTGGGTGTCCTTCAACCCTGAATTGTGAGCCCACTCCAGGCCTGAGCCCTGAATAGTCTTCTCAGTACATCTTTGGCACTCTGATACAACTAGAGGACTTCCTATAAGGCAGAGACATCCTACAAAGGTAGAAACAACTGTCTATGGGAGTCCAGTCTTACCTTATTGCCAGGGACCCCCTGCCTCAAAGGCTTCTATCCCAATCTCACATATAGATGAGTATTCTTCAAAAAAAATTAGCTACTTTATCCATTTAATTAAAGATGCCCCAAGGTGATTGGGGCAATTATAAGGTGAGGGACTACCAACTGGGTGCTAGGCCCTTGACAAATATTATTTATAACACAAATAACAATCCTGCAAATGGATCATTATCTCCATTTTATAGAAGTAGAAACTGCAGCTCAGTGAGTGTAACCAACTACCCTGTCATGTTGCTGAAAAGTGGTGGGGCTGAGATTTGAAGCCCACAGTTTCCTTGAGGCACAGGCTTTCCCACCACACCTTCCATTCTGGACTGAATGTCTGCATAACCCAAAGCCATATGTTGAACCCCTAACTCTCATCATGATGGTATTTGGAGATGCAAACTTTGGGAGGTAATTAGGGTGAGGCCCTCGTGATGGGATTAGCTCCCTTATAAGAAGACCAAGACAAAAGCTTTTGCTCGCTCTCTCAACCCTGGTGAGAAGGTAGTCCTCTGCAAGCCAGGAAGAAAGCTCTCACCAGGAACCAAATCAGCCAGCACTTTGATCTGAGACTTCCAAATTTCAGAACTCCAAGAAAATAAATATCTATCGTTAAGCCACCCAGTTTGCCACCATGGCAGCCTGAGCTGTCTCAAGACACTGTGGCAGGTGGAAGCAGGAGTGCTCCTTGAATTCTCAGAGTGACTTCTATACTAGGCAGGGCTGTAGAGGTTGGAGAGCTGAAAAGAGGCTTGCAAACAAGCCTCGCCCATCTGACACAAATGGTAAAGTCCAGGACAGGGTGGATGGATGCAAGGAGGTCTGTTCTCTGCACTTTTCATTCATGAGGAGCTACTGGTGTAGGGTCAATGGCCCTCTCTTGAACTTTTTAATGATCAAAGAATGTTTGAGGTCTTAAAAAGTCTCTAAAAGTGAACTAAAAGTGATAGTAGGACTAAAAATCATCTCAAAAATTTCAAAAGAAGGAATCATTGTGTTTATTGGTCAAATGTAAATCAATCTGGCTCCACCATTAAATATAACTACAACAAAGTTTAAATCATAAGAAAATGAATTTCCTCTTTAACCTCAAAACTGTAAAAATGATTTTTAGAATCCTTCCCAATATTTCACATTGAAGAGTCATAAATCACAATTAATGTGAGATGGGGGTCATTTTAATATGTTCTATTTGTTGTCTGATGAGTCCTCCAAGATAAAATCTCTCATGATGTTCAAGGGCCCTAAAATGGACCCAACTGCTGGTGGAAGTCCAGACTGGGAAAACACGTGGTGGTTAATATATTCACTTCTGTTTATCTCTGTCTGTTGTTGTTGTTGTTGTTGTTTTTAGGGTAACCCAGCATGACTGAAGCCATGGGCAGGAGGGGTATAGAAAGCAGGGAAGGAGCAACCAAGTGATGGGGAAAGACTCTCAGGCCCTCGGCTCCTGCAGAGGCAGGGTCTCCAGGGAGGCTGTTCCATGTGCTAGGATGCACTGGATCAGGGGTCAAGAGATGTGGCTTCTATTCCCAACTTTCCCACTTCACTCTTGGACAAGTTTAAGGACCTGTCTGCATCTCCAGAGCCATGCCTGGCTACAACAGGCATTCAGTGCACATTGTTGAGTGAATCGGCACAAGGGAGCCTGATGAGCTGGAGTTTCCTAATGGCTCATTTAATGACCCCCTGTGTGGAGACGGAAGGAGGAAGACAAGCCAAACTGAATAATACACATGCCATCTGCTTACTCTCATGACTTTATATAGTTGGACTTAAAGAGCCCTCATGCAAAACTTGGAGGAATCTAAGGAGACAGGGTCACATGATAGGGCTCTGAGATGGCACGTCAGGACCCACATGCTTGATCCCCTTTATGGCAAATGTGAGAGCTCTCAAGACCTCTGAGCTCCCACCTTCCAGCCCATTTGCATCCCTAATCTAGGTTCACCTCTAGGACTCATTTTCACTAAGACCCTTGAACAAGGCTTCTCCAAAACCTTCAGGCAAAGGAAATACGACCACCTGGAGTTAGTGAGTGCTTCTCAGGGCCAATGCCCAGCCAGCCTTGCCCTCATTTCCATCCAGGATGAAGCTAGAGGGACTAAGGCAGGTGAACTGAGTCAGAGCCATCCCTGTATACACAGACACCCCAACCCAGCAACCCAGAAAGACTGCCCACCTCCCACAGAACACAGCAGAAGCCACCTTCATCTGCCAGATTTAATTTGCCCCTAATTATCAGGAGGACTTTCAGACTGGGGCAATGGTCTCCCTTTTATCACTCGCCACACATACAGTGTCAAGAACCCAGCATTCATCAATGCCACCCTTCCTATCCCTGCCCCCCACCACTTCCACCACCCCACACCCAAATAATTTCAAAAACATTTTTATCCTAAAATGTTCCCCTCAATTTAAAAAAAAAATATATTCAAGAGAAGTGATTTCCTTCCATTTCAATCCCACAACAAGGAGAATGTCAGCCCAGCTTTTTTTTTTTTTTTTTTTTTTGACAGACAAATTATTGAATCAAAGAGAAAATGCCATTAAGCTCACAGGTTAGCAAGTGTCAGGAATGGTTTAAAGAGATATCCCCATTTATCTTCCAAACATGCACGAAATGTCACTAATGTGTGTTTATCATGTATAATCAGACAAAGAAAATATCGAAATAAAGTACTCCCGCATACAATAGAAATCTCCTTCCATCCTTCAAGATATCGGTGCTATTCAAATAGAATAATAATGATGAAGCCACTCTCTTGAAAATGGAAATCAAGTGAAATGTAGATAGAAGTGATTTTTTTTGGTAGCTGATGTACATTTCTAAAGTGCATTAACAGGAAATCCAGAACTTTTTAGGTCAATTATATTGTCAGTATTGTCAATGCCACTGAAATGAATACCGAGGCAGTGCCTGTTCTTGCTGGAATTAAGCTACAGAAGAAACCCCTCGACTGGGGACGCACAGAGGAACTCGAGGCGCCCTGGAAGCATGACATCCTTCAAGCATGCATATATATGACTATATAGTTTTCATTCAAATCAATCCAGTGCCAGGCATTTGGGCTTACTACAATCTCAACAGGGGAATAAATTCTACAACCTATGTAAACTGGCTACAGTTTTCCTCCCTCATCTTCCTCCATTATGATGAAGCTTAGTTTATAAGCCAGGTACTGTGATGACAATAAAACCCAGCCCCCAAATAGTGCTCCAGACAAGAGCTCGCTGTTATGAATTCTGGACTTGTGAGTCCTAGGAACTGGAGCTGCCCACTGGAGAGAAGACAGTCCTGGTGCCAGACCAGCAGGCCCCTCCAACCTAGCCACATCGTCACTCACTGCTTTCTCACCCAACAGTCCCCCAGCTGGAGGATGGATTTCCTCACTTTCTGGGCCACAAGTTTTCGCAGAGCAGAGGCCACATCTGTTCCGGCCCATACAGTGCCATGACCTGCCGAGAGCTGAGGCTCAAGGAGAGAGAACAAGTGACTGATGGTAGGAAAAGCAGCTTTTCCTCTCGGTCCCTCTGAGCCCCATGCATCCTGGTTCTGGGATAGGCCACAGACTCCTGGGGGATGGCCAAGGTCCTGACATCCATATGCCTGGATGGCAATAGTGACCCCCTCAGGAGAGTGCCTGCTCTCCCAAACTGACCTCATGACACTCCCTGGTCAGGTACAATGTAAGGAAAGGGGACAAATGCAAGAGGAAAAGGGTCCTGAAAAGTGGAGTACAGTGTTGAGAGAATGAGCCCCATAGTCTCCTGCCTCCTGGTCTCACCTATTAGCTGTGTGGCATCTGACCCTAATCCTCTCTTGGGAGTGGGGTGATAGTAACCCTTAGCCCTCAGAGGTGTGAGCATCAGTCAGTCAATAAGTGTAAAGTCCTACAGCAGTGCATGGCACATATGAAGCGCTCAGTAAATGTTAGCTATTATTTTTAATAGCTATTATTATCTACTTTATCCTTTATTTTACTAGTAAGGAAAATGAGACTTAGGGACTGGTGCAATTCCTCACGAGTTTATGGGCGGCAGGAATGGGACTCAAATGCAGGTATGCAGAAATCAGGTGGTCAGACCATTCCATAAGATACTCATTCATTCATGTCTACTTTGCTGCACTATTCTAAGATCAATTACACCACTGACTCAGAAACACTATGAAATGTATAGAATGCTATGTAATTCAAGTAGCTGCATTATTGCTGGTATCCAAACATTTGTGGTTGACCAGGGGAGACCTGCCCTCCTCCTATGCTGAGGCTATTTTAAACATGGACCTACGGGTGCTCCACCATTTGATCCAAGTAGACTATGCAAGGCTTCAAACTTCTAATTTAAAAGTAGCAAATGCACAGCAAATAAGACCACCAATTCTGAGCAGGAGAATTCATGAAACCTCTAATGGCCTGGGAATATCAACCCATATTCCTCCCCATCAAAACCAACCAAACAGAGACATGGAAAACATCAGCAACTCCTCATGAGCTTGGATTCAAACAATCTGTGATTTCCAATAGGCAGTCCACCCCTGATTTGTCAAAGTGAGTCCCAGGGTGACTGAAGAAGAGTTCATCCTCCCGCCAGGAGCATCAATTCCAATAGGGCTCGACACGCAAATTACGTTGCAGAGATTTTAGGGCCCAGTGATGGCAAAATGTCTATCACTCTAATGGCTTTGAATGTGTAAATGGACTGCATATCAATGCAGTGATTCTTTTATGCACACATTCAGGCTTTTAAAATGCGCTTAACTTCATGGGCTTAAAAGTAGGTTGATGAACTTAAGAGATTTACCAGCAAAGTATATTTGAGTCAGCAGGTCACTCACTGATCTGAAACAATTATTTTATCTTGGGAATTTGAGACCCTGAGATGTCCTAAGGATGCCCAAGATCCAAGAGTTCACCTTTGAACACAGTCCGAAGAAGGTGATTCACACATCACACTAAGCCACTCAATTACTGTAGGCAAGAATGTAGACCTGGGGTGTAAATTGGCAGTAGATTAAAAGAAAAATGCCCACAATGATACCTAATATTGAGATAGCACAGCTCTCAATAATTCAAAGCACATGCATGTCTGTTGTTTGATCCTGACTGAGCTACAAGCCTGCAAAGGTAGGTGTGATGGGGACCAGTAACAATATTTTAGAAAGAGGGAAAGAAGGCCAACGAGAGGAATGACTGACTTGTCCAAAGTCTTGGAGGTAATTAATGAAAGCCAGATTCATAGCCCAGAGTCCCACCTAGGGATGTCAACTTGCCTACAAGAATGGCCGGTGGCCCTGAAGCCAGCAAGGAAGAGAGAAACCAGCAGTAAATCAAATATGTTAACTGGTCATCCAAGAAGCCTCTTCACACCGCAGGACCAAGGCAGGACTGAGCAATCAGGTTTCTTTCCTGGGCAAGTTAAGAACTGCAAACTCCCACTTACCTGGGAAGGTAGCTGCACATGTTTCACCGGCCTTCTGAAAGGGTCCCATACTCATGGTTCACGCCACAGCAAATGCTGGGGAACTGCACACAGGGCAGCTGCCCTCCGGAGTTTGGCAGCTATTTCCCATTCTTATCCCCCACTACATAGAGAACAGGACACAGTAAGTTGAACAACATTCCACTTCTCAAAAACAGCTTATGCACACATGCATGAGCATTCCATAAAGAGTATGTAATATACTGGAAGAGCGCCCAAGTAAATAAAAGAAAGATCAAAAGAGAGGTATGAGGCAGCCACAGTCAACTCTTTGCTCTTGAAAATTTAAATGAATACTCCTTGAGAGCAAACTACAAAATGCTAACCTTGAAGTGTTGAGTGGCAGGAAGAATTATGGGTTATTGTACTGTCAAAATGCCAGACAGCTGTATGTTGAGTTGCTGCGTTATTTAGACAATCAGAAACTTGGAAGCTAATGTGACATATTTTTTTTGGTGTGAAAGCTCTTGACATGCGTCACGATAATTTCTAAGGGGACAAAATGTTATGTTAAAAACACGGTGCCTTCAGGAGATGGCCTCATAGATAGAACAGTTCCAAACAGGGAAAGCAGGACATTAATAGCTTTGATTTCACAGAGGTGAGCGCCTTTGCCCTCCTGTCTTAGTCTACAGTGTGGTGGCCCCAAGAAACAAGGAACTCTCACTTCCCGCTCCAAGCACCTAAGGAACTCTCTGGGTGAGCTGACTGATGGCAGCCTGGGCTGAGTTGGGCCAGGCAAAGCCCATTAATTGCAAGATCATCTCCCATCTGGATGAGCAGCATGAAATCACATTCAGGGGTTGCTGCTGGAGACCATGTGCAAACCCGGATGGAGATGGGGCTATAGTTCTGCCTCTATTCTTCCAAGTTAGTCTACCTTACAAGTCTATTCCAGATTTGCTTGTGGACAGAAGTACTAACAGAATGAGTGGCAGCCATCTTTCAGGAAATTCCTAGCTTTGTATTGCAAGTTGGCCTGGAGATATAAAGTCAGAGTGGAAAGAATCCAGTTAGCAGTACTTGAAATTCCACCTTCAACACGTTGACTATAATTAAAATACAAATGTTGCTGGGACAAGTAGCACTCAGCTTCCATGATTCATCTATAATGTAGGGTGAATCGAGGTTTTGAGAACTGGTTTTACTGGACAAAAGTACAGGTAGGCTTTTGGGATCCAGGTGAGGAAGAGGATCTTATGGTACAGGCAGGTCTGTAAAGCCAGAGAAACGTCCTAATAAAAGGGACCTGCTGAGATGCTCTCTTGAGCAACAGGAAAACTATCCCAAGAAGAAGAAAAAGCACTTGGAGACTCCTGGGGTAAGGAAAGGTCTCTTCTCCTAACCAGCACATCCATCACCAAGCAGACTCTATCCTGAGGCCAGCTCAATACCACAAACCAACAGCGTGACCATGAGCAGATTAGTTAACCCCCATTTCTTCAAATACAAAATGGGAACAACAATACATACATCCTCAAACTAATGTTGAAGGATTATATGGTTTAATTACTTAAGGCAGTGCCTGCAGGTGATGACTGTTCTATTCAAATGTTAGTGTGGCATCCTCCTCCTGCTGCTCATCTTTCTAGTCACAGCTAATACTCTATACCCACTCCCCATTGCCCTCTGGGGGAAAAGCAGAATCCACCCCCCACACCAGGACCTTTCCCAGGACAACAAAGCAACTTTGGAAGGCAGAGTTTCTGGTGCTCCCTGCAACGTGATCCCAGATGGAATCCCATACTGGCCCCTCACCCAGCACTGGAAGAGGCCAGCACTGCACAAAGCCAGAAAAGCAAGCTGCTTGTTGCTTAGATGGGAATCATTTGCTCTGAGGTATAGTCCTTCTACAAGCTTACCTTCTTTTCCCCACCTTATTAACGTCTATTTTTATTTGACAGTAAAACTAAATGTTAAGATAATACCCTATGAGTACTTAAAAGCTGACATGTAATAAGAATGGTAGATGAAAGAGTTGAAGCTGACTCCAAAGACTCTGCTGATTGGCTATAGCTTCTCAGGCTAGATTAGGAATATAATGACTGGAGCCTTCTGCATTTGCCACAGAAAAAGAGGCTCGATACTCTCCATCCACTAGCCCCTGGGTCACCAAGGGGAGGGCCTTACATCTTTAGGTATAAGCCTGACTACTTGCCTGGCCAGCATGGGTCAGTGGTTGAGCACTGACCTATGAGGCAGGAGTTCACAGTTTAAATCCCAGTCAGGGCATATGCCCTGGTGGCAGGCTTGATCCCCAGTGTGGGGCATGCAGAAGGCAGCTGATCAATGACACTCTTCCATCATTGATGTTTCTATCTTTATCTCCCTTTCCTTCCTCTCTGAAATAAATAAAAATATTTTTTTAAAAGACTGACTACCCAAGCACCCCACACATTTAGGAAAAGAAAGTCAAAGTCTTCTAGATGAAAGGTTGATCCTTTTCCAGAATCAAGGATCACATTCCGAAGTCATGAAATATCTATACCATAAATTAGCATGACAGGTGGGCTCACCAGAAATTTTGTTTTTATGAGTCATTATGGGATTAATTCTTGCAATATACATAAATAAAGATATGGGAACATGATCTACCCAATTGCACTCAATTCTTGCTTCAGTCTTGGCAATCTATAGGGAAGTTCTACAAAGAATACAGACCAAATAGATACAGAGAAGTTCTGTAAGGGATAAAAAGAACAGTCTCTTCTACTATCTAATGTTGCCAGTCAGGATCACCAACCACCTACTTCCCTAAGTTTCCTTTGCTACTTTAAATTAAAGTCTCTATATGTGACTGAGGATGCATCTGAGCTACTACTCCTTTGGATTGCACCATCCACAAATCCATTGAGAGATGTACAGAAATCAAAAAACATAAGCTTTCAAGTCAGAGACTCTGATACCTGTTAGCTTCTGACTTTAGAGAGCTTCTTAATCTATCTGGATCCAATTTTCCTCACAAGAATAATGGAGAGACTAATACCCAGTGATAAGATTGTTGTAATTAAATGAAATAATACACATCCAATGTGTGGCCCATGGTCTGGGACATAGAAAAGATAAGAAAATGGGTGGTAATCATTGTCATCATCATTATCATCATCTCATCATCATCAATCCAAATAATGGCTTTGTCTTAGCTATCTGTGCAGGCCTACAAACATAGCAAGGAGGATTTCAAACACTTTGTCCATTTGAATCTGTACTTCCTTAAGTCAGAGACAGCTGACTATTGTGTCCCTGGGTGGTCTGCCAAAACATTGAAGTCACACATGGTGAGAGGGGCAAGTGATGGGACATAGTGCACTTGAATTGGAAGCTGGAGCTCTAACTCTCTACCTGGCTCACCTGTAACTCACTGTGTGAGCCTGCACAATTCACTTAATCATGCGAGACTTTGGTTTCTTTACAAAACAAAAACAAAATATGAGAGAATGTGAAAATCATCACCATTTCTCTCTCATCAGCCATGATAGGCATCATTAATTAATCATGAAACTCTCCCTGCTGGGCATAACGATGACTCATCTTTTTCTCAGTAGAGAACCTCTGGAAATCACCACCATACCGTTTTTAATGCAATAAAACTTATCTGTCATCTCTAAATTAGGTGATCACAAAAATTCCTATTTGTTATTACATGTTATGATTTTATAACCCTTTAGATGCTTGGAGATGTAGAGATTTAACCAAATCGTTTAACTCATACAAAGAAGAGGGGAGAAGCTTCAGCTGAACAAGAAAATCTCAAGAAACCCAAATTGTAGAAGCTTCAGCTGAACAAGAAAATCTCAAGAAACCCAAATTGTAGATTCTCTGGGCAGGAGAGCCCTGGCAAGTAAGAGGTTCCCCTTCACTGACTGTGCTCTGAGACCTTAACTGTTTTTATTTCCATAGTGAGCTCACTATTCATACCCATTCTTTATTCTCTACCTCAACGCCCAGCAATTACACACACACATACACACACATGCACATATCTTTTATAAACCCACTCAGCCACTTTTGCCCTAACCAGGTTTTCTCCCAAGGCCTCACCTACACAGATCTGTTGATTACTTTTAGTAATTCTAAGTCTACTACACTGTTTATCCTCGTGATGCTTTTGTAAGATATTTTCTCCATTTTACAGATGAGGAGTATGAGGTCCAGAAAAGTGTAATAATCCTATATAATAAAAGGCTAATGTGCAAATTGTCCCCTTGGTAGTTTGACCTACAGTTTGACTGCTCGCTATGACGTGTATTGGCCACCAGGGGGCAGTGTGGAATGAAGGAAGGCCTCATTGAGCAGCTGGCAGCTGGGGAAAGAAAGGCCCTTATCAGCCCTGATTGCCGGACCAGGCCTATTCTCATGCTTGAATTTCATGCACTGGGCCTCTAGTGGTCAACAAAGAGCTGTGACCCAGTCAGAGTGGCTCAGTGATTGAGTGTCCACCTATGAACCAGGAGGTCACTGTTTGATTTCTGGTCAGGGCACATGCCCAGGTTGCAGGCAGATAGATACCTGGTATGGGTTATATAGGGGGCATCTGATCAATGATTCTCTCTCATCATTGATGCTTCTCTCTCTCTCTCTCCCTCTCCCTTCCTAAGGTAACACAGGGAGGTCTCCTGGTTTCAGATATAAGTCCTGTGCCACTCCCCTATTGTGATGGCTCCAAGGTGCTCTCTGTAGGGCTCCCTTTCCTGTCTCCAAAAGTCCTATACACCGACAGTCACCCATCCTGAATCATCTACATCTCTCATACAGGTCCTAGAGACATCTGGCATTTCCCAAGCACACAGTTCACCAAACTGGACCCTTTCTTCTTTATTATCTGCACAAATATTGTTAATTATTTCTCCTCCAACCCAAAGTACTTATTTCTTATTTATGGGTGTAAATATAGAGCCAGCAGGCCTCATATTTCACAGGGAGCCATTCCAGTGGCATCTAGAGCCTTCCAAATCTAAGGAGCAGAGAGCTGATGCTCTGCCGGTTTCATTATAAAGGGGTTTACCATAAATATTAGAATTTGAATTCCACCCAAGTAATGCATTAATAGATACTAAACCATTAATAATTCCTGTACTTTTTCATAAATGGGCAAAGTCCAATAAATAAACTATATCTCTTTCACAGCAGAGCGAGGTTAACAAGTACCAAGGAGATTTCAAAGACAAACTACTGGTAGGGGCTGCCAAGAGGTAAGATTCATAATGAAACTACAAATTCTGGGGGCCCATTTTTTACTGTCGGCCATGGCAAGTACCTAAAATTAAATGCTAAGCAGAAATCCGTCCTGAGATCTGACACACAGCAGTTTAGGTAAACAATCTCTGGAATTAAAAACAGATTCTGGAGAATAAATAAGTCTGCGTGTGGATCTCTCTGATAGCAGATACGTCTCCCTGATAAATCAGAGGTGCTGGCCCTCCCGAGCCTTTCCAAATTAGGCCACATGATTCACCTGAACTATTTCATCTCCTGCCGCCTGTCCTCATGAAGGGCAGCAACAGATTGCTTCTTACCAGTGACTGCGTCAGGGCCCAGGGCCTGGAGGAGCCAGGGCGCCAGAGGGATTTCACCGGGATCCTCATTCTCCAGGTCCCATGACCCATGTCTATTAATTCCACTTGCAACTTCCCTTGAATTCTAGAAGCCTGAATCTTTATTGAATTCTAGAAGCCTGATCTTTTGGGGCCTCACTTTATTCATCCATAAAGTGGGGAGAGCCTGCCTCAGGGCGCAGTAATGAGGAACCTAGAAAATGTGTCAAACTGCACTCTGTGACCCACAACCCCCCTCTTCTCTCGTTCCTATCAGTGGTAATAATGCTGCGTGATCTAACCACCAAAATCTGTTGAGCGCCCTCATGAGTCAGGCGGCAGAGGACAAGACACAGCCCCCACGGAGCTGGATTCTTGGGATGGCAGGTGCAACAGTCTGCATGAAGAGTGTGTCGTCGGAGGATGGAAGACGGGGAACAAAATACAGCAGCCCAGGCATCCAGCACTGCCCTGGGCGGGGAGCAGAGTTGCTGTTTTCAATAGAGAAGACCCTACCGAGGACACAACTTCTAGACAAAAATCCCAACAATGGAGGAAAGACGGCGAGAGACAGAAAGAGGAGGGACATCAAGGGACAGGACCTCCAAGTAGTGTCTGAGGAGCTGCAAAGTCAGGATGGAGCTGATGGAGGGGAGGAGAGGAGGGGGAGGAGGCCTGAGGGTAGAGGGCAGGGGAGTATGGAGGTGGAGTTGCACTAGACTAGTGATCTGCAAACGTATTAGTCAACAGAGACAAATATCGACAGTACAATGACTGAAATTTCTTTTGAGAGCCAAAAACCAACTTCTGCACATGGGCCATGAAGTTTCAATCACACTGTTCGTGCATGCCAGCATGTGGTATTTTGTGGAAGAGCCACACTCAAGGGGCCAAAGAGCCACATGTGGCTCATGAGCCACAGTTTGCCGACCACTACACTAGACCTTGGGAGAATTTCAGCCTTTGGAAGGCTTCATCAGAGAAGCACCAGGTGTAACTCAGCATTTTAACCGGAGAATCTGCGGTTGCTATGCAGGGACAATAAATAAGTTGCATCCTACTGTCATGCCAATGCATGGTTATTACATGACTTTTCTGATCCAGTGTGAACCCGGATTGGAGAAGGAGAAACAGGAAGGAGACTAGGTGAAGGGTCTTAAGTTTTTCCTTTCTAAGTGCTCAAAACAACTAAGCATAGATAGGATTGTGAGTGTTGGGGGCAGAGAGAGACAAGAGTAGGGGACACATGGGCCCTGACTCAAACGGAGGCTAGGGATCGGCCTCACATACCCACCCTGTCTCTGTGCCTCCAGTTTGGTTGTGAAGCGCTGTGGGGGTTTGGGGGAGGAGGAGCAGTTGGTATACACAAGAAAACAGTGTCTCCCAAATTTCACGCTTCTGCTGCAGTCAGTGAAGCAACACGAAGCCCTGTAGTTTTCAAGCCTAAGGCCAGTCTCTTCATTAAAGATGAAAACAAATTTTTTCTCTTAAAAAGGGGGAGCTTGGTTGAGGGCCAAGGACCATATTTCACCAGCGTACGGTGTCAGCCCAAGTGGCAAACGCGACATAATAAGAGGAGCCATCTCGCCTCCTGCTTCAGAACAGACAGCGACGCAGGGGTCATTCCATTAGTGATCGCAGCTGCTTCTAAATGAAACACACATAACCTGAATCCAATTAATGAAAGACTCCGGCAGTCCTCACCGATGCTAATGCCGAATGAATCTTTAAGCCTTGCTCATTCACCAGTTTCAGTTTGCAAGGCAGTTTAAAAATCTCAAGAGCACATGCTAATTCCTAAATGAAGGAAGCTATGACTCAGCATTCCTTTTTTGATTTCTGGCCGCTTGGCATGTGTCATGTGTCCAGGCAGGTTAACGCTCCCTTCCTGGACTTCTGACACTGCTGCAAAGAGTGGGCAAGTCCACAGGCAACGTGGTCAAAATTCATTCTTTTACCAAGCACCCACAGAGAGCAGGGATTTTCTCTGGGCTGTCCACGTAGAGTATGGTTCTCAACCTTTCTAAGGCGACCCTGCTAGCAGTTCTCAACCTGTGCGTCATGACCCACAGGTTGAGAACCACTTCTGTAGAGCCTAAGACCATCGGAAAACATGGATATTTACATTACGATTCATTAACAGTAGCAAAATTACAGTTATAAAGTAGCAATGGACATAATTTTATGGTTGGCAGTCACCACAACATGAGGAACTGTATTAAAGGGTCACGTCATTAGAGAGGTTGAGAACCACTAACAGAGTCTTCTGGAAAGCTCTATGTGATGGGATGGGTGGGCCTGTTCTTATGCCAATTAGTGGCATTCCAGGTCACTGAACTTAACCGGACTTAAACTACAACATTCATAACACATCTTTGCTATATTTATGTACCATTGTTATTCTTATTTACTTCTTCTTGCTATGAGTTGGTGTTTCTCACTGCCTAGGGATAGTCTTCATTCTACCATCATACCCAAAACTCTTTTTCATAACCCCTCCCAGCTTTACCACATTTCTCTTCGGCAGATCTTTTTTCTGCCCAGCATGCATTCACCTTTCTTCTGGTAAGAGCACCTTAACGTTCCACAGGGTACCCCCAACGGCCCCCTACTACCTACCACTGTGCAACTGTTGAGTTCTGTAGAGCAGACTCCACCCCATGCTCCTGGCACGCATCTAAACAGGCATCACATCCCACCGTCCACTAAGATTGGTTCAGAATGGGTACATGACCCAACCACAGCCTGTAAGAACTAATTTAGGAGTTTTTGAATGGCTAGTTAGAGTGAACCTTTTCCAATGAGGTTGCTGGGAAGATAATGCAGAAAACCTGTAGAGTTGGCAGCTAGCTTGCCTCCTTGAGTCACTGAGTAGGTAAGTGGCTCCCTGAGGTGAACGGAGAGAGACCACTGTGACTACATTTTGAGGCTGAGGATCCAGCCATGTTGAAAGTCATATCTAGCCCGGGCTTTTTCAGATATGTGACCTAGTACACTTCCTTGATGCTTATGTTAGTTTAAGCTGAGATTCTGATTAATAAAACATGCAATAGGCTGGATGCCATGGTTGCTATTGATAACACTCCCTATATTTACTTCCTCTCCATTCCAAAAAATTCCTCCTTGTTTCTTCCTTTTCAATTTTCAAAATTTTAAAAATCAGCTCACGATCCCCACCAATTGGGGGTAACACTGACTATCATAAGGATGGTGGGTATTTGGGGAGACTTAGCAGGCCATCTATAACGAAAAGGGGGCACGTGTGTAAGAAGGGAAACAGTGAAGGCCATTTTCATCCACAGCATGACTTTGTATAAGGCAAATTTATGCTCCCAAGCTTTTGCCTGTTTGTTCTGGCTACACCCTTCTAGGTATGAGACAGAAGCTGCTCAATGCTTACCTTTTACTCACTATTACTAAAAAGACTCATATTACTCACTTCCTAAAGGCAAAAGAACCTAAGAATAATATTGTCTAATCAAAATCAAAGAAAGCATTCCAGTAGAAGAGTGGCTATAGTATCTGAAAACGTGGCCTCGTTTTATTTTATTTCAATAGATGAAGCTGAAGAGAGAAAAAGACTTTGCAGACAAAAGTAGCAGAACCATGTCTGCTCACGGTGTCTTGCATGGTTCCTGGCACAGAGTAGAGCTCAATAAACATTAAATGAATAAATGATAAAGTCCAGAAAATATATATTTTTATTAGTAGATGAATATATTTTATTTTTAAATATTTATTATTGAAAGTATGACAGATGTCTCCCCTTTTTCCTCCTTGCCCCCACCTCTTGGTTCCTGTCTACCCCAGGCCTTCACCACCCTATGTCTGTGTCCATGGGCAATATACGTCTATATATACCTGTAAGTTCTTGGGTTAATCTCTTCCCGTTCTTCTTTCCCTGCTTCCCTCTAAGATTTGCCAGTATGTTCCATGTTTCCATGCCTCTGGGCACTATTTTATGCATCATTTGCTATGTTTGTTAGATTCCACATATAAGTGAGACAATGTGCTATTTGTCTTTCTCTGCCTGTCTTATTTCACTTAGCATAACACTCTACAGGTTCCTCCAGGCTGTTTCAAAGGGTAAGAGATCATTCTTTTATACAGCTGCATAATATTCTACCGTGGAAATGTACCACAGCTTTTTTTTTTTTTTTTTGGTTCTTATTCATCTACTGATGGACTGCTTCCAGATCTTAGCTTTATCTTTGTCAGATGAATAAATTTAAATGACTAAAAAGCAAAATCAGCACACATACAAAAGGCCTGCTGAGACCAGAAACTATTTTGTTCAAGTAAATGTAAAATAATCATAGCAAATTTCTAAATGAAGTATCCAACAGTGAATCACTTTAATAAACAGATAATGCTTATTAACTTGCAACTTTGGGACACGCTAACATTTATAACAACCCATAAATATCCCTGATATTTGAGAACAGAACATTGAGTTGGGCTGCCAATTTTTGTGAACTCATAGTTTAAAACCAGCGAAGTCATCTAAATGTGGATTATGGTGCTTCCTTGTTACTCATGGGTTAATATTAGGAACAGTATTGACTAGTTTCATACTGGTTGCTAAGCAACATTGCTTCCTTTCCCCAATGGTCTGAGAGAGAAGATAAAAAGGGGGCAGAAAATGAGAAATGTTGGAAAAATAGGAAAGTGAAATTCAATAGATCATAAGGTATAATTTGTAGGACGAGTAAAAGAGGAAATAATTCTGGCTGGATGTACTAAGACATCAGTCGCTTTATGACATCACACTGAGCCTCCAGCTCTAAAGAGAGCGAGCAGAAGATGAAGTGTCCTGACCCCAGCGTCCCACTGCTCATGTTCAGTTCACTCGTAGCCAGAAACACGTAGGGACCATGGGTGACAGCAAGCCGACCTCTGTGACAGACCATTATAGCCCAGACAACAGCAACAACAAAAATCTATGGGGTCCGGAAGGCCTCGCCAAACTTTACCTTTTGTAATTCATTGTCCCATTCCTTCGGGGGCCTTTTGTTCCCTTCATATCTGGAGGGCCGCCGGAAGGGATCCATACGCCCAGCAATATTGATGGAGTGCTCATGGTGAACCGGGCTCTGGGCTGGGAACTGGAGGGGAATGCTCAAGCCCTGGCTCCTGACTGATCACTCACCAGTGAGCGTGGTGTCCCTTCATCACCGTTGCAGTGTGCTCTTTTTATCAGGGCTCTGTGGTAGAGCAATTTTAAAAAATGCACAGCATGACCTAGGAGATGGTATGCGACAGGCCCACCTCAGTCTGTGGCAGGACAGGCCTCATAAGGCTGCTGAGCTATTTCCTGCCTGAATCCTCCAGGCTCCTTCTGAAATGAATTAGCCAGAGAGAGACAGCATATTAGTTAATGTCCGTTTGCATAGATTAATTTGTTAAGCTAGAAGCTGTCATCTGCTGTGTCCTGCAGGCATCCAGATGCTGGGCAGGTCATTTCTGACAGCAGGGAGAGTCTTAGGGAATGACTGGCATATGCACGAGCTGGCCAGTGGAGGATGGGGAGGGAATTGGGAAGGAAGAGGAATCAGAGGACTCTGGAGGCAAGAGAGGGATGATGAAGCTCTGAGCAGCCAAGAGGCAGGAGAGAGGACAAGAGGGAGATCAGGCAGAGATTTGTATCAACAGGGGCTGTGAAGCTGGTCCTATGCTAACATGGAATGCTGGGTAATTTACTTGCCCCAGCCAAGACTAAGTATCTTCATCTGCAGAACAGAAAAATCAATTAGTGTGTAGTATCCTATATAATAAAGTCCTAATATGCAAATCAATCAGACAGCAGAACAACCGGTTGCTATGACAAGCACTGACCACCAGGGGACAGATGCTCAATGCAGGAGCTGCCCCCTGGTGGTCAATGCGCTCCCACAGGGAGAGAGCCACTCAGCCAGAAGCTAGACTCAAGGCTGGTGAGTTCAAGGGTGGTGGCAGGGGCCTCTCCTGCCTCGTAGCAGAGCTAAGGACCCCTTGGGGAATGTCTGTCTACTGGTTTAGGCCTGCTCCCTGCAGGGAAAAGACTTAAGCCAGCAGGTGGACATCTCTCAAAGGGTCCCAGACTATGAGAGGGAGTAGACTGGACCGAGGGAACCCCCTCCCCCTAGTGCGTGAATGTCATGCACTGGGCCACTAGTTGGGAGAATAAAAAAGAATGTATTTAAAGCAAGCTCCATGGTCCTAGCACATGGTAAATGCTCAATAAATTCCAATCAAGGTTATTATCACATATGGAACTGCCTTAAATTATAAAGCACTAGTTTCAACTATTAATAAAACTATTACTTCATAGCTGTGTCTAAGATTTGTTCTGGTTAACAACACCTCATTCCTCTAAGGCCTAATGTGTGTACCACCCTCATAATTTCTGCACTATCCAAGAGTGATCTTTTGTAATAATAGTACTAGTAGAAAACACAACAATAGCAATAAAAATAATAACAATGATAACAGCAGCAACAATAGCAATAATCAATGTTCATGGAGTTCTTATCCCACACCTGGCACTGTTTTAAGAGCTTCACATGTACTAACTCACCTGATTATTACAATGACTTGATGAGGTAGGTACTATTGTTAGTGCCATTTTACAGATAAACCAAAGCAAGGAAAGTCCAAGGTCATTGGGCCAATAAAGTGACATACTGCAGATTCCAATTCAGATAGTCTGACCTCAAAGCCCACACTTATCCACTATGTATACGGCCTTTCTCATCTCTGTTTGCCTACATTTACTTGATTTTTAAATAAATGACTCACTTAAAATATTTTGGATGACATTATATTATTACATGATATCTGTGAAACCCTGAGCTTGATATTCTAGTTATAATTATGCTCATATAAAAAATACTTACTAAATTGTTTGAAAACAAAATGTTCATGTACTACCTAAAATCATCAATGAAACTTTAGACAATTACTATTCTAGACACTTAAATTTCTTCTACTTCAAGCCACCAAAATGATGGGTGAACATGAACAACTCACTGGTAGCTTCCTCCTTAAACACCCATCCCCACTTGCTCCTCCTTCACAGAGCCTGGAGTTCTAGCTGGCACTCCATTGCCCAAAGGAAAGAGTAGATGTTTCTTTCATCTGGCTGTGGCGCTGGCCAATGAGATGCAAAGGATGCATTGTGCGTGTATTCTTAGAAGTTTCCTTAAAAGCCTGCTTTGTTTCCCTTTCTTGCTTCTTAGAATGAGCACATGACGATGCTAAGTGCATAAGCTGCCATCAAAAAACAGTTTTGAGAAAATAAGTTGAGAATGTCAGAACTCCAAAGAGAAGGAGCCAGAGCTGCTAATGACACCATGAAACTGTCACACCGGCCTGCACTACCTCCCTCCATACTTGTACAGGAGAGAGAAAGAATCCTCTGCAATGTCAGGCCACTGTTACTTTGAGCTTTTCTGCTGCATGCAGCTGAACTTCATTCCGATGTCCTCATCTCTCATTTTGGCACCAGCCTCTTCCCAACCAAGACACAGGCAGGAAAACTTCACCCAGAGCCTTGGTCCCCTAACTCATCAGTGAACTGGCCAAGTCCTGGAACCTCATGGCACTGCATGGAGGAGTGCATATATGAACCATTTCACTCCAAACGCCTTATAGACAGCACTGGAGGCCTGGTGCAAAAAATGTGTGCACTGGAGGGGGTATTCCCTCAGCCCTGCCTGCCCCCTCTCACAGTCTGAGAGCCCTCAGGGATATCCTAAGCCATAGTCCGGCCTCCCTCTGTGGGAGGCCACTGGGAGGATCAGGGGAAGGCACCACCCCCTCAGCCCTTGCTTCTTAGCTCTGGCCCAGCCCACTTGTTGGGGGGGTATCTTGTTGGAGGGAATCTTGGGCCAGGCAGGCTGGGGAGGGGCTGTAGGAGGTTGAGGCACCTCGGGGACACCTCATCCAGCCTCTGTGGAGGCTCTGGACCATGGCTTCGCCTCCTCTTCCAGCACCACCTCTGGAGGTGGGCTGTGCCCATGCTCCCAGCACTGCCTCTGCGAAGGGGGGACCACATGCAGGTGGGAACAGCCCAGACCTGCAGCACTGCTGTCTCTCCTGCACCACCAGCCCTTGGCCCTTGCAGCCACTGTGGCTTTGTCCGGAAGGATGTCTGGAAGGACACGTGGAAGACGTCCAGTCTGATTAGCATATTACCCTTTTATTAGTATAGAATCTATTTAATCCTCCCAACAAACCTACATGACAGGGACCTCTATAACCTCATTTGTACACATGAGGAAACTGAGGCACAGAGGTTTAAGTACCATGCCCAAGGTCATTCAACTAGTAAGTGTCATAGCCAAAACCCAAGCCCAACAGTGTGTCCCTCAAAGGGTAAGTTCTCCATCCTAATGCTCCGTCTCCCCCAAATCAAAGGGACAGCGGACTCCCAGAAGACTGGCTTCTTAGAGGCGTACCCAGTGGCCCATCACAGGGCCTTGGCCAGCTTCCCTGAAGGCTGAGTGGCTTCATCTTCTCTAGAGATCATCGGGGCCCCCCAGACCCTTTCTGTCATCATAGTCACACTAGAGTTTAAATAGAACCAAATGTGAGTCTGATGTCTAAGCATAAATGTTTGCTTACTTACTTATTTCGTAGGTGAAAAAAAATATTCTAAAAGATGCCCCAAAGGAATATCCAGACAATCTTTGCCTTCCACCCCTCAGGAATGCCCCGCAGCCCCCAGGACCCCCCGGACAAGGCAGGGCGCGTGCCCCCGCCCCCCCCCCTGCTGCCACAGAGTTAGTGTGTATTTCCAGAGCCTGGCACACGTTCAGTCAAAACCCTGGCGGCGTGCCTGTTGTTTACCGAAGCTGGGGAAGAAGCATCTGCAACATTACGAAAAGCATATTGTAAAAGGCAACACATGCAAATTAAACCTCTTGAGCTATGAGTAAATTGCTGGGAAAATTTATAACTCATTTAATAAAACTTGAAGTAAATACATAGCCTGGCTCCCAGGGAAAACAAACTATTTCCCACAATCCTCTCCTCTTCAAAAAGGAAAAAAAAGAAATAATAAAAATAAAGGCCAATGGAGCCAGACGGCTCTATCAAGTAGAACGTATAAATAGCAGCTGTGGTGGTAAGCAGAACCCAGTGTGGGTTGTGGGGCATTTAACGCCCACACGGACAGTGCCACACCCTGTGCTCTGGGTTGCATTTGGCACTGGCCAGGGCTAGGACACAGGCACAGTGATCTATGTGGGTGCCCATCCCACAAGGCTCTCTGGGCATCTCCTGGTCATTAATTCATTCGACAAGTATTTACTGAGTGTCTACAGGGATGCCCTGCACTGCGGTGATTAAAAGCATGTGCTCTGCAGCCCTGCTGCCTTGTTCGGAACCCAGGCTCTGCCACGCACCAGCCAGAGCCCCGGGCCCATTGTGTAACCCTCCGTGCCTCAGTGTTCTCATCTGCAAAATGGGAAAACAATAACATCCACATCCTGGGGTTTTTGTGAAAACTAAATGTGTGAATGCATGTGAAATGCTTAGAACAATATCTAGTAAATATCTATCCTTACTAAATATTAGCTGCTTATTACTTATTAGCCAGCATATGGGCCAGCCACTCAGTGAGGATCACACAAGTAGATTAGGCTCCTCTCTTATGGAGTTGATATCCCTCCAGGGCTAGGCAGGCCATACACTTGTAGGCGAATGAATCAAGAGCGAATCATTGAAGGGCTTTGACAAGAGAGTGACAAGATTTGATTGGCAATTGAACAGCTGTCTCTAACTGTCACGTGGCAAGTGGACTGAAAGGAGGCAGGTAGAGAAGGGAGGAAGCGACTATGGTTGGCCCCACAAGCTGTGATGGTGGCTCTGCCCCGGGTAATGGAGGAGACTCGGGGGCTCTTTCAGTAGCGCTGATGGGACTTTGTGGTGGACTGGAGGTGGGGGTGAAGGAAAGACAGAAACCAGGAAAGACTCCTGGTTTGGGGAGGCCTGGCTTGTTCCTCAGCCTGAGGTGAAGGCTGCAGAACACTGAACAGTCAGTCATCCCTTCCATTTCTGAAAGATCTTTCAAGGCAGTTGGTCAGAGCAGCCTAACACACATGAAACAGAACCAAAGAGAACATGACAGAAGCGCGTAAGTACGTGGTTCAGCACCCAAGCAGCAAAGATCGGAGAGAGCCCCGAAGCTCCCATGGAAAGTCACAGAGGGCAGAGACCCTTGGGGGTTCACGCTGAGGTTAGATCCAGGGCTGCACGGACTGTGACCCTGGACTGTGACCCTTACGTTCTCTAGTCCTCGGTGACTATAACATGGAATGGAATGGTATCTTCCATGCAGGATCACATGCAATAGCACTCCTTAAGGAATTCCTGACAGGAATGAGGAAGATGCCTTGTCTTCCATGGAAATTAACCAAAGACAGAAGAAGAAGAAAAAAAAAAAAACCCGGGGAAAGAATATATCACAGATGCAAGAAGGTTCAAAACTGACCACTTTAAAAATGAAAAAGCTGTTGTTCATAGATCTGCCAACATCTTCCAGGCAACCCGTATGTCCCACCCTGGCAGGAAAGCTCAGAACTAACATGTGATTGAGGCTGCATCAGGTAACCTCAATCAAGTCCAGATGACTTTACATTATGGGTCCCCTTTCTAGACACTTTAAACTCAGGCTTTCAAATAGACAACCCTTCCTTCCAGATGCAGGTGGCCTTTCTACCCCACCCGTGGGGCACCTGGGACATCCCGCTGCTCATGGTGCTGTGATGACGTACTTTCTCAATGAATGGGACAGTGGATGTAAAACACGGTGCCTCGAACGTAAGCACCAGTGAGTGGTAGGAGAAGCCACTGCTATCGCTACTCTTGAAGTGGTTTTGTACTGAAAGGTCTCGCCCCCAAGGTAGCATTCATTTCCCCACAGAGGGAGCACAGAAGGATTTTAGGGCAAGGAAGATACTTGGTATGCCACTATGATTGCGTGGACAGGTCACTGCACCTTTGTCTGAGGCCACAGAATGCCCAATGCCAAGAGTGGACCTTCCTCTCAACTCTGGGCTTTGGGTGATTATGATGTGTCAGTGCAGGTTCATAAATACTAATAAGTGTACCCCACCGGCGGGGGAGCGCCGATAATAGGAAGGCCACGCATGTGTGGAGGAAGGGGGTTCATATGAAATCTCTGTACCTCTCCCTCTCAATTTGGACCTGAACCTTCAACTGTTCTAAAAGAAATAAAGTCTTAAAAAAATTCCCCAGGGGACCATAGAGGCCAGAGGAACTCAAAACAACCTCTTAAGTGCAGTTTCTGGAAAACACGCCGGAGGAAGCCCCATCCCGGCTCTTTGCGCGCCGCAGACAGCGGCGGGGGGCGGTGGGGATCGTGGCAGGGGGAACTTTCTAAACTCCTGACAATTCTCCTAAGAATAAAGGCAGAAGCTGACTGCTCGGGCGCAGAGCTGCGGGCCTCTCTCCAATCTCTCCTGTGTTTGGACATCACTCAGGCCCTTCGGATCCCAGGCTGCTGTCTGCTGACTGACAACAGAAAGAGAAATTTAGAGGTGTGAGTGAAGTGACAGAGCTGTCACAGCTGCCTCGAAACGACTCTTTTCTTAGAGAAAGGAAAGATAACAGGAAAAAACCCAGACAGCTGCTATCCCCTGTCACACTTGCTGGGAGAGGTGGCGTTCTTTCTGTGTGTGTGTGTGTGTGTGTGTGTGTGTGTGTGTGTGTGTTCGTGTTCCCACCCCCCCACCCCCCCAAAAAAAAAAAAGCTCTGGATGAATTTTCAAAACAAGAAGGGGAAATAGTTACCCCTAATTTTGATCCCAGTACTTACATAACTAGAATAGGATTTGGGAACTATTCCCTCCTTTGGGGTTTATAATGTCAGCTAAATAATTTTACTCAGGGAATGAGAGGTTTTTTTCACTCTTTAAAAAACATTTATTTAAGAGAAAAAAAAACGCAAACTCTAAGGCCTGGACTCCAATGTCTCCTTCCTTTCACAGACCCAGCTCATGAAGTCAGATGCTAATTGGTGGGTGGACTTCGGTCAGCTAGTATCGTATTAGTCACGGTGACCTCCAGCCTGGCTTCTGGGACCCAGACACCAGCACATCCAAGTCACATGGCAGTCAGCATTCAGAAAACGGCCTGGCAGCTGGGCCCTGTCCCAGCTCTCACTTCCCCTTCTTTGTCATCCACTATTTCTGCCAGTGTTCGTGGTTTATAATGTCTTGTTTCTTTCTTTCACATCCAAAGCATAAAACTCTAACCATTTCAAGGGAAGGGGGGGGGGGTGTTTCTAAAAAACAGGACACTCTAGACTGAAATGCACAGGCCGGCTCTCCATCCAGCATCCCTTTAACGACAGGGAAGTCGCTGGCCAAGAAGATCACGTTTCAAAGGCTCCCATTTTTCTCAGTTTTGTGAAAGCCTTAACATTACAATAAACCATGAGAAGAAACAGATTCCCACTCTCACCCACAGGTCAAGCACAGTCCAGAAAGGAATGCCTTTATTAAGATAATTCCTTGGAAAAAAAAGCAATAATTCTAATAGGAACCAAAAGAACAGATCATGATAGATGGAAGGAAATTGAAGTTTGAGTGTTTTTCCAAGAGTCCAAGGAGGGCCAAGCAAGCAGACCAGAATAAGAAACCTCATCCCCGCTTGTAAAACGCTCCAGGAGCACCACAAACCTACACTGGGTCGCTGATTGATGCAACACTCCGATTAGAAAAACACCGCATGAAATACAATTTCCAGAGAGGAAAGGGAAGTCCTTGATGAGCCTGCTGAAAGAGTGATAAAAGCTTCACTCAAGGCTTCCACTTCAGTATCAGATTATGGGAAACTTTCATTGAAACAACCCAACTGAGTCCATTAGCCTGCCATTGGCAAGCACTACGCAAACCCTTCACACCTCGGCTAAGAGAAGGCCCACAATCACCCGATTTCCTGCTGAGAGGAGAAGGGAGGGAAAGAGATAGTTGCTAAAGCCACTCCAAAAACAAAAGACATTTTTCTTTGATGGGGAGAGAGAGGGAAGAAGAAAGCATCCAAAGGAAGGAGGTAACAGCCCAATGTGAATTCCTTCTCCTCACCAGCATCTCTACCA
Organism: Vespertilio murinus; assembly: GCA_963924515.1. Classification (NCBI taxonomy): domain Eukaryota; kingdom Metazoa; phylum Chordata; class Mammalia; order Chiroptera; family Vespertilionidae; genus Vespertilio; species Vespertilio murinus. Next base: position 42,674,457 of record OZ004714.1, on the reverse strand, counting down.
TAGCCTTGCTGGCTGAGGGGCCGCTGGGAAGCCATCTCCTCTGGGGTAAAGAAATGGACACAGAATTGCACCAAGAGGAAAAAGACTGGCTCCTGCTTGGCACTGTCTATGTGACTTTGGGCACATTGTTCACATTTGCAGGTTTTTCATGCCCTTAGCTCTAGACCCAGGGCAAAACTACTATTTTTTCTACCTTTGATGATTATTTAGAATAACCAATAAAACAATGGCAATGGCAATGAGAGTGCTCTTAAGTGTTTAAAAGACTGAACAATGTAAGGCACCGTTACTCTTAGATTCTACACAAGTTGTGACTCAAGAGTTTGTCGGTTCACCCAGTGCTATGATTAGGACTGACAAGGATAAGAAGACAATTATAAAGAGCATGATCCTTATGTTGTTAAGTAGACCAAGGTAGACATGCTGGGGCGGGAGTGAAGGTGAAGGGCTCAGAGTCCACATTCCAGCTGCCCCTTACCTGGGAGGTAGACAAAGGAAAGGTCTGGAAACCCATGAATGTTTCATCTCTTCACAGGAGAAGAGAGTGGCCCAAGACCCTCAAAGCTAGTTATTGGCCAAGACAGACCTCAGTCTCCTAGTTTATAGTCCATGCCTTTTCCACAGACTACCCTGCCCTGTCCCACCCCTCCCCACCCCATGAGGTCATGCGGGAGGATCTATGGTTGACTAGAGAGCTGAAAACACAGTAGCCAGGGGGAGATCTACAGAAACCTCAAGGAAAAAAAATAACACGAAACATGTATATCTTGAAGTCATTAAATGAGAAAGGTCAAATTGGCCACATGGTCAAGGCTGATTTTGTTATTCACCTGATTCTCACAGTAATATGTACTAGGTGTACCAGTTAATAATGCGGATTTTTTTTAATAGATGGAGTTACACATATGTTGATATATACGTGATTTGATATGTATGCTATTTTGTTGTATTGACAACAAGCTTCAAAACTTCATGTCATTTTGCTGAAGATGTTAACATTATGGATATTTTTACATTGAAAAATGTCGAATTTTGTGCCAAATATAGAGCATTTGAGGGAAGTTTTAATTCATTACTTTAGTTTGAAGAATACTGAATACTTTGGGAAGCTTATGGTGAACA